>CM053596.1:85625763-85662591 GCA_028646575.1 Pseudocheirus occidentalis | reverse complement strand
TTTTTTTTTTTTTTTGGTATCACCAGAGCCTAATAAAGCTCACAGTAGGCACTTCATAAATGCTTGCCAAACAGCCTCTGCTGCTGCACTCCCCCCAGGCAGTACCATGCTGTCATTAACCCTTTTCCCTCTACCACTGGGATACAAAACGTGGCATAAACACTTTCTTCCAGATAGGCAGGGACTAAAAATGTTTCAATAACAAAGGACTATTTTATTTAATGCTGATGTCTTCAAGAGAGAATTGGTATGAATGTGAAGTTTCTCACTTCCCAGGAATGGGAATATTTAGCTTACCAGTTCTGGTCAGTCTCCACAGTGCTCCGCTTCAGAAAAGGATGTTGTTAACTTTAGGATAAATAGATAAAGCAAAAGAGAGAAAAACCGGGACAAATAAAAAAGGAATATAGGAGTTGCTTTTGTAATCTAGGTACAAGATAAATGTTGATGCTGATGCTGATGAGAAAACAGCACAGTAGTAAGGACAAATTTTATAAAGATCATACATTGGGTCTATATCACTAGCACCCAACAAATCAATTAACAAGCATTCATAAAGTACTCTTTGCGGCAAGCAATGTACTAGGTTCTGGTGACACAAATACAAAAATGGAACAGTCCTTGACCTTAGAAAGTTTACAATCTAAAGGGAGGGAGAGAGGAGACAACATATACATGTAAAAGCATACACCAAACACAAAACAACCAGAAGACAAGTGGGGGCAGGAGAGGCAGCAGCACCTGGGGAAGGGAGGAATGAGGAATGGCCTCATTCAGAAGGTGACACGTGAACTGAGTCTTGAAGGAAACCCTAGATTCCTAGAAACAGAGGCAAAGAAGGAGTATATTACAGCCATGGGGGACAACCAATGTAAAGGCATGGAGATGAAAAATGGAGGACTGTAGATAAGAAACAGAAAGGAGGTCAGTTTGACTTGAAGGTAGAATACACAGAGTAGAGTAATATTTAATAAGCCTGGAAAAGTAGGATGAGGGCAGGTTTTGGAAATGAGGATATACATAAATATAACAGAGTAACTAGACTTTGAACAACCTTGTAATTCTTCTTCCATGTCAAGGTATGCCAGTGGTGTGTAACCTATTCACCTAAGAATTTAACTCCTATCTACAAATACGTCCAACTCTTTCTTTCTAAAAAAAAACATTCACTTTCACCCTGCCATTCCCTCGGCCTTTCATAAATATTTCTTCTCCCTTTCACAGTCAAACTCCTGTAAAGATGTGTGTGTATATATATGTATTCCTTGTTCCTACTTCCTTTCTCCCCACTTATGAACCCTTTGCAGTCTAGCTTCTGACCTCATCCCTCAATTGAGAATTCTTTAAAGTTATCAATGAACTATGAATTGTCAAATCCAATGGGTTTTTTTTTTCAGTCATCCTTCCTAATCTATCTGCTGCACATGACACTGTTGATCACCCTTTCTTCCTGAATGCTCTTAGCCTCTCTGGGTTTTCATAACACTGTTATAACACTGTTCTCTCTTGATTCTCCTCCTCTCATTCTGGATCACAACTGGCTCCAGAGAAGAAAATGAAGCTGGTAACTTTGCACAGCCTTCCCTCACTTAAATCCAATTCACTTGCGTGTCATGGCATCACTTCCCTGATGGCATGGTCCTCTTCAAGAAAAACAATAACAACTTTTCAGTTTCCTTTGCTAAATCATCCACATCTACCCTCTACCTCTGAGTATATCCTGAGGTTTTGCCCTGGCTTCTCTTCTTTCTTCTCTCTCTCTCTCTCTGTTTATCTCTCTCTGTTTCTCTCTCAGTGATCTTATCAGCTTTGATGGGTATAACTATCATTTATATGCAGATGACTTCCAGATCTACTTATCTGGGACTAATTTCTCCCCTGAGCCAACACAACACCAACTGTCTTTTGGATTTCTCAAACTGAATGGCCTTTTGGGATTTCACAGTAAGCATATACAAAACAAAACTCATTATCTTTCCCCCAAAACACCTGACTCCTTTTCTGAACTTGCCTATTTTTGTCAAAGGTGCCCACCAACCTTTCAGGGTCATCCTCAATTCTTCACTTCTCTCTCAATCCCCACAGCTATTCAGTTGTCCAGCCTTCGTCATTCATCCTCTCACACCTATCCTCTTCTCTCAACTTTCATGGACACTAACCTAGTTCATGTCTTTTTCACCTTTATCCTGGATTATTGCAATATATAACCTTCTAATGAATCCCTCTGTCTCAAATCTTTCCTTCCTCCAATTCATCTGCCATGCAACTGGCAAAGTGATATTCCTGAAACACAGATGGTAGCATGTCATTCCCTTACTCGCAAAACCATAGTGCAGCGGTTCTCAACCTGTGGGTTATGTTCAATTTGTAACAATGAAAATACATCCTGCATATCAGATATTTACGTTACAATTCATAACAGTAGCAAAATTATAGCTATGAAGTAGCAACAAAAATAATTTTATAGTTGGGGGTCACCCCAACATGAGGATCTGTATTAAAGCGTTGTGGCATTAGGAAGGTTGAGAACCACTGCCATAGTGGTTTCCAACTGCTTCTATGTTCAATAATTTCTGCCAACAGAGAAGAATCAACCTATAACTAAAAACATACCACAGATAATTCACAAAGTGATATCACACAGATACTCATGGCAACTACATAAAGGAAGGCATATAACTGATGATCAATAATGTTTGATTAACGTACTGTCTTGAACTCTAAAAAAAAATACCTTTATATACAGGACTTTACTTTTTACACAGTACTTTAAATATACTATCTCAAACCACTGTCCAGGGTAAGTAATTCAAAAAGCATTATATTCATTTTACATATAAAGAAAACAGAAACCTATAGAATTAAGTGAATTGTCCATAGCAAAGCTAGGACTCAAATCCAGATTTTCTGCACCCCCCCCTCAAATATGGTGCTCTTTCTACTATAGAGTGGTACCCCTTTTATTTATACCACCCTGTATCAAGTTGGCCTGGATCAAGTTAGGAAGTTAGATCCTCTGATCTAGCATCATAATAAGGAGGCATGACCATTATAAATACTATCCTAAGTGAAAATACTCACGAAAGAAGACTAAAGGGTAATATGGTCCAAACATGAAATTAGGTCACAAAACAAAGGCTTAGCCTCAGTTGCTGTCAACAGGTTATGTTTCTAACCTTACTTACTGACTTGTGAAATGTTAAGATTTTTTTTAATAACTTTAAAGAGCACTAGGGAAATTGTCAATTAAAAAAAACCTTTAGGACTCTTAGGGAATAACTCACCTTTCAGGAGCTGACTTTGGCTGATTGTTTTTCTCCACTCGGTCTATCAAATTGATTCCTGTCACTTTGACAGGAGAGATAGCTTGCCTAGCCCGGAGCCTCTTGGCTGAAACACTCTCTGTAAAATGAAAAATAAAAGGAAATAGGAAATCTGCCCCTGAAGCAAATTTTAAAAGGCATTTGAAATATGAATTTTCCACTCACACAACCAATAGATCAGGAAACTGAGTCAAAAAGGGTTAAGTGACTTGTCCAGCATCACTAGTTAGTATTTGAAGCTGGACTTGAACTTAGGTTTTCTTGCTTTATCTATGCATCACTTAGCAGCCCTAACAAAAGAAGATATTACAGTCAAACGAATGGTACAAATATATTAAGTGATATGAATTCAGAGAAGGAAAAGATTGCTTCTTGGGGGAGGTAGAATTGGGCCTTGAAGGAAAGTAGGTTGTGAGTCAGTGCAAGGCATGGAAGGGATACGTTCCAGGAAGAAAAGTCATGGTGTGGACACAATGACCAGTCACAATTCCATAGGACTCATGGGAAAGCATGCTACTCATCTATATTGTTAGTGTATTTTTGCTTAATAGGAAGATCTTTCCGGTCCATTAATAGACCCATGTGATCTGCTTATGTTACGTGGAAGCCTGAGTTACATGAGTTTGTGGTGGGAGGAGTTTGCTGAACAGGTGGAGCAGGAAAGGTAGAACCGGAAGAGGTAGAGCTGGAGCAGAGCTGGGAGGAAGTTAGTCAGAGCAGTTGGTGTGGAGGGAGAGAGAGAATGTGGGCAAGGAGACAGCTAGGCTTGTGAATGTTTGCTTGTGGGAAGGCGCGAGCAGGGGGAAGGCTTTAGGATGGTGTTGCTCTTTGCATGGTTATTATGTACAGATTTCTTTGTTGCTATGATGAATTCAGTTTTCTGGTGTTGGGATCTGGCTTTCTGGTATCTCAATAAATGTTTTGCCTCTGTCTTCTATATTGAGAGTATGTTACATTTTGTGATTCACAACTATGCCGGCATATTCGTAGTTGCCACCAGTGAATATTGCTTTGGTGACACATCACCTCACAAAATAGAGATGAATGACTCAAGAGTACAAATGGAGGTATATTTGGCAGGGAACAAGAGGGGAAGGGGGAACGTGTTTTTCTTGACTATACCTTTGTATAACAGGTTTTGTTTCCCTTGTTTTATTAAGAAGAGGGGGAAAGGGAAGAAGGAGGTGGGAGGAAGGGAAATGTGAACCTAAAAATAGAATGAAATTGGGGCACGAGGGTGGCTAAGTGGAGCAGTGAATAGAGCACCAGCCCTGGAGTCAGGAGGACCTGAGTTCAGATCTGACCTCAGTCACTTAACACAAAAACTAGCTGTGTGACCTTGGGCAAGTCACTTAACCCCAATTGCCCTCTAAAAAGCAAAATGAAATGAAATGAAATGGAATTGAATTTAATTAAAGCAATGTGAGAAAAAGAACAGAGATCAGAAAGCACAACCCATGGTAGTATGTAATGACTGGATAAGTTTGACTGAAATGGAAACTTTCTATAGGGGAAGCAGTAAGAGTTGGAGATTATGAAGGTCTAAGGAAGAAGGTTTGGAGGTGGGTAGGTAGTACAGTGGATAGAGCTCCACTACTTTAACCCAACACTTTTAAGAGTTGGATTAAAGCAGCCAGGTGTTCTTAACCCAGGGTCTAGTGAATTTTTTAAAATATATTTTGATAGTTATATTTCAATATAATTGGTTTTCTTTGCAATCCTATGCATTTTATTTCATGCATTTAAACCATTATTCTGAAAAGGGGCCCTTAGGTGTTACTGGACTGCCCAAAAGGTCTATGACAAAAAAGAAAACATTAAGAAACCCTGAACTGAAAGAGCTTAAAGGTTTCTTCCAGTTCTAATATTTTATGTTCTAAGGTTCCTTCCAGTTCTAACATGCTGTGTGCTAACATTTTCTCTTCTAAAACTCTTTCCAGCTCTAACATTCTACATTCTAGGGCTAGCTCCAACATTCCATGTTCTAAGGCCCCTTCAAGAAAGTTCTGTGCTCTAAGGTCCTTTTCAGCTATCATTTCCTGAGGCCTTCCCTACTGTAAGCAGGCTTTTGAACATGCTTCGTTTGGCTAGATTGTTATTATTTGTCTTTGGTTCTGGAAGAGGACCGTGACACCAGGAAGGTGATGTCATGACTTGCAAGTAAATTACATTGAAGTGAGGCAGGGCTGAGCCTCATTTGGCTAATGCGTAGGCTCTCTACCACATGGATGGGCAGCCTCCTCTGATTGGTTGCCTATGTCTTTAAAAAGAATGCAACCAAAGTTTTCTGCCTTGTTTTCAGCTCTGCTCCTGGCTGCTGTGCCCAAGAGTACACTATGCTTCCTTCCCCTGCTCTCCCTCCTCTCTTATGCAAGAAATGGGCTGGGGGGTGATTATTTCTGCTTTGTGTTATTTGTCCTCAGTTTCAGATGTGGGAGGATCTCCTTGTGGCACCGAGTGTTCAAACCATGGTGCTGTTGGGGACACGACTGCAGGAAGGGCAGGGAGGCTGGCACGGAAGTCCTGAGAAGCCAGTGCCTAAAGCACAGCCTTGAGGAGGGGTTTGGACTTGAACCGGAGACTGTGTTCTGTGGGAACTGAGCTAAACTATGAATCTAATTCCTTTTCCTCCCCAGAGACTGAGGTATGGTAGAGGCGGAAAGAGGGATTTACACCTGCCATCATGTATGGGGAGTGTGTGTGTGTGTGTGTGTGTGTGTGTGTATTTGTGGTACAGCTTCTAAAGTAAACATTGTCTTTTTAAAACCTCCAGTGTCACACTACTACTTTGACATTCTATGATGCTATAAGATTCTCTCCTGTAAGATCAGACTTGCCTCACATACTTCTTTAAAAACCCTCTTTCTACAGTCACCTTACTAACCCTTTGCCAGTTCTGGCACAGCATCTGCCCTATTACTGTGTCCCCTGACCTCTGAAACAGAAATTCTTTTTTTTTTTAAGTTTCTTTTTGCTTTTTGCTTTTTGGAGGACAGTTGGGGTTAAGTGACTTGCCCAAGGTCACATGGCTAGTTTTTGTGTTAAGTGTCTGAGGTCAGATCTGAACTCAGGTCCTCCTGACTCCAGGGCTGGTGCTCTACTCACTGCGCCACCTAGCCACCCTGAAACAGAAATTCTTAATGAAAAGGAAGGGGTGCCCAACTCAGCTCTAAAGACAGACAAGATGTGTCTACTCCTCTCTCCCTCTTAATCATTTGACCTAAAAAGGGTCTAAGAATGTGACCAAGAGTCTGCTTTCAGGAGGAAAGTGAAAGAAAGAGGTTCCTATTAGAGAAAAGGGAAGCGATGACCTATCAGAAGTCCGTGTTATAATCTGCTGCAGATACAAGAGTCGCTCAGCAATATCTTTCAATATTAAGTGATAAGGAATAACATAATGCATGTGGACATCTTTCACGTACCTCTGACTTCTTCTTTTTCTCCCTGGTCTTTGTTCTTGCACTCTAGAGGGCCAGTTGTTTCAACTTCTTTGATGGTTTCTATAGCTGGTTTGGTTTCTGAATCCTTGGGCTCAATCCTAGAGGTAAATCAAAGATATGCCCATCTACTGTGGAGAGCTCAAAAACAGGGCTTTCTCTGTAAACTGCTCAGATAGGTAGGAATCTAAACTGAAAATCGTGTCCTTAGAAGGGCTGAGTACTGTCGCTCTTTTAAAAATCTACCTGATCCATGAAGCACCATCAGGAACACAGAATGTCAGAGTTGAACAGGACTTCAGAATATAACATGTTAGAACAAGAACTAGAAGAGACTTTAAAACAAAGAGTGAGACTACAAACATGGAATGTTAGAGCTAGAAGCAAGCTTAGGAAACAGAATCTTGGAACTCTGGACACAGAACTGGAAGGGACCTTAGGATTGAGAATATCAGAACACACACACACACACAGAATGTAGAACTGGAAAGATGCTTTTAACACAGAATATGAGAACACCACACACAAAGTTGGGTGGAAGCTCAGAATTAACAACTTTAGAACACAGAAGGGACCTTTGAGATCATCTATTCCAACCCCTTGTTTTACAGATGGGGAAACTGAGTCCTAAGGAGGTCAGACAAAAGGGTAGTTCATGACAAAACAGAGACTAGAACTAGGACTAAACTTTATTTTGGCACAGAATGCTGCCCTCCATGACTGCCATGGCTCTGTTGTCACAGACGCCATTATTATACAAAATAGACTGCTGTTTTTTTTTTTTTTTTAATTAACTTTTCCTTTGGAGTTTCTGTTTTCCTGTTCCTCTTTTCTATCTCATTTCTGGTACATACCTGGAAACTACAAGAACACTATGAAGATGGGTGGTTGCTGGGTAGTTTTAGGAAAAGAATACATAGGCTAGAAAGAACACTGTTAGAAAACTCCTCACCATTATACCACGTCTGCATAGAAACATACACACACATGCACACATGCATGCATACACACACAAAATCCTAAGTAGAGGGACCTGTGCAAGGATAATGGTGACTATGGCAACAGGCTTACCTTTGGAACAGGGGATGTGGGAGGGAGTGTCCCCCAGGGAGTTCTGGGGCTGGCCTCACTCAGAAAGGATACCTAGTACTGACACATGACATTAGCATTCTTTGGTGGATTGACCAAGTCCATTTCTAAGTCTACTAGCCTCCAAGGCCTTCACCTCCACCTTAAGACCACAGTTCCTAGCCAGAGGCTCCCCTGAAATGCTTGGTTAATGATGATGGCCCCAAACTACATTTCAGAGGATACTGCAAAGTTCTCTAAGAATAATTACAAGGGGTGGCTAGGTGGCACAGTGAATAGAGCACTGGCCCTGGAGTCAGGAGGACCTGAGTTCAAATCTGGCCTCAGACACTTAACCCAAAAACTAGCTGTGTGACCTTGGGCAAGTCACTTAACCCCAATTGCCCTCCAAAAAAAGCAAAAAAAAAAAAAGAATAATTACAAAACAAAATTCATTTGAACTCATTTGAATTTTAAAGAGTAAACAGAGTACTATGAAAAGAACTTAGCCTCGTGGTCCTAATTCTGCCATTAAACTAGCTGTGTCCTTGGGCTAATTTGTCTCCTCTCTAGGCCTCAGTTTTGTCCTCCTTAGGAGATTGGAGCAGACAATCTCAAGGTACCCCCCAGCTGGCCCTAACAGTCCACGATTCTGTTATTTGTCCTGTACAGCCCTTTTAACAAGGAAAGTATGTTTCAAAACCAAACCTCAGACACTGTCTTTTTCAGCTTGTAAGTGAACAAGAACACTTCTACAATGGACCTGGAAAACAAATATAGAACCTTTACTGGACAACTTCCAGGGCAAGAGAGAACCTACTACCTCCCAAAGCAGCCCATCCTACTGTAATGGTCAGGACACTTCCCTTGAAATCAAGCCTAAATCTGCTTCTCTGTAATTTCCAACCCTTGCTCCTTGTTCTACCCCCTGGGGCCAATGAAAACAAATCTAATACCTCTTCCACAGCACAGCCCTTCAAATTATTCCAGGCAGGTGTCACATCCCATCTTCTGTTCCAGGGATAAATGTACCTAGTTCCTCCAATCTATCCTCTCATGATGAGGTCTTAGGGTCATTTACCATCTTGGTTACCTTCCTTTGGAGGGTTCTTTAGCTTATCAATAGGTTCTCTAACTTATCAACCCTCCTTTGGTAAGTTCTCTAGCTTACCTTCCTAATAAGATGTGTCAGAGTGGCCTAGGACAGTAGAATGGAACCATCATGTGGACATTATACCGCTCTTAACCTAAGATAATAACACCCATCATTGACATAGTGTTTGAAGGTTTACAAAGCACTTTAAATACATTTTTTCATTTGATCCTCATAAAAACTCACACTACCCCTTCTGTCACTCACACCCTAATCTCTGTAGACCAGCTATAGTCTCCATTTCCCCAGCCAATACTGAGACTCAAGTCTCAGGAAAAATTTGAGCTGCACTAGATGGAGTTGGGTTTTAGGGCTGGGAAGGAAATAATGAGAATGAGTGAAGGCCCAGCCAGTCAAAGCAATCTCCCTAAAGTCAAAATAAATGAGTCGGATCAGGTAGAAGGGATGTTTGTGTGTGTATGTGAACCAGAGAGGTGTACTCACCTTGGGAAAGCGCATATGCTACAAGGACGCTGCATAGTGCCCTCTCTGTTAGACATTACCGAGTCTGTCGTCCCAGGCCTCTGTACCACAATGACAGTGAAAGGTTAAACATGCATATCTTTGCTCCAGAAAATAAAGATTGCAACTTTTTTTTTTAACAGTCTAACAGAAGTTAGTAGCTACAGGAGATGCAGGATAGACTAACAGAAAAAGGTCACTGAGTCATCACTAGTTGCCAAATTTTTACACTGTTTTACAACTTTTTTTTTAAACGTTTGTTTTAATCGTCTTTCATGACATCCACTGAAATACTTGAAGACAGCTATTCCATTGTTCTCTCCGTCTTCTTTTTTCCAGCTAAACATTCTCAGTTTTTCAACTGATCCTCATATGATATGGATTCAAGGTCCTTCACCATTCTGGTTACCCTTCTCTAGACATTCTCCAGCTTACCAATATCCTTCTTAAACTGTGGTGCTCATAACTAAATATAGTACTCCCAATGAGTTCTGAAGAATGGGGACTGTCATCTCCCTATTCCAGGAATCTCTTAAGGCAGCCCTTGCTATATTAAGCAGCAGCAAGATCCAAGATCTTACTAGCTTTTGTGTCCTTTTTAAATACGATGAGTGTACTATCTATGTCTTCTTCCACATCATCAATAAAAATGTCAAACATTCTAATGTTATATTAGACTTAATAATCAAATGTCAGAGCCAGAAGCAACTTCTGAGACATTGTAGTCCAAGTCCCAAATTTGCCAAATGAGAAAATCTGAGGCCTAGAGAGAAGTGACTTCACCACGGTGTCTAACCTAGTTTATGATAGAGCTGGGAATATCACTTAGGAGTTCTGATCTTTATCCTTGCTACACATATGACCTTGGTTAAGTCAATGAACTTCTCTGGGTCTCAGTTCCCTCACTTGTAAAATAAAGAAATTGGACTATGATGGCCTAACTAGCACCATCCTATGAGATATAGTTTTCTCTCATTTATGATTTTTCTTCAGTTGGCAGCAACTCATGGGTATAGTGGGAAGAAAAAAGCATTGAGGTAGGAGTTTGGAAATGTGTGTTTGGATCTTTGCTCTGCCACTTTTTGTTACTTCTGTGACAATGATCCAATCTATTTAACCTCAGTTTCCTCATCTATAAAATTCTAAGAAGACTAAACTGGTCATTTCCAGTTCCAAATCCCATGTTCCTAAACGAAAGCTGCCTATCCCACAAGTCTCTCCACTAAGTAATTAATAAAGCAAAGACTTGGACAGCCTTAAGGAAGTTCTCATTAAAGGAGCTGTGATGGCAATGGCAAGAAGACTGGATTTGGAGTAAAGGACCCAAGTTCAAATCTGGATTCTGCCATTTGCCACCTACATAACCTTTGTCAAGTCACTTAAGTTCTTTAGGTCACTGTTTCCTCACTTATAAAATGAGGGAATTATACTAGATGACCTCTAAGGATCCTTCCAGCTCTTAATTCTATAATCCTCTCAACTTGAACTTTTCTTAAGAGTAGGGCTCACTCTAGAGTGGGAGGAAGAGGAGGAAGAGGAGTAGTGTGCCCTACTCCAAGAAAATTCATTGGGAATTTATTATATAATTCATTGATTAACTGATACCATTTGGAAGAGGTAGTTAGAAGGAAGAAATCAATTTACATTTGAAAGAGCTTTAACCAGGTTCCCACTTCCATCCATGGTACACAGGAAGTCCTTATAAAACCTCATCTTCACTTTGCAGTCTCTGATCATGAGGACCCCTATTCCCTTGAATGTAAACTCCACATTTTGTTTGACAGAAATGGATCGAGATAAAAAGAGCAATGTTTCCTTCACACATCCTTCCACCACATCCCTGTTAAAAGGACCCTCCAGGGATATCATGACGAAGTTTAGTTGAACGACTGGGATATCACCTAGTAGGGAAAAAAATAAAAATGGGAAAGAAAATTAGAATGTAGATCACACATACTCATAAACAATGATCTGATCTGTGCTTAATAATTCAAAATGTTTTACAAATAGTTTGTTTAGAGTGTGCTTCCTAAGTATTATACATGCAAAATTTTTAAATATAAACATCCTAAATGACATCTGTCACTTAGTAGAGAATATTTGTCTTTGTATGCCAAGCACCTAGCACAGTGCAAAGGGACAGGGAGAGTATAAAGTATGTTATCTTAAGAAATACTAATAAGGAAATTCAGGAATCAGCACCTTCTCTTAAAGTAAGTTTATTGTGTGTGTCTGTGTGCATGCACACATATGTGCATTTATGTACATAAATATGTATGTGTATATACATGTGCAAGTCTTCTTAATAATCTGTAAAACATTGGCCTCTGTCATTTCTTAATCCTGAACTATATTTTTCAACACTAGGGAAAATAGCAAATTAGCCATAAGCAATTTGGAACTATGAATCAAAAGTTACTAAACAATGCATGCATACCCTCTGACCCAACAACACAACTACTAGGCTTATCCCCAAAGGGATTAAAGAAGGATGAAAACAAGACCCGTATGGGCAACAATACTCACAGCAGCTCTTTTTTGGTGGTAAAGAACTAGAAGTAAGGGAATATCCATCAATTGGAGGATTATTGAAAAAGTATGGCATAGGAATGTAATAGAATACTGTTGTGCTCTAAGAAAGTATGAAAGGTATGATTTTTTTTAAAACCTGGAAACACTTCTATTAATTGATGCTGTGTGAAATAAGCTAAACCAGAACAATTTATATAATAACAAAAACATAAAGATAAACATATCTGAAAGACTTAAGAACTCTGATCAATGCAGTGACCATCCATAACTCCTAAGGATCAATAATGAAGCATGCCACCAAACTCTTGATGGAGTTGGTAGACTGAGGATGCAGGAAGATATAGAGATACATCCAATGCAGGAATTTATCTTGTCTGACTATGCAAATTTATTACAAAGACTTTGTTTTTATTTTTTTTTCCAATGGAGGTGAGGACATTGATGAGAGAAGAAAAATTGAGAGAAAATTTGACTTTTGTTCATTGAAAAAAAATAGGCCTTTTGATAAAAGCAAGCAATCCAGTTCAGATGGAAGTTCTGTCAGTCGAGAAGGATCCATCCCTGACAGCAGAGGCTGTGGAGGAAGGATTCATCTCTGAAGAGGGATTACTTTTTGCCTTTTCCCTTGCAACTCTTATAGAGTGCAGTGGAGAAAAGTAGATTTTTTCTTCATGCTCCCATTGGCAATGATGTCTTACAAGAAGGCATATTCATAGATCTGCCCACACATTTAAATATTAATATTAAAGACTGTAGGTATTATAGGTATTCCCACCCACCTTGATGGAGGGGTGGGAACTGATGAGGGTGTGTGGTCCCTCCTCTTGTGAATGAGTGTTATAAACCCAAAGGGTTTAGCCTTCAAATAAATTACAGTGGTTACCCTTTCTCCTTTACCCAATGCTTGGGTACATTGACTAAGTAAGCCCTGTGATGGTTGGAAAATGGGGGTTAGCAGTTATCTCCCCTGAAAGAATTCTTCTGTCGAGTTAATGTACTTGTGAACAGATCTATGAATATCATTCATTTCCCATAGGGACCCAGTCCCTAGGACACCTGACAAAATAAAGGTCCTCTGACCCCATGTGGCATTTGGCGTGGTAATTTCCTAATGCACTTATTCTGTAACTTTGTACTGTTATCATTAATTGTGTGTTTATCTTATCAGCTAACAGACTGTAAGCTAGAGCTATTAACTACCACGCCTTCACTAAAATTTCCATTATCCCAGTATATGTAACACATCATTCTCTACACCCAGGAGATGCTTACTAGAACGTCATTACAACGAATAAGTGACGTTACAATCTGTAAGTTGGAGGAGACAAATAAAGCAAATCTGACCACATTTTGCCCTTTCATGTTTTTTCCCCTTATCTGTAGGCAATAAGGAAGTTGGCTTAATGAAACTTAAGAAACATTTACCAGGAGTAAATATTTTGTTTTGTTTCAGTCCGTGCATTTGGGCAAACTTCTCAGATAACACAAACACCGGCCTCTGAAGTAGAATAAATTTATTGTTTCCCACATCAAGCCTTTGCCTTACAAAGGTGAAGGTTCCAAATCCCGGAATCTGAACCCCCTAGAACAGTAAGGGACAGCAAATGAGACATGACTGAACAACAAACAACAACAATTCATACTGTATTACAGCATCAACTTGCTGTCTGTAACATAAAGATGATGAAAATGTTAAGCCTACCTTACGTAAGGATAGCTGCCGTTCCACAAATTCTGACACGTTTGCCCAGATATTAGAGACTTCTAAAAGTGAGGAAAAATATAAAATATCATGTTAGTATCCATTACTTATTAAATATCCGTGTGGGCTAAAATGCAGATTCAAGTTAAAGGCGACAAATGCCCTGTTTACGAGAAGCAGCAAATTGGTTTAATGGAAAGGAGTGGGTGGTTCTTTTGAAGTCAGAGAACCCCAAATCATAGCTCCCTCTGATGCTTATCACTAGTGTGGTCTTTAAAATGTTTTATTATTAGTTTTCAACATTCACTTTTATAAGCTTTTTTGAGCTTATATTTCACCCCTCCCCAAGATGGCATGCAATCTGATACAGATTATACATGTATGAACATATTAAACATACTTCCACATTAGTCATGTTGTGAGAGGATTAGAACAAAAGGGGGAAACCAAGAGAAAGAAAAAAACAAGAAAAAGAAAATCTTATGTTTGATCTGCATTCAGACTCCATAGTTCTTTCTTTGCATGCGAATAGCATTTTCCATCATGGGTCTTTTGGAATTATCTTAGAATAATTCTAAGCCTTAGATCCTTGCACTACTGAGAAGAGCTAAGTCTATCAAAATTGGTCATTGTGCAATGTTGCTGTTACTGTGTACAACATTCTCTTGGTTCTGTTCACTCCACTTTGCATCAGTTGGTGCATCATTAGTGTGATCTTGGGCAAATTCACTTGCTTGAGCTTCAGTCTCTAAGCTATAAAATGAGGGTGTTGGACTAGATGGCCTCTGTCCTCTTCCTTATCTGGGCTCCTTAAAGTACCACAAAGAAGCCTGAAGGATGGTACAAAATCCTCAGAAAATGAGGAGTTCCACACATGAGAACTGTCAAAAGGAGAATAGAACCTTAGCTCTAATACTTACTAGTCATGTGATCACAGACCAGGCATTTAATTTTTCTGACTCTCTGTTTCCTCATCTGTATAAAGGGTATGGTAATATTTTCACCCCCTGCCTCACAGAAAATACAAGAATTAAAACACTAAGATATTATTCTTTAAGTGACAAAAACCTTTGCATTTTAACCATTTTAGATGAAAATGTTTCTGAATTATATTGCTTATTATTAGCTGCTGTGGATTAGAAAGTCAAATAACTAAGTTTGTGTTTAAAATAATAGGATATAGGCTGTTAGGTAAGCCCTGAGGGGGAACCCCAGTATATAAAATGAACAAGCCACCTTTTTTGGCTACTCGGAGGCCTTATTTTACTTTCAGGTTTCCAGTTATGTTCTATTTTACAGAGAGCTGAGGCTGCTGAATAAGTAACTTCCAGATAAGTGGAGTACTTATGTACTGTATGAATACTATAGTATGTGAGCTTTATTTCTAAGTTGTTAAATGCATATCACTGATCAGCAAATTGATAACTCTGGTCTTACCAGTTTGTTAAAATTCAATCTCATACCAAATTATAATATATATCAAAAGAATGTTTTAAAATATTGATCATCAAAAAAGAAATTCAATCATTCAGTTTAATTTCATTTAATTAATTTTTAAAAACATGTATAAGTACCTATGGACTTACTAAAGAAACATGCACAGACCCCATCAACTTGCTCACAAGATATGGAAGAGAATGGCTTTGAAGAAACTATGGAGGATGCATAGACATTTTGTAAGTGGTTCTAATTGGCAACCACATAATGAACTAGAGCTTCTTTGTGGGCTGAGACATTCAGAAAGTCTTAGCCCACCCCTTCTACCATCTTGCGCCTACCATCTGAGTCCTTTGGGCTACTCTCTTCCTGGTGGTGTGACTCTTTTCCATGGCATTTGGTGAAACACCATAGTGTTTCAGAAAGGCCATATGGCCATATGAAAGGATCCCAGTTCATGGCCACTGCATTTGTTCTTTTAGGTGAAGAGCATTGGAGTCCCCAACCTCAAGAATTTCAAAAGGTACAGAGGGTATCCCAACACACCACCATTTCAGAGACTGGGTTCCAGTGGCAAAGCAACATCAATACCTGCAGAACAAGGAGTAACTTTTTGGGAATGACTTTGTGACCTCAGTCCAGTGGTAGGGAAGACAAAGGCTGTTTACCATTGACTATGAACTTGGTATAATGAATGTTACATACTGAACTAAAATTTGAACCTATTTGCCCAAGAACTAAAGTGCTTTAGGGGAGAATATGTTTCTAAGGTGTTGAAGTGGGAAATTTTTGTATGTTTTTAATATCATATCTTTGAAGTAAATACCAGTTTTTAAAAGCTGATTGATGTGAATGGTTAAATGGAATGAGAGTGCTAAAAATTCATCCCTAACAATGGGAAAGGGGATCGAAGGGACTCAGGTGGTGGGGGTTCAAGTCAATGGCAGCAGAAAAGATGCACCCAACACCTTTTGGTCAACCTCTCCCTACCGCTTCACAAAACTTTGCATAGATGTAGGAGCCTGACTCTAAGAGAAAGAGAGTTAAGGTATAACTTGATGTACTATGGTACCATTGTAACGTGATAGGTCAAAAAAGGGTCCAGCTCTTCCACTTTTAGGCTAAAAATTATCTAAAAGAAGCACTAAATTAAGTGATGACCAAAAACATCCAAAAAATTTTCAGCAAATTCCTTCATCCAGTCCACCTTTACAAAAATAGAGCCAGAAGATGCAGGTCCTCAATAAGGAATCCTCCCAGAGAAGCTAGTATAGGCACAAATAAAAACAGAAGAACACCCAAAACTCAGCTTGGGAAAACCCCAGGAGTAACAGAGAAATTCTAGTGATACAATAATCACACAGTGTCTGGATCAAAGAAATCTCAAAGGGGGCAACAACTTCCTAGCTCCCTAATAATCCAAAGAATACAGAAACCAGCTACCTTCCTAGGACCAAGATCTCTCAGAATCTTTATCCAGGAGGTCCTGAGGGGAACAGAAGACCACCCAGAACTAGGAAGGAGGAAACCCCAATGGAGAAGTCCACCCTGAATAAGAAAGCATGGGGTGATGGTGGGGGTGGGGATGGAAACCCACCCAGCACCCCAAACAAGGAAGCCTCAATGGTAACAGAAAACCACCTATCAGAACAGGGGAACTCAGGGAGGGAAGGAGGATAAAAGACCACCTAGCACCCGGAACAAGAAAGTCCCAGGGGGTATAGACCATCTAGTGCTACGATCAAGAAAAGCACAAGAGGGACAAAATACTAGCTAACACCTGATCAAGGAAGATTAATGGTGAAAGAGGGCCTGACCAGGGTCTGACAACCAACTACAGAGCTCTGACCAAGAGCACAGAAGTATGCCATTGCTCTGAGTGAAGAGATCCCAAGTAGAACCTAATTGAAGGAATCCAGGAAAGTGAAGTCAGAACCAAACAGAACCTGATCACCCTATCTAAGATCCTGAACCTGACACTAAGTGATGGTTATGGAAATAAGGCTAGAAAACAATGAATAAACTCAATAAAACACTGACAAATACAGAAATATTATGGATCCAGGGATGTTCAACATATAAAGAAGAAAAGAATAAATGGACATTATATATAAACAAAGCCTCAAAGCAAATCATAGATTTGCAACAAATTTTACTAGAATTCCTAGAAGAAATGAAGTAAGGGTTTTTAATGATCATATTCTTATTGTTATTATCCTTAATAATAATAGCAATCGCTAGCATTTATAAAGCGCTTTAAGCTTTGCAAAGCACTTTACAAATATATGAAATTGGAGTTCTAGAGGAAAGAATTGGAAAAATAAACATCTTATTCAGGAGGTACAAAATGTTGTCATGATTCAATCATTTCAATTATGTCTGACTCTCTGTGACCCCATTTGGGGTTTCTTAGCAGAGATACTAAAATCCTTTGTCATTTCCTTTTCCAGGTCATTTCACAAATGAGGAGCTGAGGCAAACAGCATGAGGAGATATTTTGAATTACTTTGAACTTAAGTCATTTTAAAATCTGTTTTAATCGATATGAGTCTAAGCTAATAATTGAAAGTTATGTGGGGGAAAAATGGATCCTTAATGGTTGATGGATGAATGAAGTGAACACATACCATAAATACAACATTATGCTAAGCACTAGGGATACAAACAGAAAAGACAGTCTCTGCCCTCAAGGAGCTCCCATTTTAATGGGGGAGATAAGACACATAGAAGACTTCAACTGCAAGTCATACAGAAAAGTCCCATGAACCTTAGAGTGAAACACAGATATTAATGCTTATACTTTAATATCATTTCCACTGATAAAATCACATGAGTTTCTTGTTTTGGACTATTTAACTGTACCAAGTACTTAGGTGGCAAGAACTTCCCTTTCTGGAAATGAAATGAAACCAAAGACTTCCAGGTATTCCCTATGCAGAGACCAAAACTAAATAGATACTTTCAAACGCCAACACGAGAGTCTAGAGAAACACAAGAGGTGTTATCATAAAATGATAAAAGTGTTTATATTTTAATAAGAGAAGACGAAATAAGCAAGTCCTTGGAAGTGTGATAAGTTCAAGGGATGTCAAAGTGAAAAATAAAATTCAGAGGAGTTGAGAGTAGTTTTATGTTTTAATGACATTAAGAGGAAAAAAAAGACAAAGGGGAATGAAAAAGGTACACACTAGGGAAGAAAGAAGGAGAGAGGAGGTGAAAGGATTCAGGATTCACAAGAAGACTATACAAACATGGAAGAATATTGGAGGAAGCAGGCTACACATGAACCCCACTTTCATACAAACCAAACAAAGTAGGATTGAATATACACAGAGGTGGAGAGGCAGAATTTGATATACAAATACACTAAATTCATGAAGGAATCAGGTGTGAACAGGGCGAGTTAAGAGGAGGACTGAAAAAAGATAAATTGAGAGAAGGAATTAATCATAAGCAAAACAAACTACGTATTTGGAGGAGACATGTGAAGAGGATTAAAGGGAGGAAGAAATGGAAGGAGGGACAAAGGGAGGAAGGAAGAAAGGACATAGGCAGGGAGGAAGGGAGGGAGGAAAGGAGGGAGGAAGAGAAAGAGGGAAGGAAGGAAGGACGGAAGGAAGGAAAGAAAGAAAGAAGGAAGAAAGGAAGGAAAGAAGGAAAGAAGGAAGGAAGGAAGGAAGGAAGGAAGGAAGGAAGGAAGGAAGGAAGGAAGGAAGGAAGGAAGGAAGGAAGGAAGGAAGGAAGGAAGGAAAGAAGGAAGGAAGGAAGGAAGGAAGGAAGAAAGGAAGGAAGGAAGGAAAGAATCTTCATGTGCCTAGACTATTACAATAGCTCTATGGTTAGATTCTGCCTCAAGTCTCTCCCCACTCTAATCCATTCTCCACTCAGTTGCCAAAGTAATTTCCCTAAAGTGTGGGTCTGACCAAGTCATCTTGCTACTTTAAAAATTCCAGTGATTCCCTGTTACCTCTAGGGTCAAATATAAAACCATTTGTTTGACATTTAGAGTGCTTCACAACCAGTCTTTTTCCAGGCAACTTATATTTTACTCCTTTCTACTCATTATGTGATCCAGCTACACTGACCTCTTTACTGTCCCTCATGTATGCCCTTCCATTTCCCAATTCCCTGACTCTGCACTGGCTGTCACCCAAGCCTAGAATGTTCTTCCTCTTTACCTCTGGCTCCTGGCTTTTCTAGCTTCCTTCAAGGCTCAGCTCAAATCCCATCTTCTTTCTGTAGGAGGACTTTCCTTACCCTCTATTGCTAGGGCCTTCCCTCTGATTACTATCCATCCATTTACACTGCATTATCTCTTACATGTATGCATTGCGTATATGCGTGTGTTTAAATATACAGAGACAGACACTATATACACACACATATGTATATATGTGTGTATACGTAACTATAGGAATATAGTTATTTGCATGTTGTCTTTCTCCTTAGAATGTGAGCTCCTTGAGGACAAGGGCTGTGCTTTTAGCTTTCTGCGAATCCCTAGCACTTAGGACCACGCCGAGCATACAGTGAGCACTCAACAAATGCTTGCAGAGTGAAGGACGAGGTGAGAGAGAGAAAACTGAAATGCAAGAATGCTTCCATAAAAGAGAGGTCACTAATGTTCAATGTAGTCCTTTTCTCTCAACATCCACTTTTTTTTTTTTGGAAGGTAGGGCAATTGGGGTTAAGTGACTTGCCCAAGGCCACACGGTTAGGTGTGTGTGTGTGTGTGTGTGTGTGTGTGTGTGTGTGTGTGTGTGTGTGTGTGTGTGTGTGGTGTCTGAGGCCAGATTTCAACATCCACTTCTTCAATGTGAAGAGGGAGAGTGGGATCAAAGAGAGGCAAAAGCATAGAAAAGATAGGATTGAGGCATACTAATAAGTGTTTAACAGCCGCTCTCCCAAAACAAAATCATGAATGATACATTTTCTAAGTTTAATCTACATTATTAACATATTCACCACCATATTCCTAGAGACAATAAAAAAGAAAGAAAGCCCCGATTTGTAACATTTGTAATATTAAGGCACAAAACCTCACACTGAAAATTTAACTATTGGTGCTCATGAGCCATCAGCTCCAGGACAACCCTGGGTAGGACATACAATTAATCATAATGTTAATTAGATAATTAATCACAGTGTTAAATTATGACACACTTAAAACAGAAAGATGCAAACAAAGTTAAAGTAAAGAGCTGAATTAAACCTTATTATGTTTCAAGTGAACTCAGAAAAGCAGGGGTAGTAATCAGTCTCTGACAAGGCAACAATAAAATGAGACTACATTGAAAAGGATAAACAGGGGAACCACATTACACTTAAAACCAACATAAACAATGAATATAAATATTTAATACATGTGTGCTAAACATCACCTAAATATTTAAAGGAAAAGTTAATCAACTTAACTATAAGAAAAAAAATAGTAAAACTGTAAAGATTAGGGGAATCAGATCTAGATAAATTTAACCAAAAGACAAACAAGAAATAATTCAAGAACTTGAATAAAAGCTTAAAAAGTTAGATAAGAAAGATCTCTGGCAATTACTCAATGGAAACACAAATGACTATACATTTCACAATTGCATATAGCATGTTTACAAAAAATGACCCTAGAGTCTAAAAACTTCATAAAAATACCTACAAACAAAAGCAGAAAAAATGTATAATCAAAAAGTTTTCTGAAGAAAGTATTAAAAACTAATTGAAGAAAAAAAACTAATTGAAGAAAATATCTTAATTCTAAAAAAAAATCACATGTCAGATAATAAATCATAAAAAAATAGAAAATTTCATCACACACAATGAAAACAATCGGCCAACACACCAAAGTATGTGGGAACAGCCAAAGTAGTCTTGAAAGGAAAACTATATTTCTAAGCACTGTCTTAAAAAAAAAAGAGAGAAAGAAAGATCAGTGAATTGAGTATGGAACTAAAAACCTAGAAAGTCAATGAATTTTAAAACCCCAATTAAGTCCCAAAATAAAAATTGTGAAAAACAAAGAGAATATAACAAAATTGACCAAAAAAATGAATTGATAAATGAGAAGCTAGGTTTTAAAAGCAACATAATAAACAATTAGCTAGTCTTATTTTTAAAAAATAAAAAGGAAAACCAGATTACCTCTATCAAAAAATGAAAAAAGTCACAATCAGTATTCATTAATTAAGCACTTACTATGTATCAGGCACTGTTCTAAATGCTAGGAAAGTACTGAAAGGCAAAAATACAGTCCCTTCACTCAAAGAGCTCATATTCTGATGGAAGAGACAATGTACAGATAACTATGTACGTACAAGGCATATACATATGGAAGGTAGTCTTAGAGGAAAGGTACTAGGAGTAATGGAGGGCAAAAGTCCTCCTACAGAAGGTAGGATCTTAACTGAGTCTTAAAGGAAGCTAGAGAGGCCAGGAGAGAGAGGTAAGGAAGGAGAGAATTCCAGGCAGCCAGTGCAAAGTCAAGGAGTGGGAGATAGAGTGGCATTTGTGAAAAGTAGCAAGAAGATCATAGTGGCAGGGTAATGAAATTCATGGAGTAGTAAAAATAGAAAGACTGAAAAGGTAGGAAGGGACTGGTTGTTAAGGGCTCTAAATGCCAAATACGTGGTTTTTATCTGACCCTAGGAGTAATAGGGAGCCATAGAAATTTATTGAGGAGCAAGGTAATCTGGTCAGACCTACAGCTTAGGAAAATTAAAAATTTGGTAGCTTTTTATTTTTTTATTTTATTTATTACAAATATATATGTATATAAAATAAATATGTTATTTTATTATAATTTTATATTATTTATATAAAATGGAAAATATCAATTCCATATTGATTTACAAGTGAATTCTATTAAACATTCAGAGGACAATTCCAATATTACAAAAAGTATTTGTGAAAATAGGAAAAGAGGGGATTGTTCCCAAAGGCCTTTTATGATACAGATTTTCATAGTTAAACCAGAGGACCACAAATTAGAAAGAAAACCATACACAAATGTCCCTAAGGAATATGCATAAAAATATGGAACCTATTAAAAAAAACTATGCATTATGACCAGTTAGGATATATACCCAGAATACAAGGTTGGTTCTATATTAAGAAAACTATACATATAATTGACCATATTAATATTTTCTTATTAATTAAAATCTTCTTATTAATAAGAAAAATAGAATCACATGATTATAGCAATAGATGGAGAAAAGGCTTTTGACAAAATATAACACCCATTTCTAAAAAGAACACTAGAAATACAGGAATAAATGTACTTCTGAATGTTGTAATATCTATCTTTAAACCAAAAACCAGTAGGACATATAATAGAGATAAACTAGAGAAGTTTATATAAGATCAGGGGAAAGGCAAGACTATTATAACACTGTTATTTAACATAGCACTAGAAATACAAACTCTAGCAAAAAGCCAAGAAAAAGAAATTGAGGGAACACACATACGGAAAGAGGAAACAAAATTATTACTTTTTGCAAATGATATGATTACCTACACAGAGAATCTAGATGAGTCAGCTAAAAAAACTGAAACAAAACCAAAATAACAAGACGCTAAATAAAACTGAATAAATCATCAACCCAAAAAGAAAAAAAAAATCCAACAGGAAGAAATTGGAGAAATTCCACTCTAAATAGATGGAAAATATACAAAACATTTAGGAGTTCATCTGCCAAAACTCACATGCAGGAAGGAGGCTGCTGGTGGCACAGTCTGATGGGGGACTGGGCCTGGTGTTACAACAACATGGATTCAAATCCAACCTCAGACGTTTAATATCTGTATGACCCTGGGTGAATCACTTAACCTCTATTTTGCTTCACTTTCCTCAACTGGAAAATGTGGATAACAATAGCAACTATCTCCCAGGACTGTTGCTAAGGATTAAATAAGGAAATTTTTGTAAAAAACCCTTCACACAGGGCCTGGCACATAGTAGGCACCATATAAATGCTTATTCCTTTCCCCTTCTACTATATGAATATACCTTTAAAGCACTCTTCAAATAAATATAAAGGCAAACCTAAATAATGGGAGAGATACTTATTGTGAATGGATGGGACATACAAATATGTTTAAAATGACAGTACTACCCAAATTGGGCAACTGGGTGGCACAGTGAATAGAGTACCAGTCCTGGAGTCAGGAGGACCTGAGTTCAAATCCAGCCTCAGACATTGACTGGCTGTGTGATTCCCTACCAACTCATTTAACCCCATCTGCCTCAGTTTCCACATCTGTAAAATGAGCTGGAGAAGGAAACAGCAAACCACTCCAGTGTTTACCAAGAAACCCCCCCCCCAAAAAAAAACCCAGAGTCAGACACAACTGAAACAATTCATCAAGAAGTACCTCAATTAATTTACTTATTTAGGGCCATACCAAACTATCAAAGGATTACTTTAGAAAACTATAAAAAATAGAAACAAACTTCATCTGGAGGAATGAAAGATCAAGATTCTTAAGGGGAAAAAAAAAAGCAAGAAGGGGTCTTAGCAGCATCAGCTCTCAAACTACACTGTAAAGCAGTAATCAGTAGGCACTTCATGGAGTAGATTAGGCAGATGATATACAGAAGAAAATGAATGTAGCAGTGCAGTGTTTGATAATCCCAAGGACAGACACTTTTGGGCAAAAACTCACTGTTTGACAAAAATGTTGGGAAAACTGGGAAGCCGTCTGATAGACACTAAGTTTAGGCCAATAATCCGTGCCGTAAACCACAATAAGCTTTAAATCATTTAAATCAGCGGTTCTCAACCTGCAGGTCTCGACCCTTTTGGGGGTCTAATTATCCTTTTACAGGGGTCACAGGGGTCACCTAAGATCATCAGAAAACACCTATTTCCAATGGTCTTAGGAACCAAGACACTGATCCTCTATCCCTCTCCAGGCCAGTCCCTCCCACATGCAGATACACCCACATTCAAGTATTAAAGGGTCACGGCATTAGGAAGGTTGAGAACCACTGCTTTAAATGAATACCAAATAAATACATGATCTACACAAAAAAACATGACTATCATAAACAAATTAGAGCAGTAAGAGAGAGAAAATGCTTTCACAACTACAGATAAAAGAAGAGTTCATACCCTGACAAGGGAAAGATCATAGAAGATAAAAATCATGAGTCTGACTACAAAAAATTTTTTAAATTTACATAAACAAAATCAATATAGCCAAAATTAACTATATGGGGAAGCAATATAAGGAAAGCAATTAACTAGGAAAATTCTTTGCTGCAAATTTCTCTAATAATGGTCTGTTATCTAAGACATATTATTTAAATGATTCAAATATATTCAAATAACATATTCAAATAAAAAAGAACCATTCCCCAATGGCCAAAGTCCCTAAATAGTCCATTTTTAAAGAAATATATCCAAGAAATCTATAACCAAATGAATAAATTATACATATTACTATTAAAGAAATGCAAATGAACAAACTCTGAAGTTCTATTTTATACCTATCATTTTATAAAAAAATGACAAAAACCACAAAGTTAGAATTATTGAAAAGGCTGCAAAAAGACATGTATATGCAGCATACTGCTGGAGGAGCTATGAATTGGTCCAATTATGTTAAAAAGTAATATGAAATTATGCCCCTAAAGTCACTAAACTTTGCATGTCTGAGGACATACTGATAACAGTTCTAGGCCTAAATCCCCAAAGACAAAAATAAAAGAAGAAACAGACCCATACACTAAATATATGTGTGTATACTTTACATTTATATATTTTATATATGTATGCTTATTTAACATATGGATCTGTTTCCTCTTTTGCTGCTCTTTTGGGGATTTGTGTGTATATGAGTGTGTTGAGTATGTATGTATATCGATACAGTATGTGTCAATATGCATATACATACACACATGTACATGCATACAGTATGCATGGACACATCCTGCACATGTGTATGTACGTGTTTATGTGTGTATACATACATATATGTGTACATATATTTTTTATATATAGAATATTGCAGCTCTTTCTGTTGTAGCAAATTGGAATCAAAGGGGGTAGTCACCATTGGAGAAAGATCCTATGAACTAATACAGGGTGAAGAAGAAGAGGAAGAATGACTAAAAATAATAATAGCTAACATTTACACAGGACTTATGATGTACCGGGCATCATGCTAAGTATTTTACAATTATGATTTCATTTCGTCCTCATAACTACTCTGAGAGGTAGATACTAATATTATCCCCATTTTACAATTGAGGAAATTGAGGCAAACAGGGGTTAAGTAATTTGTCTAGGGTCACATGACTAGTAAGCATCTGAAGCTGGATTTGAACTCACATCTTCCAGGCCCAGGGTTCCATCCACTGGGCCACCTAGATGCCCCATAAAGCAAGTCGAATTAAGAGAACAATTTATAAAGTAGTACATCATTGTAAGAAAAACAGTTTGGAAAAACTTAACACCAATCAATGAAGCAGCTGTAAGTTCAAAGGACCGATGAAGCATGCTCCCCATCTCTGGATGGAGAAGGGCTATGTAGGTTCAAGGTGACAACAACACACATACTTTCAGACGTGAAAAATGCAGATTTGCTTTGCTGGACTATTTGTTTATGTAACAAAGACAGTGACAAACAGTATATATGGTCTATAGTATATATATAATAAATGATATAGAATATATAGGGTTTTTTTTTAATTTGGGAAATTCTAAGGGGAAGCGTCTAAAATATTTTTCCTTTGTTATAGCACTGAAAACGTAAAGTAATTTATTCACTACTGTCATATTTATCAGATTTAATGGCCCCATTCTTGAGCTATTAAATATATCCCCAGTTATTTAGGTCTAGCATTTCTAGAGAGTGCTTATAGTTATAGTAATTTAGTTCCTGTGTGGGTTAGAATAGATAGAATCCTAAATATTTCCTTTATTTTGTAGTTATTTTGAATGGAATTTCTCCATCTCTTCCTGCTGAGTTTTACTGGTAATTTACAGAAAGATTGATGATTTCTGTGGGTTTATTTTATATCCTACAACTTTGCTTTCCTTGTTAATGCTTCAATTAATATTTTAGTCATTTCTTTTCAATTCTCCATATAGACATAATATCGCTGCAAAAAGTGATAATTTTGTCTCCTCTTGACTTATTCCCTCAGTTTCTTTTTCTTGTCTTATTGCTAGAACTGCCATTTCTATTGCTATGTTAAATAATAGAGTTGATAATGCATATCCTTGCTTTTCCCTGACAGCTCGAGTTTATTTCTATTACATATCCTGCTGACTTCTTGGTTTTAGAGAGATACTATTTACCATATAAGGAGAGGCTCATTTATTCCTATGTTTTTAGTGTTAGCATAAATGGGTGTTATATTTTCTCAAAAGCTTTTTCTGAAAAAGCAATTTTAATAAGTGCCAAGAGAAATAATACAATTCTTTCAGCTAAAACAGGACTTGACGGACTCTAATTAGCAACCTGATTACTTTTTGTTAAATCAGCCTGGAGACATTACTCATGCTTTGCTTGATGAAACTTTCAATTGACAAAGTTATAGAAGAAAAGAATAAATCAATTCTTCTAGAACATAATTTGCTTTTTCCCACCCCTGGAAAGGGGAAAAGAACCCCTTGGAGAACAACACAGGGAGATTCCTGTTTAGAGCCATTATATACAGAATGATTCTATATAATCACAGAACATTCTCTATAAAGGAATGGTTTCCAGCATTGGGCTTCTAAGGTCCCCAGAGGTCCTGCCATATCTCATTAAATTCTCCAAACAAAACTAATTTTGATTGCCTTTAATTAAAAAAACATATAAGATGTTGCTTGACATTCAGAAGATTAAAATTGAACCTGTATCACTTTCTTATTGATCCTATTTACAAGAAATTGGTTCTGTTTTGTAACTACTTAAGTCATGGTTTGCCTCTAAGAGTTCAGCTGGCCTATAACTTAAATTTAGAAATCCAGTTCTTCTGACACAAGAACATTTTTAAAATATTATTTGTTTTTATTTTTTAACATTCACTTCTATAAGATTTTGAGTTCTAAGTTTTCTCCCTTTCCCTCTGCTCTCCCCTCCCCAAAACAGAGTGCAATCTGATATAGACTATACATGTACAATCGTATTAAACATATTTCCACATTGGTCATGTAAAGAAGAATTAGAATCAAAAGGAAAACAATGAGATAGAAGAGACAAAAAAAAGAGAGAGAGAGAGAAAATAGTCTGCTTCAATAGTCTGCATTTAGGCTCCATGATTCTTTCTCTGGATGTGGGTGGCATTTTCCATCATAAGCCTTTTGGAATTTTCTTAGATCCTTGTATTGTTGAAAAGAGTTAAGTCTATCAAATTTGCTGACTCAAGAAATTTAATGACCTTGGAGAATGTGTGAGAAAGCAAGGGAGTTTGGGCCGGATGTCTTTATTGCCCCAAGCTGTCCTTCAAGGACGTCTGATTTGCTGTCCAAAAGTCTGGGCTGCTATCTCACACAGGCACTCAGACAATGAGCACTTCTTAGCATCAGAAAAGAATTGGAGGGTAGGGTGGGGAGAGGTTATTGCTGGCCCCCATTACCAAACTTCCAACCAGTCTTTATACTTCAACTCTGTAACCAATCATGTTGCCCTTAATTCTATTATGTCATCTTCCCTGCTGTGCTTTGTTCTATGCTCCCCAAAACCCTATATAAGGAGAACTGTTCTCTTGTTCAGAGTCTTTGACTTTAATGGAGGCAACCCACTGATCCATTTATTGACAGGTAGCATGCCCCTGCTAATAAATGTTATTTTGCTTGGAGATCTGCCCCAATTTATCCTTTTGTTCAAATCTCAATCACAACAGATGGTGGTAGTGGTAGTATAGGGAGAGAAGAGCTTTCCTACCCATATCCTTATTAGAACCTCCCCCATTCTACTGGACCCCAGGTGGAACAAATTTTCCACCAACGAAGAGTTTCGTTAGAGACTCTGGGAGTAGATCGCCTCTCTCCTTATTCATAATAGTTTCAGATCTTTTCCAGGCAAAAGAGGGATGAGTGTTGTATGATTTATGTATTTTCTGAGTGTTTCTATTTGTGTTGGCTGCAGCTTTTGAATTTGGACTTAATTGGCAATGCAGTCCAGATCATCCATACTGAGCCATCTTCATGAAGACGCATCTCCATAGAAGACCTCTT
This sequence comes from Pseudocheirus occidentalis, assembly GCA_028646575.1. Lineage (NCBI taxonomy): Eukaryota > Metazoa > Chordata > Mammalia > Diprotodontia > Pseudocheiridae > Pseudocheirus > Pseudocheirus occidentalis. The sequence continues at coordinate 85,634,311 of CM053596.1, read as the reverse complement.
GAAATAGGCTACAGAGGTGAGGAGAGAGAAATTATCATTTGAGTGTGCACAAGATGGACAACTGTTTCCTGACCTTAACATAGGGATCTACCTATGTTTCCAACCATAAAAAGCACACATTGAATTTCAGCAGTATCCTTTAAGGATTGAGGAATTAAAATTCCTACCCTGGAAGTTTGTTTTTTTGTTTGTTTTTTTTTAGTGTATGTCTTTTAAGGAAAAAAAAGGAGGGATTTATTGGCTTTATTCCTGAATCAGGGTCCTACAGAAGGCGCAATCCTGAAGTCCTACCTGAAGAAGCAATCTAAATTGCTTCTAAATTTCTGTGTGTGAGATAGGGAGATATTCAACAATCAAATGGAGTAAGGCAATATGTACAAATCATCAGTGGCATTTAGTCAGATTTTACCAGACTGCTGTAAGCAGAGGAGAGAAATTATGAGGTGAAAGCTAGTAACTACAGCCTGCCCAGGAAAAAAATATTGAAGCCACTATCTCTTACAGGTGTGTTTCTTGGCCTCCGTCTGTGTTTGTCCATGCCATTTGATTCAGGTTGCTTTTAGAAAACTGGGCAAATGAAACTCAGAAAGAAAAACCACTCTGTGTCCTGTGATTTTTTTTTCTTTTTTTTCTTTCTTTTTTTTTTTAAGTTAAGACTTCAGAATAAGTCTCTTTTACTTTGCATTCCTGTATTCTAAGAGCTTTGGAGGTGCAAGGAGAAAGATAGATAAGAAGGATAAAGGATTTTTTATCCTCAAACTGTAGAAATGTATTATTTCAGAAATGAATAAGAAACTGAATTTACGACTGAAATATAAGTTCCCTACTAAGCATCTCCAGATTTGGGTTTAAATCTTTTCATAAATGCTGAAACAAATAATATAGCAAGTTTTGAAATTAATGTTCTTTGGAATTTAAGAGAAATAAGAGCACTCCTCCATCTCCCAAAAAACAGACGTATTGTTTTACAGCCAGGAAAGGAAGGTTATTTTCTTATTAGAGAGAAGCTTGTAAGTTAAAAAAAGAATTGCATTTCACATTTTAAATGTTCTCTGCCTACAAAAAAGAGATGTTTATTTAAGAAAGCCCCTTGAGGATTGTAATGTTGTAAACTAAAAGTAAATAAATAAATTTTTTTAAAAAGCCCCTAGAAAGTTAAGGGAAATTTGCTTGGATAAATGCTTTCTGTTACTTTTGTGAATGATGTACTGGAATTTAGTTGTTACTTGAATAGACCAAGCTTTCGTAAGCTGTTAAAGATGTTTATTATTGCTAAAAACATCTTAAGGTTTTTTGCTGCTTCCATCTCTTCAAGGAATAACAGAATTGGCAATGATTCAATAGTTCAATTGTTCTAGGCATATTAATAGTCCATATTGTATCTTGAGAATAAAAGTATTTAATGTCATTACTTTTATCTAACAATGTTTATTACATGTTTAAGGAGAAACTCAGCAAAATGAAGATTAGAAAATAGCAGTGTGAGATATTACTGGAATAAAGAGAATTTAGGGAGTGAACAAAGTAAAAGAAGTTTTAAGAGATGAATATGAAAGTGAGAAGGAGAGTGTTTTTAGACCCCAGGAGAGATGTATTGTTGTTCATCCTTTGTTCTTGAAGGAGACCAGTGACCTCCTATGTCATTATAACAATGAAAAGAAGGTTTATGTGTGTTGACAGGAAGGTCTGAAGAAGTTTTGGCTTTAAGTGGGAAAGCTGTATGAAACTTTGAGGTTTGGTGTTTTAGGTTTGTTTGTTTGTTTTTTAATTAGGACCTACAGTAATTACAAAAATGTAGCTTGATCTGGAAGTATATAGGGAAAAGTTATAGAGAGCTATGAGTGAAATGATAAGCAATGGGCTCTTTCTGAGCTTGTAGAACCCAGATTGGAACGATATTTAAATATACTCTTGAGAGGGATGATTGAAGTTGATTAAACCAGACTGCCACTTGTAAATTCTTTGTCATGGATTAGCTGGAAATGGTGGACTCAATAATACTGAATGCATGGAACAAATAGCTCTTATGTAAAATATAATACTAAATAATTGCAATTGTAAATTGAGAGTCTGTGTGATAGCATTTGGAAGAGAGATCCAAGGGTAACTGAATTTTTTCAGGTTTCGTTTTAAATGAAATGTGTCTCTCCTAACTAGATGTTTGGGATGAGTGAGAATTTATTGTACTATTTGGCATTAAGACAAACGGGAGAAAAGCTTAGATCTGAACATTTAATCATTTGCTATTAAACAAGTTATCTCAGTTTAACAATCTGTAACAAGGATATAGAAAGTGCCTAACTTAAATTTAGTAATTTGTTTTAAAAGAACTATTGTTCAAATAGTAAATTCTTTTTTGATCTGAATTCTTTTGGGTTATAGACTAAGTTGTTACAGATTCAACTGTAGAAAGCATGATGTAAATTGTTTGAAACTGGTCATTTGGAAATGCAATAGATAATGATGTTTTTACTGTGATTTTTGATATGGTAGAGATCTCTTTAGGATTTGAAATGCAGACTCATGAGATCTTATGGAATAAGGTTTTAGTTCTGGTTTTGGTTTTTTAAACAATGGCTTCTACCAATTAGCCTAGCATATTTTGAGTTAACTTAGCACTGAATTTAAACCAGTAAAAGCCTTATTTGTCTTCTGTGATTCATTTTTCCTCTGTATATGTTACTTTTTCCTAATTGGATCTTTTGTGGAATGTATGGTACTAATACCTTTCCAACCTATAAGCATTGTGATTTTAAAAGCCACTTGTGGTAGTATGAATGTTTTCCTATCTAAAGGTAATTTTTAAACGCATTTGACTAAATTAATATCATCTAATTAGTTTTAAATTCAAGGTGATTATTACTATCATATTTTGAAATTGTCTCATATTGTGAATTCTGAAAAACCACGGTATAAGAAATGCTGTTAAGGCAGTGGTTCTCAACCTGTGGTTTATGTTCACTTTGTAACAAAGAAAATACATCTTGCATATCAGGTATTTACATTACAATCCATAACAGTAGCACAATTACAGTTATAAAGTAGCAACAAAAATAATTTTATGGTTGGGGGTCACCACAACATGAGGGGTCACATCATTAGGAAGGTTGAAAACCACTGTGTTAAGGGAATAGTAATTTTATGTTATTGGATATTTTAACTTCTTTTAATTTGGATACTGAGAATTATTGATTAAGTTTTACAGGCTATCATGATGTTAAAAAAAACCTATTAGTATTTAATTAGGTATATTTTAAAAGATAATAATATGTGCTCACACTGTGGAAAAGAAAAGGCAAGTGGAAGAAAGACTTTGTTTTGAAAAAAAGAAAAAACTTCCTCATTTGTAAACCTGCCAACTTCAACAAGGTTTTGAATCATTATCAGTTCTGTAAAAAAAAATTATGTATTGGTTTATTTAGAGAACAGGCTCCCATTCCCCAGTATAAACACTCCTGAAATTAAAAGGGGGGGGGGATGTTGAAAGTATGTTTATAGTATAGAATTGATTTGTGCTTATGCTAATTGTGGAATTATTTTTAGAACAGTCTGTACTGAAATTTCATCACTGCCCAACTTAGTCTTAACAGACTCCAGTTTTCAAAACATATGCATGTATTTTGTTCTTAATGGAGTGAGCAAGGGGTGGCTAGGTGGTGCAGTGAATAGAGCAGCGGCTCTGGAGTCAGGAGGACCAGAGTTCAAATCCAGCCTCAGACACTTGACACACTTACTAGCAGTGTGACTTTGGGCAAGTCACTTAACTCCAGTTGCCCTCCAAAAAGCTAAAATAAAATAAAATAAATGGAGTGAGCAAGCTATTATATATTCACTATGTGAAATTACAGAATGTAGTGACTTTATTAAATTCTAATGACTGTCTTTTTGTATCAGAATGAGTTTTATGCTGTATTTGAGAAAGGAAAATGTTAGAAGAAGGAAATGTTAAGTAAAAAAATTTTTGTGATTTTTTTTTTGGTAGCTAATTTATTGCAATTTTTGTTTGGTAGCTAATTTATTGCAACAACTTGAGAGTGTTGATAACAATTATGTCCAGGGCAGCTAGGCAGTGCACTGAATAGAGCACCGGCCCTGGAGTAAGGAGGACCTGAGTTCAAATGTGACCTCAGACACTTAACACAAAGTACTAGCTGTGTGACCTTGGGCAAGTCACTTAACCCCAACTGCCTTTCCCAAAAAAAGGCAAAAAAAAAAAGGGAGTCAAGAGGATAACAATTATGTTCAGCCCTACTGTGATTAGTGAGGCTTTGATATTACAAATAAAACCTTTTGGGACCCTAAATTTTTTTTTTTGCTTTTTTTTTTTGGAGGGCAGTTGGGGTTAAGTGACTTGCCCAAGGTCACATGGCTAGTTTTTGTGTTAAGTGTCTGAGGCTGGATTTGAACTCAGGTCCTCCTGACTCCAGGGCCGGTGCTCTATTCACTGCGCCACCTAGCTGCCCCCTGAATTTTCTTTTTTGAGTTTCATTTTCAGGTTTATTGTGTTTGTTGGGTCTATATTTCATCACTTAAAGAAAAACAACTGAAGCTCAATGGGAGTGAAATCCAAGATCTAAGGCCAGGGAATATCTGTCCCTGGGAATGAGATTGAGAGCATAACCTTGGGAAAGCTAAAATTGTACCCTCTTAACTCTGTTTCCCATCAAGAAATCATCCCATCTGGTTAATTCTCAGCCTGACTGTGGTGTCCTGCCATACACTTGGCTGGAACTGAGGATTCCTTATCTTGTTACCTGCGTGCTAAGTTACTCTGTGCCCTTCAGTTTGGGCCTGAAGGACCAGAATGGATACTGTTAAAATCATGCTTCTTCCTCTGGTGGCAAATGTCTAACCAGGACAAGTTAAACTGTGATGTTTATGTTTATGTTGCTTCAATAGCTTAGCACCCCTTGTTTCAGTTTGAGACTATAGTCAAAACCATATCCTGAACAACTAAGTAAAAGAGTATTTGACCTTGTCATCTGCCTGTTTACAGTTATCTTTATTTGTGTATTGGGAAAAGTCCTTAAATTTTTCAGAATAATTAAACAATGATGTGTTTGTGGGACCAAAATATGAATCTATTAATTAGTTCAAGTTAAAATCAGAAACATCCTATAGCCTATATTTTGCTTGCTGTCTTAGGGAGGGAAGAGGGGAAGTGGAAGGGGAGGGAGAATGGGCAAAAAAAATCTGGAACCTAAAATCTTATTTTAAACATGGATGTTGAAAACTACCTTTATATGTCATTAGAAAAAACAAAATACTTTTAAGTGGAAAAAATCAGAAATATCTTCACATTTGTTACAAAGAAAAGAATTTCGGTACAGTTTTCTTCAAGGAGAGTAACTTCTGGAATATCTTGTCCTACCTCAAAGGAGTCAATTTCGTTTAGGCTTATTATTTAATTTGGGATTAATATTTGTCTATAGAGTTCATCCTATAGTATAAACATGTTTTACTACAGACAGCTCATTTGATGTGCACAGTTCTTTGTATACAGTTTGGAATTACTTCATGTATTTACACATTCCATCCAAGGACTTTTTGCTGCAATTAAAGGTACCTTGGTAACTTTTAGGTAAATTCATTTGTGTATTTAAGGTTATCTTTTTATAAAAAAAGCATTCTGTAATCTATGTTTTTATGTGAGGATTAAATCCTTATCAGTCACTAATCTTCCTAAGGGTGGGATTTAATGGAATTGGAATTAATTTAAATTAAATGGTATTTAAATTCAGAATTCTAAATAATTAAAGTAAAAATTGAAAAAAGCAAAAAATTGAGTAAAATTTTGGAAAAAAGATGAATATATTTATATATGTATGTAATATATGCAATACATAACTATACGTATGTAATTTGGAAGGTTTTAAGAGTACTTCTTTCTGTGATATTTTAAAATGTTTAGCTTTTGATTTTTCAGTTTGTATTTTAATTTCTTAAATGTTACAGTTTGCCAACTTACATCATAGAAAGTTCAATGATAATGGAGTCAATGCTAGTTTTAAAAAGCACTCTGCCCTACCTTCTATAAGAAGGACTCATTTACTCATTATTCAGATTCTCAGGGGCCCTCCCCCCTCAAAAAAAAAAAAAGAGAGAAAAGGTTGGGCTAGAGGAGGTTAAAAGCCAGGACCAAGTAATGTAGATGACTATGAAGCAACAGCGTTGGGAAAGAAGCCTTGCAGGAAGGGACTCCTTCTAATTGTGCTTTTCAATAAGCATATTATTTATTCAATTCAACAAATATTTATTAAGTGTCTATTGTGTGTGAAGTGCCTAGGACGAAAAGGCAAGAATGAAAAAATTCCCTTCTTAGGAATAACATACACACTCAATTGGGTAACTTACCCTACAGGAAAGTAGGGGGCTAGGGGATAAGAGGCGGGATGACAGGAGGTAGGGCAGATGGGGGAGGGGTAATTAGAAGCACACATTTTTTAAAAGGGAAAGGGTCAAAGGAGAAAATAGAATAAGTGGGGGAAGGGTAGGATGGAGGGAGATATAGTTAGTCTTTCTCAATAAACTGCCATGGAAACATTTTGTGTAACTACATATGTACAACCTGTTTTGAGTTGCTTGTCTTCCCATTGGGGGGTGGGTGAGAAGGGAAGAAGGGAAAGAATCTGGAAATCAACATTTTAAAACAAATGCTAAAAAACTGGTTTTTTACATGCAGTTGTGAAATAAGAAAAACAGGTACTGGGGTATAGAAATTCATCTTGCCCTACAAGAAAATAAGGGGGCAGATGGGGGAGGATGTAGGAGGGAACAGATTGGGGGGAGGGGTATTCAGCAGACCTGCTATCTTGGGGTGGGTGTAGGGGAAAGATGGGGAGAAAATTTGTAACTCAAAATCTTGTGGGAATGAATGTTGAAAACTAAAAATAAATAAAAGAGTAATTTATCCATTGCAAAAAAAAAAAAAATTCCCTCCTTTAATAGCTGCTAGTTGCACAGGGCAGGTAGGTGCCACAGTGGGTAGAGTACTAGCCCTGGAGTCAGGAAGGCTCATCTTCCTAAGTTCAAAACCAACCTCAGACACTTACTAGCTGTGTGATCCTGGGCAAGTCCCTTAACCCTGTTTGCCTCAGTTTCCGAATCTGTAAAATGATCTGGAGAAGAAAATAGCACACTGCTCCAGTATCTTTGCCAAGAACACCCCAAATGGGGTCACAAAGAGTCAGACATGACAGAATAAGTGCACAGGGAGGAGGCCCAATATCAAACCATGCCTGTAGCACACAAACACCTAGCCCAAGTTGGGGAAAAAGAGAGAGGGAAAATGACTTCCCTACTTACTGTCAGGAAACATTTATTCCAAACCACCCTCTCCTGTACTTCAGTCCTCAAGGGGTCCCTAAACCTCTCAAACCATATCACTGTGAGGTAGCATGTGTTTAAATGCATGTGTGTAATAATGCAGTCTCCATTTCATAAACAAAACTGAGGCAGAAAAAAGTCAGGCAAATTTACAACGATAAAATTAGAAAATTTAGCATGGTTTTCTATTGCTAAGAGGTGGGAACTTCTTCCAAACACAAACCCACATATCCATTACCTTTTATTATAGCTCAACTTGTTAAATCAATTGATAGATCACAACAAACATTTATGAAGCACCTAGTAGATGTTAAACTGGTACTCTGACAAAAAGGAGCACAGGATCATAGATTCAGAGTCAGAAGGAATCTCAGACAATAGCCAGCTGTTTTCCCAAGCATGGAGCCATTCAGACTTTCACTACCACAAATAACTCCAAGTATTTCCTCCCAAGGTATCCTCCTGATTACCTATAGAGAGAATCAATGTATTTCCACCATCCTAATGCAACTCTCTTAACCACAACCCTTCTTCTCAGTGGGACAATTGGAACCATAGAAATAAAAAGCAAACAAGAATAAGGGGTCCAAAGAAGAAGAAAGGAGCCATCTTGAAGCACAGTTAACAACCAGAGTCAGCCATGCCCTTTACTATATGTGACCTTAAACTAGTTGCCTTGGATCTAATTTCTCAACTGTAAAAATAATTGAGTTGGACATGACCTCTAAACTCCCTTCCCATGCTAAAACTGATTCTACAGCCCCTGTCCAAAGCAGAGTCCTGCCACGGCTACCCTTCCAAGTATTAGCTGAGGAGGAATCTAGGGTAGTCATAACTCCCCCCAAAATGACCCATTTAGATTAAAGCCAGTCCAAAGCAAGGTTCCATCCCAAGAACATAGCTTATGTGTGCAATCTGAGAAATTCTTGTTTCTACACCTAATGCCCAGCCATCCATCCATCCATCCATCCATTCACCCGCCCACTCACCCACCCACTTATCCACGGCTTCTTTGTAAACCACTTAAGATTCAGTTCCGGCCTAGGGGGTCAGACAAGCCCACCCTTAGGAACGTCCAGTAGGCTTCAGATGTCTTACCATCCTGAGACAGTGAGGGCAGCGTGGGTAACACCTGTTTTCCTAATTCGAGGAAGGCTGGGTGGATGGTATCCAACATCTTTACTTCCGAATTCCTTTAGCAATGCGGTGACTTCTTGACTTT
>CM053596.1:85611709-85625663 GCA_028646575.1 Pseudocheirus occidentalis | reverse complement strand
CTTTAAGGCTCCCTAATGGCGCGGTGGCAGCGCAGTCTCAGCCCTGGTCAAGCTAGATGAGAGGTGGCTGGGCGTGTGCTTGCGGGAGAAAGGGGTGGCGTGTCGGGGATAAGAGGGGGAGACGCCGGGACCTCGGAGCGCGGGGGCTGGAGGTGGACAGTCTCCACGTTGCTAGGACGCTCCGGCCGCTTTCGCTGTTGCTGGGAGACGAGTCACAATAGGAGATCCCTCTCCCAGCCTCAACCTCCCCACCCCCTCCCTCAATATCTTAGTCTGCCGAAGGGCCAAGTCGGGGTAGTCCCAGGGACTGACAGCTGGGGTCCGCGGGGAAAGGAATAGGAGATAAGAGGCGTACTGTAGCCAGTATCTCGCCCCTCTTCACTCCTGAAGCATATGTGAACCACAGAATCAAATATCCCGAAGGCCCCAGGAGTTGGGAGGGGAAGGGACGTGTTTCTCTTACCCTCTTGGAGCCTCTTTGCTCTGGAATTGCAGTATTATTCTTGCCTCCCAACTCGTGGAATTGGCGGGGGAGGGGGCCGCGGAAATTGGAAGGGAAAACTTGAGCATTGCTCAAGGACTTCCGAGGGGGCACAAGCTTCAAAACTGAGTCTAGAAGGACGAAGACCGAGAGGAAAGAATCATTATAATTTCTCATTTCTATAGTGCTTTCAAGTTTACAAAGCGCTTTCTCCATTTAGCACCCCCCACCCCCTTAAAGTGAGCCGAACAAGTACCGTTCTTCCGATTTTGCCGATGTTTACAGGAGTGAAGCGTTTGCCCGAAGTCCGGGTGTCAGAACCCGGGACAGGGCTGCAGGCCTTCCAACTGCAAGCTGAACACGCTTTCCACTGTACCAGCGGCTTTTGATCTTCGAGATTTTCCCTTTGTTTTTGTTGGTTTGGGACCAGACCTGTGATTTCACTGAGCAGGAAACTCCCAGTGAGGAAACTCCCTCTACCAATACAGATCAATCAATATTGATTTTATTATGTTCCAGGCACTGTGCTAGGTACTGGGGATACAGGTAAGAAGAACGGAACAGTCCCTACCGGAAAAGGACGTTAGATTTCTAATGAAGGAGACAGCCTGTACATATGTGTGTACCTATAATTACGTGTGTATATAGGATAAAATTAATAAATACAAATACGTATAAAGTAATTAAATACAAGGTAGTGAGAGAGCACTGCAGTTACCGAAGATGGTATCTGAGCAGCATCTTGAAGCAAAAGAGAGACCCAGAGTTGAGGTGTTTTCCAGACTTTGGGGATCGCCAGAACAAAGATGAGGCGCTGTTGTGAGAGAAGAAGAGACGGTCTGATTGGTCGGATGGAAAAGGCGTGAGAAGTGGAGTCGAGAGATCGAGAAGATAGGTTAGGGCTAGGTCGTAGGTGGCTTTTAAAAATTAAACCGAAGGGTTTATATTTTATCCTGTAGGCAACAGAAAGCCACTGGAATTATTGGAGTAGAGAAGTCACGTGGCCAAATGGGTACTTAAGTACAGTTACTTTGACAGCTTCGTGTAGGGTGCACTGAAGTGGTCAAAGATTTCATGCGGCAGTTGCGGCAATGTAGATGAGAGGTGACGGATGCGGTAAAAGAGAGAATCTTTACTAAGTAGGTGTGTGAGGAGAGAAGCTGCCAGATTTGGCAATTGATTTCATATGCAGGATTAGGGAGAGTGAGGAGCTGATGGTAATAGCAGGGTTTCCAGTTAGAGTTGCCCGGACTCTGAGAGTTTAAATAGTCACACAATACGTCAGACCGTGATTCCGGTTGTGTCAGAAACGAAGCTTGAACCTGGGTCTCCCTAACTCTTAGACCAGCTCTCTACCCACTAAGCGAGACCGCTTAAGTTTAACAGTATGTAGATTTGTAATTTCCCTTCACTATCCATTTTTTTTTTCTTTTTGGAGGGCAGTTGGGGGTTAAGTGACTTGCCCAAAGTCACACGGCTAGTTTTTGTGTTAAGTGTCTGAGGCCAAATTTGAACTCAGGTCCTCCTGACTCCAGGGCCGGTGCTCTATTCACTGCGCCACCTAGCCACCCCCACATTTTTTTTTTTAAATCTAAAGAGTGGGGACCAAGGCAAAAGAAAATAGATGCTGTTAACTGAAAACACTTATATGCTCAGATTTATATTGTTAGAAATTTATTAAAATCGTGAAGTTTGGGGGAGTAGAGCAAAAACCGACTTTTTGTATCAAAATCACTCAAGACAAAATTTATACAAAGGTACCTAAGATAGGATCCCAAGCTTTCCGGGAGTTTGTAAACCTAATTGAGGAGTTGGTATACAGATTTGAAAAACCAAGCAGCATGGCACCAAAGAAGAGAGATGAAAAGACAGACTCACCCTACTCCTTTGCAGAGTTGGGAGTTCCACAAGTGTAAAGCATTGGATATGTTTTCAGACTTTTTTTTTTTCTTTTGATGGATTGAAAGGTTTTACTGATTGTCTTTCTTTTCCTCTTCTTGTGTTCTTTAAAAAATTGTTATACAGGACAGGTCTCTGAGAGGGGGGAACAAAACACCAGAAGAAATTCTGCTGAGGTAAAAAAACAAAAGATTTCAGCAAAAAAAAAATTTTTTTTAAGTAAACCAACAATACAAAGCTGTATATGATGCACTGGCAGTTGAAGCAGAGGGAAGATTGCACACAAATAAGTACACTTGGTGCTATACTGATCATGGAATCAAATATCGAGTTAAAAAGTATAGTAGAAGCCTTCAAGTCCAACATTCTCTTTTTATAGACAAGACTGAACCATAGAGAGGTCAAATAATTTGGTCAGAATCAAAGAGCTAGTGAGTCACTCTCTGAGGTAGGATTTGAGTCCCATGTCTTCCTGAATTCAAATCCAGTGTTATACCCACTATACCATGAGTTGGTTCAATCATTCTGGAAAACAAATTGGGGTTATGTGAGAAAAGTTAGGTGAATTATGTGAGAAAACCTGTTGATCGATCCCCTTTGAACCATCAATTTCTCTAATGGATATCAATGATAGAGGTTCCTCTCTATTACCACAATATTCATAGCAGTGCTTTGTGTGTGTGTGTGTGTGTGTGTGTGTGTGTGTGTGTGTGTGTGTGTGTGTGATGGGGAAAACAACCTGGAAACAAAGGACCCATCACTGAACAAATAATGGTTTTGCACAGTTATTTTTTCAGTCATGACTGACTCTTTGTGACCTCATTTGGAGTTCTCTTGGCAAAGAAACTGGAGTGGTTTGCCATTTCCTTATCCAGCTCATTTCATGAATGTAATTGAGTATTTTTGCCCCTTGAGAATCGATGAATATGAGGAATTCAGAGAAACATGGAAAGGCTTTATATGAAATTATTCAGAAAGGCATTGAACCAGGAGAACAATATATACAATGACTACAATAACGTGAATGAAAAGAGCACTGAAAGGCAACTAAACTCTGAGTCATAAGAATAACCGATCTTGATTTCTGAAAAACAAATCACGAAACACCTCTGAACTTTCCAAGCAGAGACTACCAATGTGAAGTGGCACCAATCAGTCACTAGGTGTGATGTCTGGCTTATCTGTTTTTCCTGGTTATAAGGAAGGGCTCATCCAGGGTCAGGTAAGGAGAGTATATTCAAAAATGACTATGATGTGAAGACAAAAGGTATCAATGCAATTTATTTGACAAATAAGTTATGAATGATTATATACAATGTAAAATGAATAGTCAAGACATTAAATGATGTAGGACTTGAGAGGTAAGCATTTTGCTGGCCCTTAAAGAATCGGTCCGGGAGATTTGTTTGAGCCTGAAACCAACCTAAGTAGGACCAATGTTTGAATTACTAGCTTACACTTTTAGATTATCTGAAGGTTAGAATAATTAGAATTAAACACTTCCTAGCTATGTGACCTTGGGCAAGTCACTTAACTGTCATCTGCCTTGGTTTCCTCATATGTAAAATGAAGATAATAGTTTCTTTTTCCAAGGGTTGTTGTGAGAATCAAATGAGGTAAATGTAAAGTGCTTAGCACTTTAGTTCCTCAAACATAGCAGATGCTATATAAAAATGTTGTGTTGTGTCTGACTTCATGATCCCACGGACCATAGCACACCAATACTGTCCATGGGGTTTTCTTGGCAAAGATACTAGAATGGTTTGCAATTTCCTTCTCTGGTAGATTAAAGCAGCCTAGTGTCCTGATTCCAGCTCTACCATTCAGAAACAGTGTGGCAATGTTAACCATGAAAAACCACTAGATACAGAGTCAATAGACCTGCCTGTTTAACAAAATGCCATTAGTTGTGTTGGACAAGTCATTCATCATCTCTGAGACTAGATATTTCCTAACCCGCAAAATGAGGGGACAGTATTAGATAATCATTGAGCTCCTATCCAGTTCTTATATTCTTCTATTCTGTGAAATCACTACATGCTTCTGGTTCCCAGAATCTTCATCTGTGAAAGGTGGGGTAGGGGTGGGAGTTGGATTAGAGCTGACTTTTTGGTCTCAGGAACTCTTTACACTCCTGACATTATTGAGGACCCTTTCCCCCACAAAGACTTTTTATTTATATGTGTTATTATATCCATATTTACCATATTAGAAATTAAAATAGCTTAGTATTATAGAAATGGTTTTGACCTTACAAAATCCCTGAGAGTCAGGGAACCCCAGGGGAGAGGTTCCTGGACTATACTTTGAAAATCACCAGACTACATCATGTCTCAAATTTATCCTAGTTCTTCTGTAATGTAAATATATTTTTAAAAATCACATCCCTAGTCTTTTAAGATTGGAGATTTATAGGACAACAGGGTCTTCTCACTGTGAGTGACTCTTCAGTTTTCTTTCCTGATTCATCATTCATGTCATACCCGCTAATTCTGGGTATATGTCACAGCTCTGTCCTGGGAGCCCCCTTTTTTCTATATTCTCTCACTAAATAGTCTCATCTCATGTGGGTTCAATTATAATTTCTAAGCTAATCTCAAATTTCTACATCTAGCCCTAGTTTCTCTCCAGAAAACCAGTCCCATATCACTAATCTTTTACCTATTGAATATTTTGAACTGAATGTCCAATAGACATCTCAAACTCCACCTGTCCAAAATTGAATTCATACGTTGAATTCATACGTTTTCCCCATCAAACTCTTCTGAATTCTCCTATTATAATCAAGAGTACAACCATCTTCCCAATCACCCACGTCTGAAATCCCAGTATCATCCACAACTCTTCACTCTCACCCATTATAGCCACTCAGCTGCCAAACCTTGTTTCTATGCCCACAACCTCTCATATATGTGTCCTTCTTTCCACTGACACAGCCACTACTCTAGCCTTCTAAGTGCTTTCCCTGTCTTAAGTTTCATCCACTCCAAGCCAATCTCCACTCAGCTGCCAAACTTTCCTATCTACTTACAGATTATTCCCTTCCACATACTGCACGATCCAATCATACTGGCCTCACAATGAGATGTTATATTTTCTGTCTTAGTGCCTTTATATTAGCTGTTCTCCATGCATGAAGTGCCCTCCCTCCTCATCTTTCCTTTTTAGAATCCCTGCCTCCCTTTAAGATTCAGTTCAAATGCTTCTTTCTGTAGGCGGCTTTTTTTGGTGTCCCCTCAGCTGCTAGTCTTCCCACCCCCCTGCCCAATCTTGTCTTCCATTGACTCTCTGTATGGCCCTCTTCTATTCCAACTACTGAACTTCCTGGCTTCCTTTTCCTTTGAGTTCAGACTAAAATTCCATCTTTTACTGGAAGCCTTCCCCAACCCTTCTTAATTCCAATGACTTTCCTCTGTCAATTATTCCCTATTTATGCTGTATATGTTCAGATGTATATAGCTTACTTCACATACATTTGTTTGCTTGTTGTCTGCTCCATTTGATTGTAAGCTCCTTGAGGGCAGTAATTGTCTTTCGCTTGCTTTTGTATCCCCACCTTTCAGTGCAGTGCTTGGCACATGGTAGCACTTAATGTTTATTAATATGTGCACATGTGTGTGTGTGATATCATGACCACTAATTCATATATATTGTACCATACCCCCTAACCTCAAGGCTCTGTCCTAGGACAGGACATGCACATTTATATATACCTACAAGATAGAGTATGGGTGTATATATACATATATATATATGTTGTCTCTCCTATTAAAACATAAACTTCTTAAGGACAGGGATTAATTTTTGTTTTTGTTTTGTGTTCTCAGTGCCTGGGTGTAGTGCTTAATAAAGGCTTACTGAATGATTGATTGATTGATTGATTTACACAAACCATCTCTTGACTACCAAATCAAATTATACCAAATATACCAAACCAAATCAAATCTCTTGACTACCAAGCTGAACTGTCTAACAATCTGATGTCACAGGGCATCATGCCCAATAATCAAAGTTTAAGCAGTGTGTCATAATGGATGCAAGAATGTCTTTGGAATCAGGAAGACATAAGTCTGTATCCAGTCTCTCACAGTTTCCTGACTATGTTGCCATATGAAAGTCACCTATCCTCTCGGTGTGCCAGAATAATGTCTAAGGTTGTAAATTACAAAGGAGATGCTAACTAGTATCAGTGAAGGACATTTCCACGCTGGGAGTTCTCTGTGCCACTAAAATCATGGGTCCTGTACAAACTCAATGCAAATTAGAAGCAGTCAGGAAGCTGTCTGGTTTGGGTTGTTTGTTTTGTTTTTGTTTTGGACAGGGGAGTCATTTTGGGGTTAAGTAACTTCCCTAGGGTCACACATCTAGTAAGTGTCTGAGGTCAGATTAGGTCTTCCTGATTCCAGGGGTGATACACTATCTATTGTACCATCTAGCTGCCCCAGGAAGGTGCTCTGAAAGACATGGCTTAATTACATATGCAAAATGGGCTTGGGTTTGTTTTTGTGGGGGGGGAAGCATTATTATTCATGATTTAAAAAAAATAAAATTGTACGAACACATTAGGGTGTGTGATTGATAAAACAAATTTGTAATAAAATGTGGTAATGGGACTTTTTATACCTGGATCATTAAAAAGTTGTCTAAAGACTATCAGGAAATGGTGGCTAATAAGATTGAACCATGGCAGAAGAGAGAAGCAGGACTCTGAAAGAAACAGCCAAAGACTCCCTGGTAACAATCGATAACAGGGAGTTCAATGTTCCCAGATAAAACTGGAGGCAAAAACCAAGCTGAAAAGGCAAAGTAAACCTTCTATTAATAATTTCCAATAAATGCAAAATAGAAGTTGAGTGTCCAGTGATAGTTCCATTGTCCTGTGCCCTGGTAAAATCATGCCTGGAAAATTGCACCACATTTCAGAAAGGACAATATCAAGTATGGCCAGATTGGACAGAACAAATGACATACATACATTTGCAAACTTTTAGCAAGAAATATAATTTTCTTGTGCAATTAGGACTTAATAGGGAAACAGGAGTTGAACTAAAAATGAAGTTACCTTATATCTTTAAACCTGATAACAAAACTCTAATCAATGCAATGAACAATCATGATTCCAGAGGATCTATGAAGAATGTTATCCCCACCTCCTTATAGAGAAGCAGTGGACTAATATACAGAACGAGACCCACATTTTTTAACCTGGCCAACATGGGAATTTGTTTTGCTTGGACTATACTTATTTGTTTCAAGCATTTTTTGATTTTTGGGGTTTTTTTTCAGATGAAGGTTGGGAGAAAAAAATGAATTCTTGTTAATTAGAAAAAATGAAATTTAATTTTTAAAAATTGAACCTAATATAGAAACATGCAACAAGTTGCACAGAATGCCATCAGTAATGGAACATGGACCCATCTCCTGACAGACAATGGATTCAGGGTGCTGAATGAAATGCTTATTTCTGGACATGGTCAATGTGGCAATTTTGCATGCCTGGGTATTTGTTACAAGGGTTTGGTTTTTTTTCTTTTTTTCAATACCAGTGATGTGGGAGGAAGAGAAAATAATTTTTTGTCCATTGAAATTTTTTAAATAAATATATCATCCAAGAGATGTGTGTTTGGAAAAGGAGATGGTCAAGTCATATGAGAGCTGAATCCAGAGTTTATATCCTAGTTCTGTCATTTCCTATCACATTTAACTTCTTTGTCCCTCAGTTTCTTCATTTGCAAAATGAGGGGATTGAATTAAGTGACTTTATGAGTGGTATTGGTATACTAATATCCATATTGGTATTGGTATAGCACTGGCATCAATATATATTGGTAAAATTGGTGTCTGTATGTTAAAACTTAAACAAAACCTCTAGCAGTTTGGCTGGAGTCCCTATGGAAGGTTTTGGGAAGGGCAAGAAGGACAAGGGCTACACAGAATGAGAATGCTTACACAATTTTTAATCTGTACTGCTGGAGGAAATACTGTAACAGCAAACACAATGGCATACCCAGGATGGTTCCTAGTACAGGTTCTTAGATCTACTTTATTAAGAAATATAGCTGTTTAAGGGGTCAACAATCTTTTTAAATTACATTCACTAGTTCAGGGGAAAAGAGTCAACACCCTGAATTTCAGAGAAAATACAAGCAGAGAAGTAAAGACCAATAGACAGAACTCTACCTGAATCAAAGCAATATTGCTATATACTTTACATACATTCCTGGATTGAGAGAGCCTTTACATCTGAGAAGTCAGGGAGTTCTGTATATATGGCCACTCACAATCTTGACCATGGAATCACAAGATCCTTCTCATAAGTGAGCCCCCAAAGCAAAATGCCAACTCAGAATATATATACAAATACCCACACCAACAGGATTATGAATCCATCAAATATTGACATATAGTGATAGAAATGTTATTGGAAGAGTTCATACTACACTAGGTAGCCTGGTGAGTGAAGGCAACATAATAGATCTTTCCCATGTTTAATAGATTGTGTCTATAAATAATAAATATACAGGACTGGCTATAATGTGATCCCCATCATATATTTATGAGCAGAGAAAAAGGCTTAGCCTTTTGACCCTCTTATCTTTGTAATGAACATTGTCACTTTACCCCCATCCTTTTCAACTCTAGAAACATAAATCTGTTTGCTTCCATACCTACTATCCTGTTATCGGAAAACTCCATTTTTAGGATACATTACTATGGGGGTTACTTGGGGTTGTTCATCAATCATAGCTGAATCACTTAATTTCTAGAACCAACAAAAGGCAATGTGGAAAGCACAGACAGAGAATTGGACTTGAGTCAAGAATATCTGGCTTTAGAGTCTGGATCAAATGTCATATAACCCTAGGCAAGACACAACTTCTCTGAGCCTCAGGTTCCTCTGTAAAATGAATAACAGCACCTACCTCCCAAAGTGGTTGTGAGAATCAAATAAACTAACCTGTGTGAAGTGCTTTGCAAATTTTATTATTGCTCTGTGATCAAAACATATGTACCATAGAATCTTAGGCTCAGAAGGGACTTTCTTTGTCACCTAAATCCAGAGATATTAAGTAGAAATTTCATGGTTGTTTTAATGTATTTGCTCTGTTGTCTAAATATTTCTTTCCATAAAGACTTGATAATCTGATTATATAGTCCTCTGAACAAAGGGTCACATAATATACTTGGCTGGAAACAGACCCATGCAGTGGGACCTGGTTTGAGCCTCCTTGGTACAATGGAGAAAGGACCTGATTGAGAGTCAGAAGACCAAGGTTTAAGTCCTAGTTCTGACACTTAGTAGTCATGTGGCCCTGGACAAGTTGTTTAGTCTCTGTGAGCCTGTTTCCTATCTATCAAACATTGATAATGATATTCATACTATTTACTTACCTCATAGGGTTTTTGTGAGAACATTCTGTAAATCTTAAAGTACCATTGAAATTGGAGTTGTTATTACTATTTCTGTCACCCTCAGGTTTGATAAGCATGCCTCATAAGTGTTCATAGAGGAGGTCTTCAGACCAATTTAGTAATATTCTAGAATAACACACATATACCTAGAATGGGATGATGGAAGCAGCAACTGGGGGGAAAGGATTGTAAAGGAATCAATGGGAGTTCCAAAAGATAGATTTAAAGTCTCCTTTCCAAACCAGCTCCAAGTTTTTCAAATGTCAGAGCTACATGATGGATCCACAGAGAAATGGTAAAAAACTGATAAAACAGAAGTGGAAATAAAGGCACTGGGATTTTGAATTAAATGACTTAAGTCTCAAATCTTGGCTCTGCCTCTTACTGGCTCTGTGACCTTGGGGAAATTCCCTGGCTTCTTTGAGCCTCAGTTCCTTATTTGTGAAATGAGGGGGTTGGTTTATAGGATCTCTAAGATTCCTCCTTGCTCTAAGAAGCTATGATTCCTTGATTGCATACATTTAACTCATGTAAAAGGACCATATAGTTTCATTACAACGATCTCTATTTTGGCATTTTGCAAATGTACATTTTTAGGTATCTGACAGTGCCTTAACAATACCAGAATTTTGTTTCTCCTATTAATATTTTCTTTCTCAGTTTCTTCAGTTTTCCAAAATAACCCTAGTAAAATAACAGATGAAGCCCTAGACTTAGAGTGAGAAAGACTTAGTTTCAAATCTCACCTCTGACATTTACTACTTGTATGATCCTAAGTCACTAAATTTCTCTAGATCTCAGTTTACTCAACTATAAAATGAGGGGGTTGTACTAGACCTAAAAAAACACTTCTGGCTCAAAATCTATGATCCCACATTTGACTGGTTTCAGAACATAAACCATGCAGGGTCATCATTTTTCCTAAACCATGTGTTTTTGCCATCCAATGGCAAGAGAGAGTAACTCCAGGTTTATATTTAACAGAAATTGTGTGGGGGCTAATTTTTTAATCCCCCCCCCCCGACTGTAAATTACATGAAGACAGATCTCACATGTTCTCTCCCCACTAAGATTAGCACAGTACTATATCCACTTTAGGCACTTAATAAATGCCTACTGCTGTTGTTCTCAAATCCATTCTTATTACCATGACCATCCTGCACCAACTGCAACGAGCCTGTCCAGACTAGAAGTAGATGCTGTCATTGTGGAAGGAAGGTGAAGGCACCTCACCAAAGCAAATTCCCAAAAATTCAGGGTATTCTCCCTTATGTTCACTCTTCTGGGAGGGAGGGGACAGGCAGGAGGAATCCCTTAACCCTCTCCTTCCCAATGCCCTCCTCCCTAGTGACTTTATCTCTGACTTGCCTTTCTATACCTCTCAGAACATACTCTTTCATTTAAAAACAATGGGATACAAAAACCAACACATTTGCATTTATTAACTGCTATGGGCCAAGCCCTGTGCTTTGTATTGTATTGGGGGGAGATAACATTATGTGCACATTGGTATAAACAGAATAATTACAAAGTAATTAAGGGAAAGCTTCATGTAGAAACCTGCATTTGCAGTCAAAGGCTCAGGTTTTGAATCTTAGGTCTGTTATTTATGACCTCTATGACCCTGGCTAAATCATTTCCCCTCTGTGACATCTCTTCTGTGAAATAAGCAGCTGAGACAGAAAATCTCTTAAGACAGAGGTGGGGAACCTGTGGCCCTCTAGGCCCTCAAGTGCAGCCCTTTGGCAGGATTTGTTCTGTAAAGTTTGGATTTAGCGGAAGGGCTGCACTTGAGAGCCTCGAGGCCACAGATTCCCCACCTCTGTCTTGAGATGTCTTGCAGCTCTAATCAACAGCTTTGTGATCACTAGGAATGGAAAGTCCAGAGGGCATACCAGGAATTGCACTATAGGACATGCGGTATACATACCAAGGAAGTTAAAAACAAAAAGAAAACCCCAATATAACCTAAAAGTTTTGCTGTTCAGTCATGTTCAGTCATGTCCAACCCTTTGTGACCCCATTGGAGGTATTCTTGACAAAGATGCTGTAGATGTTAGCCATTTCCTTCTCCGGCTCATTTTACAATTGAAAAAACTGAGGCAGTGTAAAGGGACTTGCCCAGGGTCACACAGATAGTGTCAGAGGTCAGATTTGAATGAAAGGAAAGTGAATCTTCCTGACTTCAGGCTGGGTACTTGATTCACCGTACCACCTACCAGCCCCTTCCTAAAAGTAGCAACAGATTTTTTTGTGCAAGCAAAAAAGTGCTAAAAAACAAAAATGGGTGCTTATCAATTAGGAGACGGCTGATAATATACATTATCATTGTACATGACTGTACTGGAATCACTGAATGTGAAGAATGAAGAGAAACATAGGAAGACTTACATGAACTCATACAAAGTAAATAAAGTTGAACTTGGAGAATATAGGCAATGATTACAATAACACAGATGAAAACAACACTATTGGGTAACTAAAACACGAATAATTATAACAACCAATCTTATCCAGGAGAAAGGAGAGTGATGACAGGTAGGCAATATTGCACATGTTGTCAGAGTCAAGGTATCTACTGGTTTTGTTTAATCTTTTCTTTGTAACAAAGGAGAGTTAAATAAGAGAAATAGCTGATACAAAAACAAAAGATACCAATAAAACTTTTTAAAATATAGCAATTTTTGTAGAAACAACAAAACGGGAATAGAACGTTAGGGATAAAGTGTAGCATGTAACCTAGCTCAGGGAACCACACAGCCAAGGGCCCGGAAGGTCAGGAGATTGAGGGTGCCCAGAGGGAGATCAAGAAACCACCGAGTAAGGAATGTTAAGGTGAAGAATGCCAGGCAAACCAGCTGAGTACTCCAGGAAACAGCCTGGGGGAAGGGCTGTGTAAGCTGGAGGCCAGAGGAGAAAGGAGATGTTGGTGAAGAAGGCAGAGAATTTTTTATATCAGAACTTGAGGAGAGCTATCATCTACCACAGCAAAAACAAGATTATGAACAAGATTATGCTTGTGATAACACTATTTCCAATTTAATGCTTTAATTGTGTTGGTCTTCAAGAGTTTGTAAAATAATAAGACAACTTTGTTAACCCATTTATTCCCAAAAATTATCACTGGCTATGTTGCAGCATTTAAATTTCGACTGATCTATCCTTCCATACACATGAGCACTGCTTCAAACAACACAGATTGTAATCTGTCCACCTCTTCATTCTGTACAACTCTCTTAAAGGTCTTCTTATAAATCACTCAAAGAATCTACCTAACACATTAGAAGCCTTTCCCTAGAGTGTCTATGAGTTGCCATGGGCCAAATTGTTCATCAACTAATGTCCCCACTTTTTGATTGGACAACTAGCTAGGCTAGATCTTAGACCACATGTACTGTGACTAATATTCTATTCCTAAGCTTGGTAGACAGGGCCACCTGTCCACACCACAATGCAGCAATCCAGTGCGACTTTTGTGGAAAGTATTCAAAACTACTATACTGGATTAATTAACAACATTCTTTCATATTATTAAAGTAATTACCTAATCTCATACTTATTAAACTGGCTAATAAGACAGAAAAGCTAAATTACAATTGTTGGAGAGAAGGTGGAAGAAATGAGACTTTATTTTTTTAATTAATTTTTTTATTTTCTTGTTTACATCATTCCTTTCCACGAGATTTTGAGTTCCAAATTTTCTCCCCATCTTTCCCCTACCCCCAACCCCAAAACAGTGATCCCACTGTAAAGCCCCTCCCCCAATCTGCTCTCTTTTATGTCCTCCAACACCACTCTGACTTTCTGGTAGGGCAGGGAGGGTCCCCCTACCCCAGTCCCTTTATATCTTAATTCCCAGTTGCATGTAGTTAATAACAATAATTATAATTATATATATATAGCTTTAAATTTTAGATTCTTTTGGGTTTTCCATTGTCATGCACCCTCACTGGAAGGACAAGCAATTAAATACAGGCTGTACATGTGTAATTATGCAGGACATCTCCACAGTGGACCTATTGTGAGAGGCTGATTATATGTCCCTCCTTCCTATCCTGCCCCTCCCTTGTTCTATCCTCTACTCTGTCCCTGTCCCTTTAATGAAGTGTGTGCTTCCAGCAACCCTCTCCCAGACCCTGCCCTCCCCTCCATCATCCCACC
>CM053596.1:85549986-85611209 GCA_028646575.1 Pseudocheirus occidentalis | reverse complement strand
GGCAAGATACCCAATTTAGAGTGTATGTCATTCCTTCCCTAAGCCAAATTCAATGAGAGTAAGGTTGACCCATTCCCTTTTACCTTCCTGTTCTTCCCCTCCATTGTAAGTTATCCCTTGCCTCTTCTATATGAGATGATTAACCCCATTCTGTCTCTCCCTGTCTCCTCTCATTTATTCCTCTCCCACCTCTCAATTTTACCTTTTAAAATATCATCCCTTCCTATTCAATTGATCCTGTGCCCTGTCTATGTACACACACATACACACACTCAGATATGCATTCGTATGCATACATATACCCTCCTATATAGACATGTGTATGTATACATATATACATTTATATTTCCTTCATCTATCCTCATACTGAGAAAAGTTTCAAAATGTTAAAATTACCATTTTTCCATATCAGCATGTAAACAGTTCAACCTGGTAAGTTCCTTATGATTTCTTTCCCATGTTTACCTTCTCATGCTTCTTTTATTTGAATGTCAAATTTTCTATTCAGTTCTGTTTTTTTCAGCAAGAATGCTTGAAAGTCCTCCACCTCACTGAATAACCATATTTTCCCCTGAAATATCATACTCAATTTTGCTGGGTAGGTAATTCTTGGTTTTAATCCTAGCTCCCTTGATCTCCAGAATATCATTCAATACCTTAATGTAGAAGCTGTTAGATGCTGAGTTATTCTGATTGTGTTTTCACAGTATTCTAATTGTTTCTTCTTGGCAGCTTGTAATATTTGCTCCTTGATCTGGGAACTCTGGAACCTGGCTATGACATTCCTAGGAGTTTTCTTTTTCAGATCTTTTTCAAGAGGTGATTGGTGAATTCTTTCAAGTTCTATTTTGCCTTCTGGTGCTAAAGTATGAGGGTAATTTTCCTTGAGAGTTTCTTGAAGGATGATTTCTAGGTTCTTTTTCTGATCATGGCTTTCAGGTAGTCCAACTGAAGACTATTCTGCAGACTTCTATATAAAGCTATTTTCATGTGACGCAAATTTTCATACAGAAAAGAGAGAAGCAGGAAGTGGACCATCCACCTCTGTAGGGACAGGGCCAACACAAGGTTCTAAGACAATTAAGAGAAGGGAACAGAGAAATAGAAGCAGAACACAAGGGGGCCAGGCCAAGGTAGGAAGAGAACCAGCCAGAATGAAGAGGAAGAACATTGTGGGGAGGAGCCACGAGGGCCAGACATATACAGGAGAGGACTAGCAACATGGGGAAAGGTGGAAGGGGATAGACACATAGTACCTAACAGGGATGGACAGAAGACAGGGGCTGGATATGTAGGCAGAGCAGAGCAAAAGTCTCCTCTCTTTGCCAAAAATCTCCAGCCAAGCCCCCAATCCACAATGAGGTGGTAGAGCATTAGTTCTTCTGATTTTACTTGGAGAACGTTTTTTTGTTTGTATTTTTTTGTGCAGGAATAGCAGGCCTTAGCACTGAGCAGAGGAGCAGAAGCAGACAGAAAGAGTACAATACTGTTCAGTAAACTTAATATAGATTTTGTTTTGGAATGTGTATTTCTTTCAGAATTTTTTACATAAAGTCAAATGTACACAATGGGAATGTACATAAAGTGACAACTGGCTATATATAACAATGCTCTGATTACAAGGCAATTTATCTAAATAAAAAAGCCCAATACCATACAGTACAGTTAACATGTGGGGTTTTTTGGAATGTGTATTTCTTTCAGAATTCTTTATGTAATGTGAACATATGTAAAGCAAGTACTGATTGAGAAGCTCTGATCTGTCTTAATAAAAACAGAAGTATCATTTTGGTCCAAAGGGAGGCTATGTATTTTTTCTGGGAAGCTGATCAATGTACAACCAGCATATAGTATAGATTCAGTGATATTTTTCAGCCTGTGGCTTTTTTAACTTTCAGTAAGATCTCATTTTAGGGTTAAGGGAGACAGGAGAGGCTCCATTTGTACCAAATGTTTTAAATACAAGTAAACTATTACCTTTTGTGTTCAAAGGTATTTCAAAATTATTTCTGTGACCCACAAAACCAAATCTAACCAGTTTTGGCATGTGTAAAATTTGGGTGACATCATGTAATGGCAATGATGTCTGAAGATGTATTTTGTATTGCTAAGCAGACAGATACTTAGCACCTAGTTTCCAAATTAACCTCTTTTAAAGAAACAGAAGGTGTGAACCCTGGTTGCTGACAGTAACAGGAAGGGGCTGAACAGAAAGGAGCAATACTGTATATAAAGAAAAACCCCCGCTGGGAAAGTCAAAACTTCTTGCAGAACTTTTTGGGATGAGCACCTGAAGTCTGGGCTGCTGCTATTGGACTGGAACTTCTATGGAGAAAGTGATTTTGATTTTCATTTTGAGAACGAAGCTGCTGAAGACTTCTGAGGGCCAGCTGGAGCTGCTGAGGATTTCCAAGGACTAGCTGGAGCTGCAGAAGACTGAGGAAGCATGACTTTGACGCCAGTACTTTACATGAACCTATTTGTGGCTTTGGTAAGCCTTGACTTCCTGGGAACAGACTGTAAAGGATTTAACGTGGACTGGACACTGTGAACTTCAGTGTGGAACAGGAACCGCACAGAGAGCCGGACGAGAAACTGGAAGCTGTCTACCTCTGACCAAACCAGGTGACAGTTTGGTGAATCCAGGTAGGAGCTGGGACCATGGAAGGGGATCCAGGGAAGCTGAAAGCCTGCCCCAAGTCAAGATGAAAAGACCTCTCCATGGGTATGGAGTAGTGATGAAATTGTGATTTACTTGTGACAGAGGGGTGGATGGCCTGTGTATTTCCCACTATCCCTTAAGAGGGTACTGAGTAGTAACTGATTTGTAACTTAATTGCAACCCATGGGTGGAAGACTGCTCTTTTGTACTTTATGACTGAGTTACTAAGTGAGTGATTGACTAAATGACTATACTTTGTTCAAAACTATACGACCACTTTGGTGAAAACTACGTGGCCATTTTAGTGATAAATTGTTGAGTTGTGACATGGTGAGTGCTGTATTTTGATTTTCTGTGATAAGCTGAAACACTGTGAGTGCTGTATCTTGATTTTTTGTGAGTGTTTTTGCTCTGATTTGTTACTGAATAGAGAGTTTGCTATACTGTGTAATCAGAACCGTGAAAGTTGTCCAACACAGCAGCATTCTTCTGGAAAGCTGCTTGCGCACCGCTTTACATGTCAGTTACTACTCCTCCGCAAAGGTCAATGACTTAGCATCCAAGTAGCATATTTTGGTAATATTCTCAAATGTTGCACTGGCAAATACGGCTCGTACCCTTGCATCATCCAAGAGTACCCTTTCAAGAAGCTATAAAATGAGGCAACAGGTTTAGTAAAACTGATGAGAGCACTTCACTAATGTATCAGATATTTAGCAGGACTGGCCCCCTAGAACTAAAATAGAAGGGAATCTGTGAGGCTGTTCTGTAGTTTCTTCCCAGCAAAAAATCCAAGTAAGCTGATTTAAAAAAAAATTAATGAAAAGACTTTCAAACTACCCTATTTAAACTCTGTTAAAAAGAGATAGCAAGTCTGTCAACACAAGAAGTAATGCTTACTAGCTTTTCCCACTCAGTCATTGTTACAACTGAACCAAAGTTAAATAGTGTAAGTAGGTGACAAGGTTTATCTCAGTTTCCTTTTCCCTGCCTCTGTAAATAATTACTATTTAAGCTTTACAATGGTAGAATACCAGTTACACAAAATCTAATCTATATGGAATGGTTTAGTGAAATTAACCCTAGAGTAGTTAAAACTAATTTAAGTTACAAAAACATAATCATGAAGAGTCACAGAAAAAAACCAAAGCACAAGTATCCTTTTATATCAAAAACAGTCACACCATTCCTATTGGATTATCAACAGAGACTGGTTAACATTAAGAATCTCTAAGCATAGTTGCCCTCCCATCAAAAAGGCACAAAAACAATATCAAGAAACCTGGCTTACACAATGTTTATTTGTGTGTAAAGTATTTTTTTTAAAAGCATGAAGATTTTTCAAAGTAGAAAAGTGTTTTTTTATTCTCTCTTCCTCCCTCTGACCCCAAGCTTACTCTAAACATGCAGTCAATTTCGATATTCAATAAACTCAGAGTTTGTGCTCATTAATGATCATTACAAGTTTACTAAACATGCAGAGAAAAAAGTATGAGCTTTCAGAATATAAAAATTACAGCCACTTTCCATAACTAACACTACTTTAATCATAAGAAAAAACTAGCACTATGTTATTTTCTAATACATGGAAATGTATATATTTATGAAGTTTTTAAAGGGAAAAATTTGCAAAAGAAATTTTATATAATTGGTTATTGAATCTGGAATAAAATTGTTAAAATAATGTAAGTGTGATGCCATTTTTAGTTAAGTTTTATACTGCTAAGAGGCATCAAAATCATTACTGTTAAAAATCTATTTTAATTAGTGCATATTCAGATTAAATGCTTTTATTCTTTTTCAAAAGGCTTTTTTAATTTGTAAAGAAAAAACATCAACAGTAAGCACATTTTAGTTTCTGTTTTTAATTTAACTAATTTTTAAAATTTTAATTAAGGTTAATAATTAGGAAGCAGTTTCTCAGTTTAGATTTCATTATTCTTTCATCCCCATGCTTTTAAACGGTAGTTGGTTTATTATCTTCAAAATATGACAATGGTTCAGAACCCTTTAAAAATTATTTTATTTAAATCATGTTTTCCAAAAAAGAGGGTTCTGGGTTAGTCGCCTCTGAAAGTTTTCGTACCTAGAAAAGAAAGCAAACAGAATTATTTCTAAGAAAATTAAAATGCTATCTTACCATCTGCCAAATTATGCACAAGTCAGGGCATAGCAGAAAATGAAAACAAGTTAGCAAATAGAAAAGGGAAGGGGGGAGCAACGAGTTACAATTAGGTATTTTAATTTCACTAGCATTCATTTAATTTCAAATTCAAAGCAATCAGGGACCATGGTGGTAATAATGTTAATAGTGGACATTTATGTTATTTGAAAGTTTACAAAACACTTTACATACACTTTCTTATTTGATCCTCAAAACAACCCATTTGAAATAGGTACTACTAGTATTATCTCCATTCTACAGATGAAGAAACTTAACTGTCTCCTAATGGCTTACTCTGGTTACAAAGCTAATAAGAGTCAAGAAGCTGGATTAAAATACAGGTCTCTCAACTCCAAGCCTAGGTTCTATTTAACTCCTATGCCACTCATGCCGACAGAACTAATTGTTATTAATAGCTGAAATGTATGTAGAGCTTTAAGGTACATAAAGTGCTTTGCCTTTACATACATTACCTCATTCCAAAATGCTGTCCTACAAAGTATAAAAAACATGCAACTTGAAATCACCTACAGCTATAGATTTTGTAGCAAACTACAAAAGCATAAAAATTCCAGGAAGTAGCATATCCTGATTTTTATGAAGACCATTACTGCTTCTAAATTGTAAACACTTATTGAAGGTTGATATGATCAAATTTTAAGTCTTTCTAGATATGTCTTCAAAGAACATGTAAATTAATTCAAAATCTTTAACACAATATTTCTAAGAATCTCCAGATAATATTTCTTGTTTTAATGTATTTTTTAAAAAACCCTCCTTGGTTTTAAAATCCTTTAGCCGCACATATCTATGCACAGGAATCTCTCACCTATACCATAAGAACCAGAGCTACAGAGAGCACAGAGGACAGAGCAGCGGTAAAGAGCACAGATGTAATATCAGAAGACATGCATCCAAATCCCTTTATTTACCACCTGTATGACCTTGGACAAGTCACTTAATATCTCTGAGGCTCACTTTCCTCATCTATGAAATGAGGGAAGGTGGACTAAAGCAATGGTGTCTACCTCAAGTTAGAAATGGGCCACCCATTCCAGTGGCTCATACTGACTCAGAAAACCACTTAACATTATGCTCTATTGTACAGTTATCCCCTCCACATGGCAAGGATTAGGGACATGGCACTCAAGGAATCTGGAAAATCTGCATAAAATTTTTTGGCCCTCCTTTCATAGCAAAAAAGATATTATACAATACTCTCCACAGATAACGGATGTGAATATATACATACATACATACAAATATTTTATGCATTTCTGAGGGTCTAAACTTTTTTCTGTGTTGTCTGCTGGCCTTTGCTGGTGGATTCTGCAAAACTCCCCCAAAATTCCCACTTGATTTCTAATGCCAACCTGAAATATACTGCAACCTCAATGGGGAAAGTCACAGTGTAGAAGAGATAACTGTATTTTTATTTATTTTGTTAAATACTTCCCCAATACATTTTAATCTGGTTTTAGTAGCACCAGGACTTGTTTCATACTCTGGACTAGAAAACATTATAGTATGGGGGAAAAGTACTGGCTCTGAAGGTAAAAGGTCTAGGTTTACCTGTGTGAACTTGGGCAAGTCACTTTACTTGTCTGGGTCTGTTTCCTTCTACAATGAGCTTCTGGACTCGATGGCTTCCGGGTGTCCCTTCGAGCTCTAAACCAACATTCCTATGCTCTTACACAAGGATGGCATGTGGGAGAACCACCTGAGAGATAGAGTGCTAAGCACAAGGTTGTAATAAGGTTAGGGTGGTTATGGTAGAGTTTGGCAACCACATGTAAATATTATTATCATAAATGAGCCCAGCTGGCATAACTGTATTCTCTAACTCCATGGTACCTAGTTTAACACCACGCCTAACTGAGTATTTATTGTTAATGATGAGATAAAGACAATTTCTTTAAATGAGACCCAAAGGTCATGCAGCCAAAAACGCCTCAGAAGCCATCTACTCCTATCTCCTCATTTTACAGATGAGGAAGCCGAAGTTCAGGGAGATTAAGTGACTTGGTCATGATCATGTAGATAGTTTATTTCAAAGCAGAACTTGCAGCCAGGTCTTATGACTCCAAAGCCAGTGTTCTTTCTACTGTAATATGCTCTCTGATAAATAGCAGATTTGAGGTTCAAACTGAAGTCCACTGTCTCCAAAGTCAGTATTCCTGACAACCTAGAACACATTCATTCCCTCTGATTTCACAAATGTATGGTCAGGAAATAAGCGTTATTAAAAGTGAAAATGTATTTTCACACACCATTTCAGAACCACATTTGCTGGAATGAAAACTTCAGATGGATTTGGAGTCATCTGGGCCTGAGAAACAGCAAATGATGAAGCAAAATTGTAGAAGTTGTCCAACATCTTCTGAGTAAACTGAAAAGTAAATAAACAGTTTATGAATTATTACACAATACCAAAAATATACTGTTTATTTGGTTTTTTAACTTTTTAGGTAATCATAATTATGTATAATTATTTATGAAATGAAATAAGATTCCTTTCTCATCTTGTCAGACAATGAGTCTTGAACTATTTATTATTCACACCCCAAAGTTAACTGCGGTCTTAAAATATAGGCATCTTTCCCTTTTAAATAGGTTTTGATAGATATGTGAATTATCAGCATGCCATATTGTTCTAGAAGTTATATGTTTCTCTAGCTCATACAAAAATATCTATGTTGATAAGAGAAGGGACTAATTCTAAAACAAAGGAGAGGGAGGGGACAAGGTAAGAGAGAGAAGAAAAATTAAATTAACTATTATGAATGGACAGGAAATCAAATACTGAAAGCATATATTTGGGAGATGCTTTTTATTTGAAATCAGTTTAAATTAAAAAATTTGAATTTTTTATGCTTTGAAGAAAAAATGTTTTAAATGGATAAAGAACAATATTCTCCCATAACCTTTCCCCAGTCTAATATGAATAGGAATAGGGTCTGCATCTGTAATATCACTAGAGCAGGGTAGTCTGAAAGTTTCTCCAACAGCTGGTCTCACACAGTCACCTATAACACTTGCCCAGGGTCATACAGCCAAGAGGTGCCAGGGGCAATATACAGACTCTGATTTTTTGTGGCTTCAGGGTCAACTCTATTCATTTTGACCCACTGTTCTCTCTAAAATAAATAAATCATAAACATACAGGTTCCCATTTTTCAAGTAATTAGGTGAATTTACATCAATTTGTGAATGACAGCACAAGAAATACTTTCCTACTATGTTATAAACTCATTTTAATTCACATACTTTATGAGAACTTATTTGTTTTCTTTTACTACATCTGCATTAGATGCTATTAATTTTTAAATTCAGCAATGTAATAACATATCACAAAAAGAAACTTGTGTATACTTAACACAAAAAGAATCTCTTCTTTATACTTAAATCCTCTTTCTCTATTTTAATTTTGAAAACAGAATGCATTTTTAGTGTTCTGATCTCAAGAAGACAAAAAATACTACCAGTCTTCCTCTTCTCAATTAAAGCAGAGTACTGATGCACTCTGATGCACAGGACTTTATAACATGCCAGGAACTGATGGGTCACCAGCCCCAACAGGTTTGTGTAAGTGTCAGTTGGGACAGCATTCCACTTACATTCACTCAGCTAATCTTCTTATCTAAAAAATTAACATGTGGGATACTTCTCAACTGATCAAAATATTTGGTGGGAAAACAAGTAAATCAGTTTCTAAATGCAGAGGCTGGTAACTAACATTTTGTGATTTTTCAAAAAATGTTTACATTTGTACAGCCAACAGGCTGGCCTAAGCATGCTAAATTGTTCTCTATTTTCATTACGTTACCTGAGTGAATGAATCAACTGATGATACAGCAGCACTGCCCACAGGCGTCAGCTGTGCCAGATTATCCAGTAATTCCACTGAAATGCCAATCTGTGCAACAGTTGGAGTACGGATAATATTCATGGCTCCAAAAGGATGCTGGCTGCCTTCTCCTGAATGAAATATGGCAAGTACAGGATTATGTTTATGATGATACTGACCCATATACATGACAGATCTGCGCAATGATTAAAGTTTAATATATATATATATATGTAACAAACACTTTTAGAATACTAGTCTTTTATTTATATTTGGAAGCCAAAAAAAAGATTGGGTTTTTAAGGTTTTCTTACATCAAGAAATAGTTTTTTTCAAATTTCACAAAAATTTCTTTAAAGTATGGTATGTAAAATACTAGAGGAAACAACAATACTAGGTCTATGGGATAATTTTCTAAATCTACATAAGTTATATTATGTAGATCTAGATCTTTTGCTGATCTTTTCCTCTAACAAAAGATAATTAAACTGTCATTATAAATGGTGAACATAAAACATTTTTTACTATTCTGTATTTAGGTAAGTAATTTTTTTGGATTGCCTATATGCTAATACTCAAGTATCAATGAATTCTCGAAAATTTGATCCAACAATTTAAGGGCAAGTCTAAGATTCAGAAAAGTATTATGGATTATTAAATTACTTTCCCAGGGTCAAAAACTAGTTAGTATCACAGCCAGGATTTTAACCCAGGTCTTCCTGACTCCAAAGAAAGTTATTCATTTTACCCACTAGGCTTCATTGACTCTTTTTAAAAAACCATTTAAAAAAATTTTTTATTAATTAATTTATTTACTTTTAGTTTATGACATTTAATTTCACAATCCCTTGAGTTTCAAATTTTCTCCCCCTTTCTCCCTTCCCCCCATGGCAGAATGCAGTCAAATATAGGATCTAAAAATACCTTTACATTAAACATTAGTCAGGTTGTAAAGAAGGATTATAACCAATGGGAGAAAAAATTATTTTCCAAAACTTTAAATTACTTTATTTTCCTGACATCCAAACTTGACTTTCCATTATGTTTTGAGGTCCCTTCCCTCTTAATGTAAATTGTTAGGTGCTCACTGGATGAATGCTAATCTTAATTAGTTTTCATTCTAAACATAATTTGATAATGTCTTTAATGTTATTCTTGTGGAAAAGATGTAGGCTAGACAACAGACAGATTTAGACCTAACTGAACAGGCTTCAAAATTAAAACCCAGACAACTTTCCAAGTTGACTTATTCTTGGGAAGAAGTCTCCACCAGAAAGCCCAGGGATCTATGCTTGGCCCTGGGCAACTTGCCATTTTTATCAACTATCAATGATCTGAATCAACCACCAAAAGACAGTCTACAGATAAGGCAAAAATTGGAGAAATAACTAACACTCTGGATATTCCCAAAGTCAGGATACAAAAAGAATTTAACCGGATACAGACAAGTTGAACCTAATGCAATTAAATTCAAGAGAAACATGCAAAATCTTATACCAATGTGATTTTAGGTTGGATAAAGTAAGCTGTTAACATTCAGAATAAGAAGAGAGTTCTAGAGAACTCAACCCTGGTAAGACCACACCAGAAGCATTATATTCCATTCTGGACACTCTTGTTTAGTTGTTTTCAGTCATGTCTGACTCTTCGTGACCCAATTTGGGGTTTTCTTAGCAAAGTTACATTTTACAGATGAGAAAACTGAATTCAGTTACTTGGCCAGGGTTACACAGTTAGTGTCTGCGGTGAGATCTGAACTCAGAAAGATGAATCTTCCTGACTCCAGGGTCAGCGCTCTATCCACTATGCCACCTAGCTGCTCATCATTTGACAAATGACATTGATAAGCTGGATAGCACTTAAAGGGAGATGGTGAAAGGACTTTAAGGACTAGCAGAAACCTCAAGGATTCAAAGGAATACCCAGTCTGGAGAAGAGCAGACTCAGGGGGGATTTGATAACTATCTTTTAATCTCTGAAATCCTTCAGCTAGAAGAGGGCTTGTTCTACTTAAGGCAAACATAGCAGTAAATAGTGGAAACTACTTGAGGTCAATTTAGGCTCAATGTCAAGAAAACCTTTCAAACAACAACAGTTATTCCACAAGTGGATATACATAAGAGCAAAGGCCAGATGATCCCATAGCAGGCACACTGCAGATGGAATTCTTTTGGGGGATGGACTGGATTGGATTGGATTAAATGGTCACTGAGGTCTTTTTCACTCTAAACTTCTGTAGCTCTACATATACTAGTGTTAGTCTATGACAATTAATCATAAAAGTCAATCTGCTGGAGGGAATTCACAAAATGCTTTCCAAAATAAGGTGTCCTGAATACAGAATCTTAATAAATGCTGGTGAATAATTTTTAATTATCTCTTTTCACAGATTTGGATTCATATTCTAGATGAATGTGTGTTATATCACACAGCAGCCCTACAGTTTTTCATCTCTAATGTAGACAACAATAAAAATCATAATTATATAGTACTTTAAAAAGGCTTTACAAAGCCTCCTCCTCACAAAAACCCCATTAAGTAGGTAGAACAATTATCATCCTTTTTACACATGAGGAAACAGGCTTAAAAAGGTTAGGTGACTGAAGGCCAGAGGGCTGAGGTGATTTTCCTATGATCACACAGTGTCAGTCAAGTTTCAAATTCAAGTCTCCTAATTCAAAATCCATCATTCTATTACCCTCAACTACTTACCGAAGACTCTTACATGCTTAACCAAAGTATAAAAACGGAATCATGAGACTACAGAAAAATAGTTCAAAGAACTGAATACTCTATAGAGGCAAACTTCAACACTTAAATTTTTTTAAGCTTTACATATAAGTGAATCTTAGCAAAAAAATAAAAATTCTTGAAAACAACTATTTTACTTTTTGAACAGTTTTAGTATTTCTACATGATTGGTTCATTTTGAAATGTTATGCAAATTCAGAATTTATGAGACATGTTAGATTCTTATTTCTACCTGATACGCAAAATCCAAAGCTTCCTACAGTGGGGAGGCAGAGAAGGAGAAGAAGAAAGAGAGAGAGAAGAAGAAGGAGGAAAGCGTTCTACTGCTCTCACTAGTGTGTGTCCAGAAAGAGATGTGTTAATTCTTTACTCTAAAAACTCAAAGGAAATGGGAGCAGTTCAAAAAAAGCACCAGGAGTAAGGGAAGGATCTGTATTGACAGGGACTGTTTCAGTCTTTGCCTCTATATCCCCATAACCTGGCATAATACCTTGTATAGTAGGAGCTTTAAAGATGCTTGGTGATTAACTGTTAGTACAGAGTTCCATTCTACAGAGATTGTACTAATTCTTGAATCAAATATTCTGCTTTCACATCAAGGCTGAGAAAACCCAGGACGGCTTGAAGAAGCATCATACAGTGTAAGACTGGCACACCTCCTCAGTCTCTGATAGCATGGGATTTGCAGTCTACAGATAGAGACCTTCAAGTCAGTAAAGGGTTCTAGATGCTCATGACAGTAAAGGAAAGATCAAAGAATAATGACTGTCTTAACTTGAATGTCATCACTAAGATAATCACCATGATACTGAAAACTGTGGCAGTACAGGCTAGACAATCTAAACACAATACGTGTATCTAATTTTGATACAGCATAATACAAATCAAACAGTACTCGGTAAAAATGTTTTATTCAACATAAAAAGTTTACTCATGGATACTCAGATGTTTTCCCTTCCCATAAAAACTGAAACACTACAATTAAAATAATCTTTACTATCAATTTAGTAGAAAAAGAAGCCAACAGCCAACACTCAGAATTTTATTCTTCATGTCAGTGTCTTCTAATAGATGTTTGGTCTTTTATACACACACAAAAACCCTAAAATTGGATTACCCTATCTAGCTTCAGAAAGCATGTGAATATAGATGTGTGACATTCACTTCATAAACAAACCAGATATTTATTGTGCCCAGCACGTTGCTAGGTACTCTAGGGGAGATCAAAATATGCTTGTTCTCAAGGGAGCTTATAATCTGTTTGGGAAATGAGACTAATACACATTAAAAAAAATTAAAGGAATACAAATAGAATATATTTAATGTTGAATTACATAGTACAAACTTTAAATGACATTCTGGGAATTCACAACATAATAAAGACCACCCAGCTGAGTAAATTAGATTTACAAAACTTCTTCCCCATTCTATGCCTCTTTTTCTCCCCTCTCTTCATGTGGGGTGGGGAAGAAAGCATCACCACCCACCCACCCACCCCCCTCGAAGTAAATACAATAGTATAAGCCCATGGTGTCCTTCTAAGCATTATTCATGCTTTCCTCTGAACCGAAATTTGGGAAATAAGTTAAGCATTATTGTTTTAAAAGTCTATCCTAAAAACTGAGCTGGGATGGGAGAAAAGGAGACCATGAGGATCAGGAAAGCCAACCAAATAACAAAAACAAGGAAGTGAAAAAGAAAAAAGGATTAACTGAAAATCACATCTACTTTCCCCTAACTGCTTATTTTAACTCCAAGGTCATCTTCATTGTTATAGTACTAAGCCAACAGTAACATCAGAAAGAACAGAGTCACAGAAGCGAAATCAGTACATATCACAATAGGGAGAGAAAGGAAATCAAAAAATGGAAAAGAGAAATGCAAATCCAGCTTTATTACCAACTTTAATTTTAAAAGAGATGACAAAAAAATTGTTCTTTTAAAATTCCTCTTCAACGCTTAGTTTTCTTTCCCGGAAGCATTAAAGTTTTGAAAACTAGCACATAGGTAATATAGACTCTAATCCTTAATATAAGGAGGAAAAATGTGTAAACAGGTGGGGGAAAAAGAACTTTGGAATTGTTCCCCAAATTCTAATACTGTCTCACAACAGCACCTCCAAGATAAAGTAAAATGAAATAATGACAAGCCTCATGACATAACAAATTCAATTGTACTCCAAATTTTCAAAAACTGGATTCTCTGAGAAAACTGTGGTGTATCTCTCTCTCACCAGTGAACATTAGAGCCAAAGCTGGGGCTCTGTCATGGTCTTCCAATACCAGCATGAGATTCTACTGTTTCTGCTCTTTTATTTCAACATCCAAAGATTAAACACAATGATGTATTGAAGAGTAGTATGGACATGATATAAAGTATCTTTAAGGCTAAACATAAAAACAAACACTTTTATGATATATCTATCTTACATCTGAACTAACATCCTACTCCCCCACCTGCTCCTCCAATCTTGGCCTCTTCTGTCTCCCATCCTTCATACAATTTTCCACTGTAGATGGCACTTCCGCTGCCCCATCTGGAACTCTCCCTGCCTGAGACATTGAGCCATTTCCTCTTTGTATCTTGAGACACTTTACAAATAGTCAACCTACAGAGAAAAGGAAGGTTTTAGGTTGAGCTTTTAGGGTATGAAAAAGCATATGGATGCTGTGTTTATGAACTCTTCAAATACATATCTCTGCATGGGTAAGATCATTGCAGAGGGAGAGTTCAGCAGTTAGAAGATTATAAAGCCATCTTGACAAAAAACCAAATAGGAGGTATTAGGCAACCATGGTATTGTTTCAGTTATATATATCCAATAATAGCGAAGAAATGTTTTCTTATTTAAATTCTGAATAAAGTTTTTAAAGTTTTCTTATTTCTGAAAATCATTATTCTATGATGAGTATGCTTTGGTCATAGTAGAAGGAAACTTAAAAATTGATCTTTTTGGGCTTCTCATATTCAATATAGACATGGGAAAGATGTTTAAGTTTCTAAAAACTGACTTACTAGTTTGCATACCACCTCAATTCTGATTGGATTTAAGTTTCATTTAGTAGGATGGCCTGTACACAATGCCACTTTCTAAACTCCTGTTAGGAATAACAATGGATAAAGTTCCAAGGCTATGACAAAATGTCAAGTATGACAAAATGTGAAAATATGACAAAACCGACACTGCAAGGTCTAGAAAACAATGCTTTGGTATCAATAGAAAACTTATTTTAGTCTCGCGCTACAAGAGTTTCTTAATGCTGAATGGTGAGTAGTATGCAGCCTGCCAAATTCAGTTTCTCCATGGATGTCATTAATAGAAGTGAAGCTACACTGCCACTGAGAAAATTGCCAGCATAAAAGGAAATCCTCGTGGTAAATTTCATCTCAGCTCCAGCCTAGTTTAAGCTAAAGACCAAGCACCATCTGACTTGCTTCTGCCATTCAGTCCAGGAGGTTTGGAGAGAACTGAAGGACCGGACATTCTGCAATGCTTTTCTGATTCCTACTTATCATCTGATTACATTTGTTTTGGTGGTTCCAGAACTTCAGGAATTTGCTAACATTCACGAAAATTAATATACTCCCAGATGGTGAGAATGTGCCAAGGTTATAAATTAGCCCTGTGAGGCTTCCATTGAGATCCGGGAGATAGGAGCCCACCCAGATTAGTAGATTATCAACGAAGTCCTTGCTTGATAGGTGAAGCCTTTAAACTGGTGGGACTCAGGGACTCTGCTGTAGGCCCATCTCCCATGGAGAAACGCCAGCAAGCCATGGGAATAGAGGCATGGTGGGACCTACAAGCCCATAATCAATTAATGTGAGATCTCTGCCTTAGGGGATCCTCTCAACACTTGTTTCTCAGTCAGGAATCCTCTTTTTAATTTAATTTACATATGATTCTGGTAATTAAAAGTTTTATAGATGTTTACCTTAATAACTCATACTTAATGGTTCTTTTAGAAACTGCTTCAGATTCATAGTTTAAAGTAATCATCATAAGGGTTGAAAGAAAAGGAGAGAGAGTTATACTCAAAGATCAAGATGTCTGTAGAAAAAGAACCACCAAGGATGTCAGTAGACAAAGCAATGGAGCATCAAGTATTCCTGGACTAAGCAGGGAAAAAGGTCTCATTTATACAAAAGTATTAATAGCCACATTTCCTGTACTAGAAAAGAAACAAAATTCAAACCTGCTTTTGTGACTAGATGTAATGCCATGCACAAGCAGATGCCCAAAAGAATGCTGCAGTGAACACTGATGCTTTTAAGGTTCGGATTACACAGCATAGCGAACACTCCATTTATTCCATTACAAATCAAGGCAAACATTCACAACAAATCATAATGTGACATTCACAACATTACATCTTATCACAGAAAATCACAGTATAGTGTTCATAACAGCTTAACATTAGAATGGCCACACAGTTTTCACTACAGTGGCCACAATATTTAGAAAAGCAAACAAAAGAATAATCATATGATTTCTCTAAGGGGGAAACCCTCCCCACTTAAACATTCAATCAATTCAGAATACAATAATCAATCTTCCACTCATGGGGCAATCTTAACTTAATCACTCATCTAACAATCAGTCACTATATACAATCATTAGAAAATCACACAAATCCTCCACCCCTCAGTGTCCAGTAAACCTCAATTTCATCCAAGGGGAGGCCTTTTCTTCATCTTGACCAGGGGTGGTCTCTCTGATTCCCTAGATCCCCTTCCATGGTCCTAGCTCCTTCCTGAATCCACAAAACAGTCACCTGGACTTAGAGGCAGACAGCTCCCAGGTCCTTGTCTAGTCCTCCAGGCAGTCCCCAGTGCACACTGAAGTTCACAGGGTCCAGCACATCTCAGACCCTTCACCAATTCTGTTGCCAGGAACTCAAGGATCAGCCAGGACGCAAACAAAGTCTTATCCTGGTCATGCTTTTTCAGTTCTCCAGGAGTTCAGCTGCCCCTAGGACCCAGTGGGAAACTCAGCCTGCCAGGCAGCAACAGCCACTTCAGTCTTCACCAGAAAACTCTAACTCAAGTTCTCAGTCAGCTTCCAGATTCTGGGAGAGAAACTCTCTCTCTCAAGAAAACTCCAACTCAGTTCTTGTGCAGTAGCACAGCTCCCAGATGCTGAGACAATCCTGCTTCCTCCAACAGGAGCCACCAGGAGGAAGATTTCCAATTCTATCTCTGTCTCTAGAACTCTTCTTTTATACACACACTGGCTCCTGTCTCAGCCAACCTCCTCCTGCCACATCAGGACAGGAAAAGGGCTCACACCTTCCATACTTAGCCCTAAGTTACTAAGTACTAAGTATTTCTAAATTGATTGCTGTTACAGTAGAAGGGGAAGGGTGGTAATAGAAGTGAAAAGGTGGTAAGGAACAGTGATAAGAGCATCAAGAAAACATTCTTAAAAGGAGAAAGGGAGAGTTTCTAGGCAAACAAATAAAGACTAAGACCCAGAAGAATGCCTAGAAAATATCAAGTTCCTGTATCAAGTGGAGAAACTCCAGAATGGAACAGAAGCTATAGAAAAGGGACAGAACTGTGATGTGGTAGGGCAAACCTAAAATACAACATTCAGTCATACAGTAAATTATGAAGATTAAGTAGGTCCAGGGAGTAGAAAATGATCCTTAATGCTTTCTTCTTTTGGGGGTAGGCCTCAATCCCAGGATATTACTGTTAAGTCTGAAGAGTTGTATATGTTCTTCCAGGAGGTGCAGCTCAACAAAAGAGAGGTTGCTGCACGCTATAACAACCCTAAGTGTTTATCCTGTATTTTTTAAAATCTTATTTCTTTTAGGAGAAGGTCAAGCTTATGTTAAATAAATTTTATTATCATCTGGGAATTTTTCAAATAAAGCAACTACATTCCTTGTTACAAAAGAGAAAAATCTATGTTTATAACAAAAGCATTAATTTCAATTTGAAAGATGTTTAAATCATATAAATTACAATTCATGTAAACAAAATGGTAGTTTGCTTTCCAAAAACATCAATGAAACAAACAATTATTGCCTAACTCTCACACATTAAACTTCAAATGCAACAAATCCATTATGCCTATACTAAGGACACATTTGCCATTAAAACCACAGCAATATAAATATAAGCCTTCAATTAGTAAAAAGTATATTACATAAATTTAAAAGGCAGATTGTCAATTATTCTGAACTTGTTCTAATGACTGTGACAAGTTTCTTTCTCTAGAATTACTATCCCTCTACTATTTGCTTAAATATGTATTCAACTAATTCTGTAAGTTTTCCTCTGGTAGTTTTAAATATCTTAAGGAAACCAATGAGCACTTGGGTTATCTATGTTTTTAAATAAATTTATTTATTTTCTTCTTTACATCATTGTCTATTTTCCTATTTTTAATACATGATCATTTTATTTTATCTCTTTGCTGCCATATGAATCCTTAAGAATGTTTTTATGCACAAATCATTAAACATGTTATAGCTTACTTATAACTAACATTATCCTTTTAAAATTACTTGCAGTTCAGATTCTTCTAAAATTATATATAATTGCAGCCATATGACATTATTAGGAAGATATCTGTGTTAAAAAGTTTTGCTTTAATTGCCTCGTTTATTGTTTATATGCAGTACCTGTTCAAAACAACTATGTAGATAGACTTAATAGGATAGCTGTTATCACAGACTGAGGAATACCCACTGTTCATACACTTTGTTTTTTCAGTGTTGGTTAAACAGATTTCTCTTTTTAAATAACCAGTAAAATATCATCTCTGAATAAGAACATTTAGAGAATTCTATTCTTTAGACTCTTTATGTTAACTTTTCCATGACAGGGATAAGTACATAGCTCTCTATTTTAGGAAATACTTGATATTAAAAATCAGTGGAT
This sequence comes from Pseudocheirus occidentalis, assembly GCA_028646575.1. NCBI lineage: Eukaryota > Metazoa > Chordata > Mammalia > Diprotodontia > Pseudocheiridae > Pseudocheirus > Pseudocheirus occidentalis. The sequence continues at coordinate 85,592,894 of CM053596.1, read as the reverse complement.
TATTTGGTTTTGTTCCTTTTTTCCCCACTGTTCACTCCATTGGTTACAATCCTTCTATACGACCAGACTAATGTCCAATGTGACAGTGTCTGCAGATCCTATACTTGATTGCACGCTGCCATTGGGGGAAGAGGGGCACAAGGGGAGAAAATTTTTAAACTAAAAGTAAATAAATCAATTAAATAAAAAAATTAAAAATAAAATAAAAACCAGTGGATCAGTGTATCAAGTTTTCAGTAGACACAACCCACAAGGAGAATCTTGTCCTATTTTAATAGGACTCTGAAGACCCCTGGTTTTGTGAGAACCCTCAAGATTGTATTTTGTTCAACAATGACAATTTTTTAAAAATTCAATAAATAAGACACCATGGAATATGACTCTGTCATTTCTATACTTTTCATAGAATCTCAAATTTAAGAGCTAGAAGGGACATCAGAGGCCATAAGAATGGGTTGCACTTACTGATATCTTCTGTTGCCCTTTTTAAGCAATATTCATTTAATAAGTACTTATTAAGTATCTTGCCTCCAGAACTGTGTATCATCCAGAATCTTTTACAATCTTCTAGAATTTTCCCCTCTTTGAGATTCTGCTTTTTGATTTATATACTAATTCTTGTTGGCTGTTGATCTGGCTTAGTTGGTTCACATGCCAAGCTCTCCTCAACGGAGTGCCTTTCCCTCTTTCCTGAGATAGCTGCTTGTAACTTGCCACCGTCACTTTCTATAAACTTGTACTCTATGGTATCCTTGGCACATTCTTACACTCTTCAAGGAGATAAATATCTGAGAGGTAATGCATTTTATGAGTTCTTTCAGCCTCTTTCTTGTGGCAACCTTATTACACTAGTTAAATTTCTCTAAAGTGGTCAGTTTGAATCAATTATTTTGCTTCTGTCCATTTCCCAAAGTTGATAACTTGGTTAAATAAATCCAATTAGAGCTAATATATCTATGCACAGCATCTTCTTATCATTATCTTCTAATTGGGCAAACATAACCTTTATTCTAATTAGTGCATTATTAGACAAGGAGACTGGGCTTATTATGAATTGGAATCTACATCTATTCATATCTTCCAATCAATTAAGCCAACTTTAGTTTTGGTGATAGTTATGCTCTTGCCACATCCAGTCTTCAATTCTTTTTTTCAATATTCTTCATGATATATGAGAATTAGACTCCTGAATACTATACAAGCACTTGGTTTCTTTAATTTCTTGAACCTAAAACACGTTTATAGTGAGAATGTCAATATGGATGTTGTTCAACTCCCTTGCTATTATGCTAATTTGCTTGGTTAGAAGACAAAGACTACACATTAAAAATCTTTATTTGGACCAGATAATGTGAAGGTATTGTTATAAAAAATTCCTGGGGAGGAAAACTCCCTCTAGCAATATAGATCAGCAATAGTTATTTCAACTTAGAGCTTTCAATAGCTACCTATCTAAAGCAATGTGAGGTTAACGGTTGCCAAGGGTCACACAGCCAACATATTTAAGAGGAAGGATTTGAAACAATCTCCCAGACTTTACAGATAGTTAACTCTTTTATACTGCTACATCTTTCCAGCCCATTAAACATTATCAAGCTATTGTTTAATTAGATAAAATGAATGTGTAATTTAAAACTGTGATCCTTAATACTTTCTGACCCTAGGTTCATCATCATCATCATCACTTACAGAAGCAAAAAGGTCCAAAAGATCCATTTGTATTTTTATGGATCAAAGCATTTGAAAATATAAATTATGATCCTATGGCCAACCTCCACAGTTAAGACCGATCAAGACCTGACAGCATCAAGTATGACTCAAAACTATTTGTGTTCAGAAGGACAAGATAGAATTTGTGTTTCACTAGCAAAGCCTTCAAGAATCTAGAGAACCTCTGCACAATAATAAAGCAATGGACATCATATGTAGAATACCTCTACCACTATCCACCTGCAAATACATCTTCCATCATATCACCTAAACTTTACCAATCAATCAACAAGCATTTATTAAGCATTCACTAAGTCCTGGGCACTGTGCCAGGGGAAAAGTGGAGAAAGAAAGGAAATGTAAAAAGAGTCCCTGCCCTCAAGAAGGAATAGAGGACATAGAAATGAGAATGTACAAGATAAACAGAGAGTAGAAGGAAGGCAACCGTAGGAAGCTAAGGAGACCAAAAAAGAACTCCTTGGGAGAGGTGGCATTTTATGTGAATCTTAAAAGAAGTCAGATTTTAAGCCAATGGTTGGAAGGAAAGCATTTCAAGCACAGGAGACATCCAGGACATTGGGATACAGACAGGAGTTTCCATGTTACATCCAAAAAACTGCAAGTAGGCTGATATAAACAGACAATGGAGTATGCACAAAGTAGTAGATTGGAAAAGTGGGCCAGTTTGGTAAGAATTTCAAATGCCAAAGGAATTTCTATTTGACCCTGAAGTCAATAGGAAGCCATAGAAAAATACTGACCGGCAAGGGTGTTGACATGTTCAGCACCATGTTTTAGGAAAATCATTTGGGAAGCTAAGTGAAAGCATTAGAATAGTGAGAGACTTTTGCCATGGAGACCCCTTAAAAAACCACTGCAATAGATCCGGTGAGAGGTGACAAGTGTAGGAAGTAGGCTAATGGATATATGAATGAAAAGGAGTCATGTAAAAGATGTAAAGAAACTACAAGATTTGGAAAAACACTGAATAAAACACTGCATAAACAAGATAAAAAGAGTTCAGATGATATGGAAAACTGTGAAACTGAGTGACTGGAAGGATGGTGGTGCCCTCAACACTAATGTAAAAGTTCATAAGAGAGAGTTGGGGGCAGGGAAGGCATGAGACTCAAAGGAGTTCTTTTTTGATATGTTGAGTTTGAGATGCCTACAGATTAGCCAGACTGATAGGTTCAACAAGCAGCTGATAATGTACAACTGAAGTTCTAGAGAGAGACTAGGGCTAGATATACAGCTCTAGTAATCATCTTTGGAAGGGCAGTGACTGATATCCTTTGGAGTTGATGGGATCATCAAGTGAGAAAGCATAGATTAAAAAAAAAAGAGAGAGAGCGAGCCCAGGACAAAGTCTTGAAGAACACCCACATTTAGTGGGCATGACACAGATGAAGAAACTGTAAAGCAAGTTAAAAAGGATAAGTTAGTGAGGCCGAAAGGAGAACCAAGAGTTTCCAGGAGAAAGGTGACCAAGAATGTCAAATATGTCAAAAGAGGGGTCAAAAGGGAGAAAAGGTGAGAATACTCATTTATATAGTGCCTACTATGTGCCAGACCCTCTGCTAAGTGCTTTTTACAAATACTACCTCATTTGATCCTCAGAACAACCTTGTGAGGTAGGTGTTGTTATTATCCCCATTTTACAGTTGAGCAATATGAGGCAGAGGTTAAGAGACTTGTCCTGGGTCACACAACTTATAAATATCTGAGGCCAGATTTTAACTCGGGTCTTCCTGACTTCAGACCCAGCACTCTATCCATTATACCACTCAGCAGCCTCTGAAGCAGCAGTTCTCAAACCTGTGGATTGCGACCTCTTTGTGGGTCAAACGGGGGCGCCTAAGATCATCAGAAAACACATTTCCAATGGTCTTAGGAACCACTCTCTATCCATCTCCAGGTAGGTCCGCCCACACACAGATATGCCCACATACATGTATTAAAAGGTCGCAGCGTTAGGAAGGTTGAGAACCAGTGCTCTAAAGAATGAGGATCCTCAAAAGGAAAAGAATTTAGAAGAGACCATCTTAAATTTGGCAATTAAGAAATCACTAGTAACTTTGGAGAAAATAGGGCAGAAATCAAATCGTCAGGGGTTTAGAAGAGAGCGGAAAGGAGGAAGTGGTGGCAATGACTATTGATTTTCTCAAGCTTAGTTGAGAACAGCAGGACACATACAGGATAACAGTATCTAATGAAAGTTTTTTAAGCCTTGAGAAACTCAAGTGTGTTTGCAGACAACAAGAAAAGTACCAGGATAGAGAGAGAGGGACTGATTATTAAAGAGAAAGTGAGGATGATGGTAGAGTAATGACCTGAAAAGACAGGAGAGGATGGGATAAAGGATATATATAGCCAGTTTGGCCTATGTAAGTAGAAGAGTCACCTCATTATCAGACATTAGAGTAAAGAGAAGATAGTAGGAGACAATGCCAAAGGGATCTGAGCTGAAGAGGAAAAAAAAGAAGGAAGTTTTCAGAAGATGACCTCAAATTTTCAGTAAAGTATGAGGCAAGGACCTTGGCAGAGAGAGGGGAAGAAAGGAGCTGTGTAGGAGAACTGAAGAGAAAAACTTTGGAACAGCTGCTGCAATAAGTGGGAATCAATTATTGGGGGGCAGGGGGAAGCAGGACTGCCTACTGTGGTGAGCATCTGATTAAGATTAGCATAAATTTACAGTAGATCCAGTGAGCACACACACTTTCATGATTCCTGTTTTGTTCAGCAGCACAGGAATAGGAACAGAGGCAGCAGATGGTGAGAATTAATACAGGGCTGGACTTTGGTAAGGCATAACCCCAAAGGGACAAGGAGGAGCAAGGAATTCACTGAAGGATAAAAATTAAAAACCAGTGTGACAGAAACTACATATAGATCAACTTCTCATACCATATACTCCATAAGCTCCGATTAAATATGTGACCCAAATACATAGGGTAACATCACAAACAAAACAGAGAAACAGAAGAAATTACATTTCAGATCTATGGATCATGGGAAAAGTTCACAACCAAGCAAGGGAAAGAGTGCATCACAGAAGATAAAAAAGAAATTTCTATTATACAAAATTATATGGGAAGGGGGTAACTAGGAAAATATCTGCAGCATATTTTTCTGAAAAAGGTCTGTTTTCCAAACTACATGAGGAAATGATTAAAATTCATAACAAAAGCCATTTCCCAACTGAAACATGGACAAAAGCATATAGACAGTTTTCAGAGAAAGAAATTCATTCTATTCAAAGCCATACAAGCAATGCTTGATTTTAGATTTTCAAATAATATCCTCCCTCAACCCTACTTCCCCTGTCATGTCTCACTCCAGTTCTGACTACCCCTTCTACTCTTCCCTCTGGAACACCTACTCCACAACTAACGAACTTGTCTTTCTTTTCCTTAAACCTCTTCTTTTCTTACCCCTTCCAACTCATGGCACTCACTGAGACACAACCCTCTCTCATGATGCTTCTTTCCTTGTTATCCTTCCCAGTACTTTCACTCATACTCAAATCACTGGACTGAAGGATTATGTTCTCAGTACTACACACATTGATGGATTTCTTATTTCCTTTATTATCCATGTAATTCACATTATCCTTCCTATAAACTTCTCAAACCATTTGTTCTAAAAACCAACTAAAGTTTTTGCCAAAATGTTAACTTTCTTTTTTGACCAGAGCAAGCTAGAAGGAAGGAGAGAATACAAGCAAGGTTATGTATGACTGCTTAATGTGTCCAGCACGTCCTCAATCACCAGAACTCAAAAAATTTAAGTTAAGACTCTTCTCTTTGGCTTATTAATCACAACATCAAAGTCTAGAATGTTTCACTTATACCCCTTCCTCTCCACCCCCATTACCACGCCCCTAAATCTAGGCCATTATAACCTCAAGCGTGTATTACTGCAAAAACACCTAACTGGCCTCTTTTGCTACCATGTCAAAATCTGGTCCTATCATACTTTTCCAGCTTTTCCAGTCGCCTAATGTGACCCTAGCTGGTCCTTTCACTGTATCCCAAAGGAATCACTTTCATTTCTGTCTCCAATTTTGAAGACTTTCCCATCCCCACTCTATCCTGCAAATGGACAAAAATGACAAAAATGATAAGTCTATGTTGCAGGGGGTGTGGAAAGGTAGACATACTAATATATTGTTGGTAGAGCTATGAAATTGCACAGTGATTTTGGAAAGCAATTTAGAATTACACAAAGTGCAAAAAATGTTCATACCCTTTGAACCCAAGATTCTAATACTGGGATAATATCCCAAAGGAAGCCAATGATAAGAAAAGTCCCCACATACTCCAAAATATTTCTACTAGCATTTTTTGTGAGAGATGATAATTGGAAATAGAATTGATGTCTATCAAATGTGGAATGACTAAACGATTATGGTACACCAACGACAGAATATTACTGTGCTATAAGAAATGATGTATGTGATAAATACAGAAAGGCATGGAAATATCTACATGAACTGAAAAAGAGTGAAGCAGAGACAAGAAGACAATATATACAGTAACCATAACAATGTAAATGGAAAAAACACACCACAAAATCAAAAGTAAATGCAACAGAAGTATAAAGATAAAGTGGGATTTGAATGAAGAGCTATGAGAAGACACTGCCAACTTACCCATTCATGGAGTGGGGAGGTATTACCCACTGCATTTTCAATGTATTATAAGTTGTACTGACTTTTTCCTCCTCTAAAAAATACTTTATTTATAATAATGGCTCTTTAGGAAGAGAAAGGTTACATGGGATACTATGGGGATGTAAGAAACAGAAAATATAAATTCAAACTTAATTTTTTTTTTAAAAATACCATAATGGCAAATTAGGAAAGGGCCAGGTTATAAAGAGTTTTGAATGCCAAACAGAGGCATTTATACTGGATCCTGGAGGTTAATAGGGAGCCACTGGAGCTCATTAAACAGTGTGACAATTGCAAACCACTGCTTTAGAAAAATCACCTTGGTAACAGAATGGTGGATTCCAGTGAGGAGAGATTTGAGGCAGGGAGAACAAATAGAAGGCTACTGCAGTAGTCCAGGCTAGTATCTTTTTTTTTAAGTTATAAAAAGAAAAAGAATTAAGCTACTTATGCCTGAATTGCAATTCCCCCAAATTTTACTGATTAAATCTCAATATATCAACAACAAAAAGAAACCTGGTTTTGAATCCCAGTCCTACTACTTCCCAGTTTGACACTGACCAAGTCATTTAACCCTGTCCCCAGAGATCATACACTAATCATGTCTTCTTCAAAAGGTTACTGTGAGAATCAAATGAACCCTACATTATGTACTCTGAAAGTTCGTATAAACTGTAAAATGCTAGCCTAAAATAAGCTGATAATACAATAACTGCTCTTCTATTCTCCAAAGTTTATAACTATAGTCAGCTTTAGCCCCAAAATCTTTATCCTCTCCTTTATCCCCAAAATCTAGTAAATCTGTTTTGTTCCTCTGTTTTATTTGTCAAATCTGATGCTTTGTTTACCTTTTCACAGACAGCATACTATTCCAAGTTGCAGTACCATCCCTATATTATTGCGATATCCTGTCAAGCTGGCTTCCCTGCTGCCAACTTCTTCTCACACAGAGCAGAAAAATATGCTTCCTAAATTAGTTCTGACAATTTAATTCTCTTTATCAGTATCTCATAGTAACTTCCAATCATCTCTCAGACTCAAAACTCAGAACTTGCTTTAAAGTCCCTCTCCTATACTTAGTAGTCTCCTTTTTGGCACTTCAGTCCAACTTGTGGTATTCAATTAATTCACAAGTATTTAAATGCCTACTTTGAGCTAAATGATAGAAATACAAAGAGAAAATTAAAAAGTACTCATCATTGAGGTTACATTCTTTAGTGGGAAACACCAAGCACACATACAAAAATATACACAAAATAATTACAAAGTAAGGGAAGCACTAGCTGTTAGGAGAAGCAAGAATGGAGATAGTGGTTGAGCTAAGCTATGAAGGAAGCTAGAAATTGAAGGTACCAAACAACACACAATATCCTTATTACCACTATCATTTTTTAATGGATTCCTTCCTCTCAAAATTTAGAGTTAAAAAGGACTTCAGTATCAAGTCCAACTTATTACCAAGAAATGATTGGACCATCTAGCATATATACCCAAGAGGCCATCTAGCATCTGCTTGAAGACCTCTGATTCAAGGGAATCTACTGCCTCCCAAGGCAGTCCCTTCCACTGACATCAAAGCAAAATTTGCCTCTTTGCAACTTCCACCCATTTTTCCTGTTTCTGCCCTCTGAGAAGAATCAGAACAAGTCTAATTCTTTTTCCAATGGAAGGGCTTTCAAATATTTGAAAATGCATCATGCCCCCCCTTAGTTTTCTCCTATCCAAGCTAAACCTGCTTTAATAGACGCTCATCTGAAATGGAATTGTCCTTCACCAACCTAGTTACCTTAAGTTGGACATTCCCCATCAATGAGAATTCAACATAATACTCCAGATGTAGTTTGACCAGGACAGTATAGAGGGAAATTATTACCTCCTTATGCCTAGGTGTTTTGCCTCTCTTAATGCAGCCCAAGATGCCATTAGCTTTGGTAGATGCCACAACCCACTGCTGACTCAATCACTAAAACTCTCAATGGTGGCTTTTCCCTTCTTACATCTGTTTACCTGAATATTATACAACTTTACATTTATCCCTAATGAATTTCATTTTATTAGTTTTGGCCTAATATTGTAGCCTTTCAAAATCTTGGATCCTGATTCTGTCATCCATTGTGTTAGCTATGCATTCCTATTTTGTCTCATCTGCAAATTTAATAAATATACCACCTATTCCTTTAATCATGTCATTGATAAAAATGCTCAACAGTTGAGGGTCAAGCACAGATTCCTGGGGCCCTCCATTATAGACATATATCCTTCCAAGAGAATAGAGCACTATCACTATTCTTTATCTCCAATCATTTAACCAGTTCTTAATCTATCTAACTATCATCATCGAGCCTATATCTCTCCATCTTTTCCATTAAGGTATAAGACATTCATCAGGTACTTTGCTGAAATCAAGATGTATCTCTAGCATTCTTTTCTTCTTTAAATCTCTGTTCATGATTCACATCCCATATAAAGACATCTCAGCTTAACCCACTGATCTCAATTCTACCTCAACTGACTCCTCACCCTGAAACTTCCCTAAATGACTATGGCCTTCTCATTCTAAAACATCCTTTCACCACTGTAGGTCCCTTCTCTCATTGTTGAGTTCCTTGTTGTTGCTGTCCAACTACATCAGACTCTTCATGTTCCCATGGACCATAACATACCAGGTTCTTCTCTCTTCCACTATCTCTCAAAGTCTGTCCAGGTTCATATTGTTTCCATGATACTACCTATTCATCTCATCTTCTGCCATCCCCTTTTCCTTCTGCCTTCAATCTTTCCCAACATCAGGGTCTTTTTTCCAGCGAGGCCTGTCTTCTCATTATGTGGTCAAAGTATTTAAACTTCAGGTTCACTATTTGACCTTCCAATTTACAGTCTGAATTAATTTCTTCAAGTGTTGACTGATAATGACCTCCTTGCTGTCCAAGGGACTCTCAAAAGTCTTCTCCAGCACCACAAGTCTAAAATGTTGATTCTGTAGTGCTCAGCTTTCCTTGGAGTCCAACTCTCACAAGCATATATTGCTACTAGAAAAACTATAGCTTTGACTATATATACCTTTGTCAGCAAGGCGATGTCTCTGCTTTTTAATATGCTATGCAATTTGCCATACCCTTCCTTCCAAGAAGTTAGTGTCTTTTAATTTCATGGCAGCAGGCACTGTTTGCAGTAATCTTTAAGCCCAAGAATATAAAATCTGATACTGCTTCCATTTCTTCTCCCTCTATTTGCCAGGAAGTGATGGGACCATTTGCCAAGATCTCAGTTGTTTTTTTTTTATGTTAAACTTCAAGATAGCTTTTAAATTCTCTTCTTTCACTCTCATCAAGAGGCTTCTTAATTCTTCACTTTCTGCCATCAGGGTGGTATCATCTGCATATCTGAGATTGTGATTTGTCCCACGAACCTGAATTTCAGTTGTTGATTGATCCAGTCTGGTGTTTCACATAATATATTCTGCATGTAAGTTAAGTAAATAAGATGACAATATACAGCTTTGTCTTACTCCATTTCCAATCTTAAACCAATCAGCTAATCTATGGTCAGTTCTAACTGCTGTTTACTGACCCACATATAGGTACCTCAGGAGACAAGTAGGATGATCTGATACTCCCATCTTTTTGAGGACTTATCACATTTTATTGTGATCCATACAAAGGCTCAGTGTAGTCAACAAAGCAGAAATGAATAGATGTTCTTCTGCAACTCCCTTGCTTTCTCCATAATCCAGCAAATGTTGGCAATTTGGTCTCTAGTTCTCTGCCTCTTCAAAAACCAGCTTGCTCTTCTAGTAATTCTCTACTCAAATATTGCTAAAACCTAGTTTGCAGAATCTTAAGCATAACCTTGCTGGCATGTGAAATGAGCATTACTGTTCAGTAATTTGAACATTCCTTGGCACTGCCCTTCTTTGTGACTGGGACATAAACTGATCTTTTCCAATCCAGGTGCCACTATTGTGTTTTCCAAATTTGCTGGTATACTGAATACAACACTTTAACAGTATCATCTCCTAGGATTTTCTTTTCACTTCTACTATTATACCCAACGCTGAGCAAAATCCCCAGTACATAACATAACAAGTGTTTAATAAATGTTTGCTGACTAACTGATCAATCATATTAATGTAAATTGATTATCTGCTTTGTACCCTTCTATGCTAAAACACACACACACACACACACACACACACACACACATTAGAAGACACTGTACTGTCTCTAAAGGACTCAAAATCAAAGGGCAAAAATAAATGTGAAACACAGAATACTTTTTAAAGTCTCAACTATTTGATACTTACTATAAATCCAAGTTCAGGGAAATGATGGATTGTGGACAGGAGTTATAAAAACATCATAGAGGTAATAGTGCTTACTTGATCCTTGAAGAGCAGAATTTTCTTTATTCTTTTTTAATTTCTTTATGAGGGGGAAGGCAGAGCAATTGGGGTTAAGTGACTTGCCCAAGGTCACACTGCTAGTAAATGTTAAGTGTGTGAGGCTGGATTTGAATTCAGGTCCTCCTGACTCCAGGGTTGGTGCTCTATTCACTGAGCCACCTAGCCGGCCCAAGAGCAGAAAGAATGACACAGCAGCATTAAGAAGGGAGAGATGAATGAATATATCATGTTCTTGAGACCATCACAGAATGAGCAGACCTGCCCTGACAGAAGCAGATGACCTGTGATAAAGTTAAGAAATAAAGGATACGGGCAGCTAGGTGGCACCGTGAATAGAGCACTGGCCCTGGAGTCAGAAGAACCTTAAGTTCAAATGCAGCCTCAGACACTTAACACTTACTAGCTGTGCGATTTTGGGCAAGTCACTTAACCCCAACTGCCCTGCCTTTCCCCTTCAAAAAGACCAAAAAAAATAAAGGATAAAAAAAATAAAGCTTGATATGTATAACAGAGTCAAATTACAGATGACTTTTAAAGGCAGGTACAAGAGTTTGGACTTATATAAATAAATAATATTTTATATAATAAAGAAGACTCTTGAGCAGAAAACTACAAAATCAGCTACGTAAGCAAAAACTTCCAGTTACAACTGACCAAAAGTAGAAAGGGCTGCCTCTGAAGGTAGTGAGTTCCCTATCCCTGAAGGTCTTCAAGCAGATGTTGGAAAACATCCAATAATCAGCGATGTTACAGAGGTGACTACTGTTCAGGTATGGGTTGGATTAGACGCCCTCTAGGCATCCCCTCCAAGTCTAATTTTATATTATTCTATGTAATGTAGTTGGGTTCCTTGTTTCTGCCGCATCATACAGTTAAATTCCCCTTAGGGTAGGAACCACATCTCCTCCCAACACAATATTGGGTTCATCAAAAACTAGTCTTTCTGCCTTTATGTGTATAAGGACCAAATAATCTTCCAAGTTTCAGGTTAAAAACTCATTAGTTCTCCAAGCTCTCTAAGCAATTAAAATATATCCATTCTAAGATGCCATTTTTTATACTTTGACAATATAAAAACACAAGCAAAATAGACCTAAGCGATTCTAAAATAAGTAAAAAATTACATATTCACATATACCATGACCAGCAACTGAGTAACAGGTAGACTTTGCTGTCTAGACTTGAATGTCAATTCCCAACAAACAACATTTGTTCACACTTGAGCACACATTTCTTGGCTAGCTTTAGCTAATGTGTAAATATACAGACCATAGGAAACTATGAATGACACCTATAACACTTCAAATTCATATTTCAAATTCACCCCAAAATGTTTTAATATGCTATTTCCAATGCTGAATATTAAATCTGCTCTTCTATCAAATATTTGAGCTTAAGTATTTAAAAAGACCTGATGTAAAACATCCAGAATGTTTCAAGAATAACCCACTCCTCATTTAATAAAATCTACATGCTTCAAGTCACTAAAAGACAATTGTGTGATCCTGTATTTTATTCCTATCACTGAATAAAGCTTTAACAATTAGATTGTTTCCCTGGAAAAAGCTAACTAGCAAAAGGCTCCAATCATATTACAACAGAAATAATATTATGGAAAACAATTTAGAGGAAAACACAAAAGGATTTCCTTCCCATCATCATTATTTAAATTAAACCAGACTCTACACTTCTACATCAAAAAACCAAATAAATTTTTAAGAAACATAATTCCAAAGAAATAATAAAAATATGACAGCTGCATAACAACTGAAGGCAGTTATAATCACCTATTGGTCTAGCTCACTTGCACTACATTTTCTTCAAATTAGCTGAGAAAATACCAATAAGAGTATGTCTCGCCTCATATTGCTCTCTATCCTCAACTAGTTATCATGGAAAATAAGTAAAAGATGAAAAATGGTAAAGTATAAGCCAAGATTTCATATCTTTTTTGCGATTTATAACTCTCTCAAAGTTCTGAGGTGCAAATGCAAAAGGGAAAGGTAGTGGCAAGATCCTGATATTAAAATGGCTGAACTTTGGGGTTTGTGGAAAGGGGGGAGAAAAAGAAAGGTGTAATTGACAGTAAAGTTTCTGAGCAAGGTTGGGCCAGGGGGCAAGAGGAATGCTGATTGTAAAGTCCCTCTGTGAAGTCAGAAAGGTGGCAGCACTCCCCTGGGGCCTTAGAATCCTGATAAACTACTACAGGGAGAGGGATGTGGCAATGGCAAAAAACTTAGTGATCTACCACATAAGGCTTGAAAATTGCTATTATATTTTGAATCTACTAGTTGGAAACCAATGGATAAATCTTTTCTGTTTTTACTAATATGTAAATCTTACTGACAATGATAAGTTCATCATAACCTGTACTCTTGGGTACTTCCTTTATTCCAAAGGTCTGCCCTGCTTAGACCACATCTGGACTATGTTCCTTTCTGGGCACCACATTTTGAGGAGAACACTGTTATCATCTGGAGTGTGGCTAGATATGAAGACCAGCTAAAGGAACTGGCTGGCTAGCTGAGAGAAGAGAACAGGAAAGGAAGAATATATACTCAAATACCTGAAGGGGTATCAGGAGGAATTCGCCTCATACTGCGTAAGTCCAAAAGGCAGCAACAGGAGCAAATAATGCAAATTAGAAAGAGGCAAATATTGGCTAGATGTAAGGAAACTTCCTAACAATTAGAGGCGTCCAAAAAAAGTTGGAGTAGGTCACACTGAAAAGTAGTAAGTTACCACTCACTTGGGGTCTTTAAGGAAAGGCTGAATGAACATTCATCGGGAGCTTTGTGAAAAGGATATTTATCCAGGTACACTGTGAATTAGGTGGCCTCTGAGTCTCTTTCATCTCTGAATTCTGGGACTCTTGTAAAAAAAAGCCGGCTATGAGCTCATTTATAGTTATACACAAACACACACACAGAGCTATCATCTTCAACATTCTGTGATGATTATGCTGTTAGTGATGTTATCTTCATGAATGAGCATCACAAAAACTGATGGCTGGCCAGTAACATTCCCAGAACTCTACAAAAATAGTGGGCCTGCAGAAATACCTATTCCTATTCCTCAAGAAAAACTTTCATTTTCACTTCTCTAGAATTTAGAGGAAAACTGGGAGGTTCATAAGTTTCAGTACTGAACAAGTAAATGCCACAGTTTAACATTTGTATTCAGGAGCTTTGTGCCTTTCTCAGGAGTTCAGTTCATCATGTTGCCACAGAACGAGCATTATATCAGAAGTCAGGAACCATGAGTTTGAGTTCCTAAGTTAAGTCACTAACTTCTGGTATGATCTTGTGCCAGTTACAACCTTCCTAAGCTTGCTTATTCAGATACAAATCAAAAGCACTGAAAGGTCTCATACAAATCTATTTTTCTTTTTCTTTTATTCTCTTCTCCAGCATTTGACGTTTTCAGGATTGGTAATGGGATGTTTCAAGATCATATGAAACACGAAGAGCTGCCATTGTATCTCATTTCAGTTGAATCTTTGTCCATTTCAGAAATCAGAAATTTATATTGTGACATACTAAATGCCTGGTTTATCTTTCAACTTTTTTCTTTTTTTTTTTCTTTTTTGCTTTTTGGAGGGCAGTTGGGGTTAAGTGACTTGCCTAGGTCACACAGCTAGTTTTTTGTGTTAAGTGTCTGAGGCCGAATTTGACTCCAGGGCCGGTGCTCTATTCACTGCGCCACCTAGGCGCCCCTTCAACTTTTTTTCAATCTGTAAAATACCCACTGAAAGAGGGAACCTCTTTACAAAGTCACACAATGTTTATGAAAGAATATGAAATATTTAAATGTAGAACTGTATAAAGCTTACCAGATTTAAGACCTGAAATTTTGAAGATGGCACTTGGTTTCCCATTCGTGACAAACCCCAAGAGCTGCCATACTGGCATTCCACTTGAATCAGGATATGAAAAGTAGACAGATCCTCCCATGCCATCAGGAAATGGGACTGTTCCCAGCATAAACACCACGACATGGTTGATACTTTGATAATCAGGTAAGTCAAATACAAATTTATCCTCTGCCACTTGCTGTGCAACTGTTTGCACCTAGAAGATAAAAAATTCTTAGATGAAAGAGTTTGTGTGGTTCTGTAACCCAAACTATCCAATGGACACAATTAACTGTGTCACCAGGCATAGTCAGAATCAAAATATTCTAGTCTAGTATTCAGACTGACAGTTATCATATATATCGTATATGGATTAGCAATTTTCAAAGTATTATAACACAATAAAACATATTTAACACTAAAACTGCTCACACCCACAAAAACCTTCTTTCTTTAATACCAATTTTCTTCCAACAATGCTGCTATCAAAAATGACCACAATCTTAGAAGACTTGAAAACACAAGTAATTCATCTTCTTCTGGTAGGGATAGAAAATTACCAAGAATAACTTGTGTCAAAAGTAATCAACACCACCAAAGACATGTATGACCAGAAATGGAAATGGGTCAATCACAAAACAAGACTGAGACAGAACAAATGGACAGCCAAAATGCTAAGCTGACACCCCCCAGATAGTAAAAGAACCTAAGAAAGACCTCCCAGTGTATGGAGTAGATCCTCTATGGAGAATTTAGGAGACAACATGGTTAAGAATCACACAGCTATGATGCCATAGGAGATTTATTATCAGTTGAGGGATTACCCACAGCAATGAAATCATGGATTCACGTATCAGAATAATGCTAAAACAATGAATATAATTTAATATTTCTTTGCCATTCCAGAATCCCCTCATCACATCTTACCTAAAAAGTACCATCAACTTTGGAGTGCCAAACCAACCTCAAATTTATATTCTAGCAGGGGGTCTTGTGATTTGTTTAGTGTATATGGGCTTGTTTTTGGAAGGGCTCTGTTCTACACAAAAAAAGATAAGCATCATCTAGATTTTGTTAGATGAAGTGCCTGGCACTTGCCAAGTACAGCCTCTAAAAACTCATCCTTTGTTATTTACAACAATGAAATGAATCTGACATTCAGTGGATAGTACATATGGGGAAGAGGAAAAGGTAGGATCTCATTTTGAAATTCAGAAAGTATTCTTTCACAGGGATACAAACTACAGGAGATCATTCTGCAATTATACAGTCATAAAATGGGTTTACTCAAAGAGGTCAGATTTGATAACTGATACTAACTAGCCAGATCAGGAAATCTGAGTCATTACCAATGAATTATTTTAGGAAGGAAAACAGTAATTCTAAATTGAAAATTTTCTTTCCTCAAAATTCACTTTTTTCCCTTTCTATGCATATGGTTATACACTGAAATCTTACTGAATGCGCCTAATAATAGTTAGTACCTGGAGAAGGTTGTGCAGAGCTATATGAAAAACATATAATTCTAATTATTGGAGGTATTAACACCCTCTAAATCTGACTTAAAGAGTACAATATATTTTGTAGACAGGGCTCTTTTCTAAAGTTCTTTTTAACCCTGTTTAGTCACAAAAATAGCAAAATGAAACACTGTACTTCTACAACCTGTCTTGATGAATATTACATTTAGATGTCTACATGACCTCTTAGAAAGTTTTAAAAACAAATCTTTTTAGGTCTAGAAATAACCAGTTACTGAAAAGAATACTTGTAAAGAATCTATTCTTTTCATGATACTTGACATTATATATTCATACAATTACACATTATGAAGATGAAGTCCTTGCCCCTAAAAACACACATATTTTGGTTAAGAAAGAATTTTCAGAAAATGAAGAGACATTTCAAACAGAAGAAAAAATTGATTAATCTCTTTAGGGAGTTGTTTTTTAAGGGCAAATCATGACTAATTTGTTAAATGAACCCAACCTCAGAGCATTGTGCAGAAAACATTTTATGAAACCTTTGAGAGCATGATATAAATGTGAGCTAGTACTAAGAGCTACCCAAATAATAAAATATCTCCACCACCACCACCCCAAAAAAATATGTTGTTCTAAAGAATCTGCGTTCACAAAAACTGAGTGACTTGTGAAGAGCTTAAAATACTAGGCACTACACAAAGTATGCTGTGTCAATACAAACTTTTCAAAATTGCTGCAAACCATGGAGGTGCACAAATACAATGTACCAACCATGAAAAATTTTGATACTATAAAGAAACAATGTTTTATAAGTTTTACAAAACCTATATAGAAGTCTTTGCACCTTTGATAAATTTTTTCAATATATACCAAAGACAATAGGACAATGTAGCGCAATCTCCAACCACCCACTCAAAACCATAATCACTTATTACTTACTGGAGATTCTACTTGTATTAAACACTTGTGTTTTATGAGCAGCTAACACTATTCAATGAATGTTATTTGATAGTCTGGCCATCAATGATTTAGATGGAAGAGTGGGGAGGAAAAAGCAATGATATAATAGAAAAGCACTAGTTGCAGAATCAGATCTCTGAATCCAGTTTTGCCACTTAGTAGCCATGTGACTTCGGACAAATCATTTCTCTGAGCTTCATTTTCTTTATACAACCTACCTCAAAGGGTTGTGGTATCAAATGAGAGCAAACTTGTCAAATGACATGTAAATTTAGAAAGGCATTATTATCATTAGCTTGACATCAGCATGGGGACTCTCTCCACAGACCCTTAATCTAATCTTCGGGCATCTTAGTGAGTTTTCCAGAGTTGTTATAGTTTTTAAAAAATTCCATGTGGTCAACTCTTCAGTCATAAGGCTCACTGAACTCAATTAGTCTGGTCTTCCTGCAACAAACACCAATGAGTTTTAACAAGTCATTCTGCAGGTCCGCACTGCACTCAATAGATATTTATTAACCACTACCACCTCCCCCCAAAAAGTCCCTTCCCTGAAAAAGGTTACATTTAATTAGGAGTAAACTGTACATACACAGATGAGTAAATACAAAGCAATTTCAAAAGGTTGTAAGGAAATAAGACCAAGGAGGAAATCAGGAAAGGTGGCACTTGAGCAGTACCCTGAATGGAGCTAAATATTCCAAGGCTGAGATGAGAAGGAGGGACGTTCCAAGTATAACGGGCAACCAAGACAAAAGCAAAAAAGCAGCAGCAGATGAAATGATACATACAGGGAACAGCAAGTAGCCTGTGTAATATAAAGCATATGACAGGAATTGAAGTAATCTGTTGTCAGCTTAGAAAGATAGGTTGGAGCCAGACTTGACTTTAAATGGCAAACACAACAATCTGTAGTTTACCCAAGAGGTAAAAGGGAGCCACAGAAGTTTCCTGAACAGGAGTAACATCGCATATTAATTTTATAATAATAAATTTGGCAAATGTAAAGAGGATAGATTGGAGACGAGAGGCTAAATGTAAAGAGATCAATTAGGAAACTACTCAAACAGTCCAGACAAGAGGAGATGAAGGCTGGAGTCTGTCTGCCAGAAGTGGCTGTTTGAATACATAAAAGGGGATAGATGTGAGATGCAGTAGAGGCAGAAACATCATTGTTTGTTCTTCATTCTCAAAGAGAACAGTGACATCAGGAGGGTGAATTGGATTTAAATGAGGTAGAGCTGGCAAAGTCATCAGCCTCACTTTCTCCTCCAGAGTCATATGAGTCCAGTGGTGTGATACAGATCAGGACAACTGGAGATGGTCCTGGATTCAGAGGGACACAGCTTTTAAGTCAAGGTCTTTAACAGGTGATTAAAGTTAGGTAAGAAATAAGGCAGAGAAGAGTCTCAATAATAAAAATATCAACCAGGTAGGGAAAGACCCTCAGGATTTCTGGCCAAAACAGAAACAACTACTATTGACATTCAATCTGAGCCAATTAGGGCTCAAACAATGACCAAGTGGAGCTGGGACCTTTTATTTGCCAATCAGTGAGAACCAGAGGGATTTTGAGTTTAAAGCATAATTAAGTAGAAATGGCAAGATTTGGAAACTGCCAGGTTATGATGGGGATGAGAGAATGAATCCTCAGGACACCTGAGTTTTAATTATGGAAGACTGGCAGAAACAGGAGTTAGAAGTAGGTTTAGGGGGAAAGTTATGTTGAATCTGAAATGTTTGTAAGATGACCATCAGGAAATTAGTAATGCAGAACTAGAGCTCAGGAAAGAGATGAAAATTGGGTGTGTACATCTGAGAATCATCTGAGAATTAATGAGATTACTAAGAATGAGGAAAGCCGAGACAGAGACCTGCACATGAGAAGAACATGGATAAAAATCCTGCAGAAAAGTACTGGACAAACACATAACAGGAAAATCAGGATTGAAGAATACCATAAAAAACCAGGAAGAAGAGAATATCCAAGAGGAAGGTGTCATCAAATGCTGCAGAGATAAGGAGGAATGAACATTGTAATGACATTGGATTTAGCAACAAAGATCACTGGTAACCTAGAGCAGTTTCGGTAAAAAAAACAAGTTCTAAGAGACTGAAAAATAAGTCAGTTAAAAAGTGGGTGCAATATGTGTAGATAACTTTTTATAGTACTTTGGCTGTGACAGGGAGGACAGATATGCGATTATCGCTTTAGGTGACTTAGTAAACTCAAGTGAAGATTTATAAAGGGTAAGGAAGGTCTAGGGTACATAGAGAATGAAAGAGAGGATGACCAAAGGAGTAATTAATTTCCTGGAGCAGGGAAGAAATGGGATCAAGAATATCGGTAAGATTTAACCTTTGAAAGAAAGATCACCTCTTTATCAGAGACTGGAGCAAAGCTGAGAATGGGGGAATGATGATAAAGGGAGCTGAGGCACAGAACAGTGAAAGAAAGAAAGCCTTTCTTTTTTTAAATATGAAGCAAGGTCCTGAGAAGAACTGATGAGGGGATGTTAAAAACTGTTTGAGGAGACAAGATTTGGAAGAGGAGCTGTGGTGAGTGTGGTCAATAAAATCAAGAAGTAAACACATTGGCCACAGTTGTCAAGAGCCCAGTTGAAATGTAAATTCGATCATCAAATATGTGACACCCACATTCAGCAGCACTGGAACAGAAGCTGGGAGAGTTGATCATGGGAATAACCTAAGATTAGAGTTTGAAAAAAAACAAACTTGGACAGGACAAAGAAAAAGGGATTCAAGATAACTCATAGTAGAAAACTGAACTGGTTGACTGTACAATGTAAGCTACATTAGGGCAGGTGCTATTTCATCAGTCTTTGCAGACCTCATGCCTACCATCACCAGGAACCTAGAAGGTGCTTAATAAATGCTTGACTGATTCAAAGTATTGAAATGCAAAGAGAGGAAAGCGAGGTTTGAGCAAGGGTGCACCTGGGAATGCAAGGAAGGGTGGTATGCCTGGAAATTATGGTGAGACTAGAATTTGTGGAAATTTGTGTTTCAGATAGTTTTTCTCCTCTGATAGAATTCTGTCAGAGCACGCACAAACCCTTCAAGAGTCCACAGCCACATGAAATAGTTAAGCAGGGTTTCAGCACAGCATTATATACTGAAGAAATTAATGAAAAGAATATCAATATCAATTCTTTCAGGATTAATGTTCTTCTCCTCAAACTACTTTGTATTTACTTATCTATATGCATCCACCAGTTCCTTGAGGACAAACAGTAAAATATTACTTTCTGTATCCCAGTACCTAGCACGTTTCTTTACAAAGAGTATGCCCTAAATTAAGTTATAAGTGCCTTGACCCTGGGAGCAGTCCACAGAGTACAAAATGTGAAGCTTAGAAGACCTGGAATAAAAACCCTAACTGGGACACACATAAGCTAAAGGTCTTTGGGTGAGTCACTTAACTTTCAGGAACTTCAGTTTACTTATCTCTAAAGTGCAGATGATACCTGTATGGCCAGGCTCAAATGGGGTAAAGTATGCCAAGTGCTTTGCAAACTTTCAAGGGCCAAAAAGGAATTCAGTTATTTTTATTATTATAGATGTTCAATATTCAAACAGGATCTTAGCCTTAGTTAGCCCCTTTTTAAATAGATCAAGCTTACGCCACAATCCTGTTCAAACTACTATAATTTCTAAAAGGGAATGGAAATAAGAATTTATATGCAGTCTACTACATGCCAGGTGCTTCTTATAAATATTAATTCACGTAATCCTCTTAACAACCCTGCAAGGTAGGTATTATTTTCCCCATTTTACAAGTGAAGAATCTACAGCTCACAGAGGTTAAGTGACTTCCTCAGTGTCATACCAATAGCAAGTGTCTGGAGCTGGGTTTTAACTCCGGTCTTCCTGACTCCAGGCCTAGCACTGCCTCATTGAAAAACTTTAAGGAGTAAGATTCTCTTTCTAACTATCTCCTTAAAACAGAAGGACTGGATATTAAAAATACTAGATTGACCCAAGTATTCTTTTTTATCCATAAAGAAAATAGAGATGAATGAAAATTTTTATTTCATTGCACAATTCCTTTTTATCAACTGATGCACCTGATCCTTCTAGTGTTAATCAGTTATCCGTGAATTTATAATCTTTTAAATTTTATAACTATTTCAACCTAATTAATTTCCTTGTAATCCTACATATTTTATTTACAGCATTTAAATTAAACAAACATCCTGAGAAGGCCATAGGCTTTTCCAGACTGTCAAAGGTTGGCGGTAGGGGGAAGGCTCATTTATTTCAACTAATCCAACTTCGCATTTCACAAATGAGGACCTTTAAGCCTAGAGGTGAAGTGACTTGCCCATCAACCCATCAATCAACAAGCATTTATTAAGCTCCTACTGCCCACGTGACCAGGCACTCGGCCTATGCTGGTGCAGGGGCCACAAGGGCAAGGAAGGAAAAGAATCCCCAGCTCCTGACAAAGTTCCAAGAAGCAGAGCAGGCAGAAGCAATGTGGTGGTCGTTAAATCCACAGCTTCTTCCGGGGCACCAGGATGCCCATCCTGAGCTGATGCAGGGGAGTAAGGGATGACCACTAATGTGTGTGTGCACATAAGAGTATTGTGCACGCACACATTCACATACAATGGAATCGTATGAAAGCATAAAGCTGGTACTTATAGGACCTAATACTGTCACACAACAAAAGCGATACCACACACATTACACAAGATATACACGCTACAATAAACACTACACATGCGCACATTTACATACTACACACACATTACACTCCACATCGTATATACACACACTACAACACATTACACACGTGCACACGCGTGCACGGATGCGCGGACAGAGACACATAGATAGACACACCCATTGTCTGCCCCAGGCGCCCATGACCAGGCCGATCCCTCCTCTTCCCCGAGGGAGGACCCCCTCCCCAGGGCCGGCGCTGCCCCGCCCACCCTCACTGACCCGCTGCCAGCCCTAGACCCTTACCAGCCTCCCGGCCACCAGGCAGCCGAACATGGCGGCAGTGGTGGCTCCTCCGCGGTGCGGGAGCGAGAAAAGCCCCAGGAGCTGGGAGAAGACGGCTGCGGCAGCTGCAGGGGCCGCAGAGCCCGCGACGCTCTTTCTCGCAGGAACTTTCCAGAAGGCGCAGCCACCCTTCCAGTCGACGAGCTACATAGCTATTGAGCCGTCCCGCGGAGGCGCAGTCTGACCTGCAACCTCTGACCTACGCTCCGAGCCCCCGCCCCTCACCCAGCTGGGGCCTAGCGCTTCCGGGGACGGGACCGGGCTCCGCCTGGGTGCTGAAGGAAAGGAAACGCGAGAAAACACACCCACACACTCCCCACCCTACCCTCCAAACCCCCAACATACACACACCTAAGACTACAAATCCCAGCATGCAGTTTTTACCGTACTCCCGGTGGGCGCGGCGTCGGAGGTAATGCATGCTGGGATTCGTATTCTAGAGAATGAGTTGGACCCATAACTGCGTCTTGAAATCCAGGGCTACGAGAGATGCTCGTCTTTGTAGCCCCGTGTCCTCCCGGAGTTCTTACAGCCTTTTCGTGTCATGGACTTCTCTGGCAGTCTGATGGAGCTTATGGGCACTTTCTCAGAAGAATGCTTTTAAATATCCTTAAGACATAGAACTACCCCCCCATCAGTTATATTGACGGTTATATATATATATATATATATATATTTTTTTTTTTTTTAAGTTCACGAACCCCTCCTTTAATCCAACCACCTCATTTTATAAGTAGGGAAACGGTATAATCACAATGATGACGACGATGAAAATTATAACGATGATGACGGAAACATTTTGATGAAACTATTGAAGAGGCAGGTGAATTGTGTAATGGAAAGCGAGTTGATCCCAGTACCTTTGATACATGTTGACTGTGTGACTGTGCAAGTAGCTGAGCCGGGTGTACTCTCAGCTCTAAGAGGTTAAATGGGACAGAAGGTGTTGACTTGCATTTTCCAGATCTAGTCCCTATTCTTCTTAGATAGTCTGCAGAGTGCTTTACTCAAGATAACCGTGAGGAGTAGGTGGTCCAGTCTGACTTTGTAATTGTGAACAAATTTGCGAAGTGTTCTGTATTTTTAAAGAGATAATACGTCATTTGCCCTCCCCGCCACCCATCCCACCCCAACCCCAAACACCAACGGTTCCCTATCACCTCTAGGATCAAATATAAATTCCTGCTTTGAGTTCAAAGCCCTTCATAGCTTATCCCAATAAACACACATATACCTCTTTACAAGCTTCTTACACCTCACACAGCCCGCTCTCCCACTTAACTTTGCAATCCAACGACGTTGGACTCCTTAGTATGCCTTGAACACTCATTTCCCAACTCTGGGTATTACCACTAGCTGACCCCCTTACCTAAGATTATTCTCCCCCTTCATCTCTGCTACCTGGCTTCTTTGGCTTCCTTCCAAGTTCAGCCTAAAATTCCACCTTCTACAGGAAGCCTTTCCCTATCCTCTTTAATTCTAGTGACTTCCCTCTTTTGATTATTTCCAATTTATCCTGTATATAATTGTTTTTTTCACATATATAGTTGCTTGCATGTTATCTCCCCCATTTAGACTGAGTTTCTTGAGAGCAAGGACTGTCTGTTGACCTTTTTTGTTTCCCTCTTGCTTAGTTCATTGCTGGCTTAATAAATGTTTGTTAATTGATTTCTCAATATCCCTAAGCAATTCTCTAAGACCTTCAGTTTCAAGACAGATACATTATGCATTGGAAGACAGAAGTTTCTCTAACCCCAGAGTTCTCTATACCTGATAAAAATCACTCTTTCAGATACTGAAATAGTTTGCCATTTCCTCCTCCAGCTCATTCCCCCCAATTTTCTCCCAAATAATCTTTCTGGCCAAATTTCAGGCTTCTTCCTCACAATCCTACAATATTTCTTGGAATAGGAGGAAAGATTGGGGAAGCCATGTACTCCCCAAACCCAATCGTGTGGTATCATAAGAGAGAAATTTGACAATTCTTTACATGTAAAGCTCAGATAAAGATAAAGGAGTCCTGAGGTGGGAAAACAATCTTTAAAATAGTATAAAACCTGTAAAATACTAATTTCTATTTTAAAAAAACACTTGAAAGTATAGGTATAAATGGATTTTTCCTTAAATGGTTGAAAAGCACTTAAAACCATCAGCAAGCATTATTTGTAATGGGGATAAGCTAATAAGCCTTCCTATTAAGATTAGGTGTGAAACAAGAATGTTTTACAAGAATGCCCACTGTCACCAATATATTCAATATTGTATTGTAAAGCCTCATCATAAGCAATGAAAAAAAAAAGAAATAAAAG
The DNA here is from genome assembly GCA_028646575.1 of Pseudocheirus occidentalis. Taxonomy (NCBI): domain Eukaryota; kingdom Metazoa; phylum Chordata; class Mammalia; order Diprotodontia; family Pseudocheiridae; genus Pseudocheirus; species Pseudocheirus occidentalis. Next base: position 85,568,467 of record CM053596.1, on the reverse strand, counting down.
GAACCAGAATAGGGAATGAGGTAACAACATTCTCTCTTTTTGCAGATGATATGATGATATACTTGGAATATCCCAAAAAATCAACTAAAAAGTTAGTTGAAACAATTGATAATCTTAGCAAAGTAGCAGGATATAAAATAAAGTAAATGCACATAAATCATCAGTATTCTTATATATCACAAACAAGATAGTAAACGATATCCCATTTAAAATAACTCTGGAAAGTATAAAATATTTGGAGTATATCTGCTAAAACAAACCCAGGAACTATATAAATAAAATTATTTTAAAAAAACTTTTTATACAAAAAAATAATTGGAAAAATATTAATTGTTTGTGGGTAGGCAGGGCCAATATAATAAAAATGACAGTTTTACTTAAACTAATTTATATATTCAATGTTATCCCAATTAAATTACCAAAAGATTATTTTACTGAACTGGAAAAAATAATAACAAAATTCATTTAGAAGAACAAAAAGCCAAGAATATCAAAGGAACTAATAAAAAAAATGCAAAGGAAAGAGATTTAGCAGTACCAGATCTTAAACTTTATTATAAGACAATGATTATCCAAACTATTTGGCACTAAGAAACAGAAAGGTAGATCAATGGAACACAGTAGACATATAATTTACAATAGCAAATAAATAACAAGTAACCTTGTATTTGACAAGTGTAAAGACTTATGATTTGGGGATAAGAATTAATTATTAAGTTAAAATTGTTGGTAAAACTGGAAAATAGTCTGGCTTGAAATTGGGCATAGACCAGTATCTTATACCATTTAATAAGATAAGGTCAAAATGGGTGTATGACCCAGAGGTAAAAAGAGAAATTAATTTTAATTAATTAATTAAAGAGAAAGAAATTTCTTTCAATAAGCACCTTGGTGCCCTCCATGAGCTCAAGTTATCAGGATAAACTAAGATGCTAGGTACTGAAATAAATGGCAAATGTAGCTGCTGAATCAGTCAGTGAGTGATCTTTGAAAAATGATGTAGAGGTTCCAGAAAACTGGAGAAGGGAAAACCTTCCAATTAAAAAAAAAAAGTCAACAAGCATTTATTGAACACTTTCAATGTTGGGGCATAGTGGTAAGCACTAAGAATACAAATACAGGCAGAAAGAAATATCCTACAATGAAGAAGTTTACATTCTAATGGGGGAAGACAACACATTAAAGGAAGCTGGCAAAGGCTTGGAAGGAACCCTTGACTCTGGACATTGTGACATCCTGTAAGAGTGGAGTGCAGCTTGGAGAAGAACAAAGGCATGGTGTGGTCTGGCCATTCTACCTCAAATGGAAATTCTGGGAAGAATCAGCCAAGCAGAAGGAGGGACCAAAGAATTGGAGAGTCCTTGAAATGGGTGAAGTCCAAGGCTAAAGTGAGCTTCCTCTTCCTAGAGAGGTTTCTGAGCTTTTGTAGGGAAAGTCAGGGAGGAATGTGCAGTCTGGACCAAAAAAAAAAAAAAAAAAGGGAATTGGGGCTGGCCAGTGAGTTTTAATTCATAGGAAAATTCTAGATTCTCTTATTAAAGGGGATGTTAGCATCTAGAAAAGGAAGTGATCATTAAGAGAACCAGTATGACTGAAAAAAAAAATCATGCTAAAATAACCTCATTTTGGACGACAGTTATTAGGCTGGTAGATCCAAGGAAAAATTTAGTAAGCATAGCATGCCTAAATTTAAGATTTTTCCTTCCACTACCCCCATTTTCCTTGATTTTCTTGACACTGTTGATCACACCCCTGCTTGATACTCAATTCTCCCCTGGATCCTACATTAAAACATTTTAATAGTTCTCCCAGTACTCCGAACTCCTTTGTCCCATTCAGTGGCTTCTAATCTCTTTCAGTCCTTAAAAGTGAGCCTCTCTGCAGGAGCTCAGCTTGACCCTCTTTACTCCATCTAATATTGATTTCATACTTTACCATATCTCCAATTATAATTTTTATGATGTTGACCCTAAAATCTATACCTTCACTACATCCTCATTTCCAAATACTTGCTTACATACCACACAGAAACCTTAAAACTTAGTAAGTCTAAAATTGGATTTCCAAACTACCCTTTCCCCATGGTTCAAAGTTTGCTGGTCAGTACTCTATAAACTTTTGGAAATGGAAAGTTTAATTATTTTCCAGGTCTCACCTATTTCCTCCCTAGGAAGTTGTTAGAGCAGAGGTGTCAAGCACACAGTACACTGGCCCCATGCTTCCACAGCACTCCTGAGTGCTCCAGAAACAAATTAAAATGTAATTGAGAAATAATTAACAAATTAACAAAATAAATACAAATTCAATAAAACATAGATAACTACTAAAATGTTTTTATGTTAATGAAGTTTTGTTATTATAAAAATGAATAATTTATTGCCATGTTTACTAATTCTTATTTATTAATATTAATTAATATGGCCACTAAAAGAGGTGATAGGTGGGAGTAGGAGGTAAAGTAGTTTGGGCAATAATTTGGTGGTCAGAAGGAAGGAAGCTCAGGTGGAGTGGTTGGGAGAATGACAGGAGGGAGGCACAGCTCGGTATGTGAAGCAGAAATTGGAGATCAGTTTGCCACACATAGAAGGCAGAGGTCAGTAACTATCTGGTCAATCGTATGAACAAAATTGCAAAACGATTCTAGGTTAGATAGTCTTAGAAGTCTTGTAGATCATAGCCATTCTCCTGTCTTTGTAAATCACAATGTATTTGGTGGAAAATGGAGGAAAATACTCATTATAAAGAATTTTGTGATTTTTTTTTCAGTATTTGAAAGGTAATTAGTCAAATGCAGAAATGTCATTTTTTTTCCTTTGCATGGTAGCTATTGTAGTGGTGCTGTAAATGACATATTTTCATTTGACAAAGTGCCTTGTAACACATTAAACTCCTAGTCATGTTGTCTATTCCTGTGTATAGGCACTGATCCTTCTGTGAAGTACTGAAGCATGTCTTGTGTTAGCCAGTCTTTACTTTTAAGTCGGAAGTTTCATTCATCTTGGCAGAGTATCACATGACAAGTAATCTTCCTGGAATTCTGGAGTCCATATGGAAACTAAGCAATCAATCAATCAGCAAACATTTGTTAAGTGCCTACTATGTGCCAGGCCCTGTGCTAAGCACTTAGAGATTCAAAAAGAGGCAAAGGTATTTGCTGCCCTCAAAGAGCTCCCGGTCTGGGGGAAAACAACGTGCAAGTATATATAAAGCAAGTTATATTCAGGATAAATAGGAAATAATTAATAGAGGGAAGGCACTGGAATTAAGAAGAGTTGGGGAAGGATCCCTATAGAATGTGGAATTTTAGCACTGACTTAAAGGAAGCCAAGGAGATCAGTAGATGGAGTGGAGGAAGGAAAGCATTTTAGGTGTGGGAGATGGCCAGAGAAAATACACAGAACTGAGAAATGGTATCTTGCTCATGGAATAACAAGACCAGTGTCACTGGATCAAAGTGTTTGTGGCTGGGATTAAGGCATAAGAAGATTAGAAAGGCGGAGGTAGATAGGCTGTGAAAGGCTCTGACTGCCTAATGATGCTGAGTTCCCCATCAGTAGAAAGGAGGAAGGAGTCAGCCATGGGAGAATGCCAGAACGAAAAGAAATGAACAGCCCTGTTGTGTTTTATTTTTCACGCTTTTACATTAGAAATGTAAATGACTGTGCTGCTGCTGTCCTCCTTTCTTTTGAGTTTTGACATATTCATTCTTCCTGCAGTGTTTGGCACAAAGTGCTTAACAAATGACTTTCCCATTCATCTTTCCATTTTTTACAGGATCTTAAAAATTCACTTTCATAGAATCTTGTATAATTTTGATACATACATGGGAAAAACTTGTTGGAAGTCTTAAGAAAGTATTTTGCTGCAACAAATTATGCTGTGTAATTAACAGTGGGATAGTGTATTCTCTACCTTAGAGGTGTCAAACTCAAATGGAAACTGGGGCAACAAAACATACATAAGGATCCCTATGGGCTATACACTGACTTACAAAGCCACGTGTCCTTCCCTCCTGTCTCAAGATAGTTCTCCTTGCCTAAGGCAAATCCTGAAGCATATCTGTTTTTCTAGAGTAGACTGCCCAGTCATCTTCACTCTCACCTTCTATACTTATTTACTGGCTGCTTCCTTTTCCATTTCCCCAGCCTCAAAAAAAAAAAAAAAAATCTTAGCTAGACCTGTCCCTCCTGTATATCAGCTCTTTCCTTCACTTCACAGCTTGAGGATGTCCACTTAGACGGGCTAAGTCTATCAAAAGCAGTCATCAAACACTGTGGCTGTTACTCTAGATCTTAAAGCATAGGACTGACTGTGTTAACCTCTCCCCCACCTTTATAAACTTCAGTAGTTCCCAATTACCTTTAGAACGATATTATATTCCATTTTCCTTCCTCTCTCAACTCTGAAGTCAATTCAACTGAAACTATCTCCCAAGGTCCCAATTAACTCTTAATTGCCAAACATAATGGTCTTTTTCTCAATTCACATCCTTCTGGGCCTTTAAGTTAATCACCCTCTTCTCCAAGATAAGACTGACTTTTGTCTAGGTTTTTGTGACCCTACTTCCTCCTGGTTTTCCTTCCCAGACTTTTTGCTAAGTTTTCATGCAGGGTACACCCACTATCTGGTCATCCATCCCTCAGATTTTTTTCCTGGACCCTCTTTTCTTCTACACGATTTTGCTTGATGATCTAGATTAGCAGTTCTCAACCTGTGGGTCACAACCCCTTCAGGGGTTGCCTAAGACCATCGGAAAAATACATATTTTTGATGGTCTTAGGAACTGAGACACTGCTCCTCTATCTGTTTCCAGGCAGGTCCACTCATGCAGATACACCCATATATGAGTATTAAAGGGTCGCAGCATTAGGAAGGTTGAGAACCACTGATCTAGATCTTTTTATCCCCCAAAATTATTAATTTTAGTTTTCAACACTCACTTCCATAAGACTTAAATTTACCCTCCACCTCCCCAAGATGGCAAGCAATCTGATACAGGCTCTATACATACACACCTATTAAACACATTTCCACATCGGTCATGTTGCGTAGAATTATAACAAAGGGGAGAAACCATGAGAAAGAAAAAACAAAATAAAACAAAAAAGAAAATAGTCTGCTTCACTCTGCATTCTGACTCCACAATTCTTTCTGTGGATGTGGATGGCATTTTCTGTCATGAGTCCTTTGGAATTGTTTTAGGTCCCTGCATTGCTTAAAAGGAATATCTATCAAAATCAGTGATCAAACACTGTGGTTGTTATTCTAGATCTTCTTAGAGCATAGGACTGACCATGTTAACCTCTCCCTCACCTCCTTTTTTGTAAACTTCAGGAGTTCCCTATTGCTTCTAAAGCTCTTCATAACCTGCTCCCTTTCTATTTTTCCAGTATTCTTACACACTACTTCAAGACTCCATGACAGTGACCCTAACTCTCTGTTGTGCCTAGAATGTTCCATCATGTCTTCCTTAAAGTCTAAAAAAACAAACAAAAACCACCTTCAAACAAGTTCCCCCCCAGTTTTCCTTAATGCTAATGGCTTCCAAGATTACCTCAAATTTATCCTGTATAAATTTGATTTTTACATATCCACATGCTCTCTCATTTGAATGAGTTCTTTGAGTCCTGGGCCCATTTTTGCCTTCCTCTGTATCTCTGGCACTTAGCACAGTGCAGGACACACAGTAAAGGCTTAATGTTTGACTAGAAATGTATGGCTGGAACACAGATATAAATATGTAAGGTATCTGGAGAAGAATGAGGCTAGGAGGCAAAGTGCATTAAATCAGACAAGCATATATTTGATGCTAGTGAGAATTAAGGAGCCACCACCAGAGGTTGTTGAATGGGGAGAGAAGTAGGGGAAGGGAAAGGGAAATTTCATCCAGTTAACCAGTACTTTATAGGACTATGTGACTGGAGAGATATCAGATCTGCAAGAAAAACTATAGTTAGAAATGACAAGATTTGGAAAACGACTGGACATGAGTGAAGAGCTGAGGATGCTGTACTTTTTCCTACGAAATGTTAAAACACAAAACACAAGACCTCTAGCACACTGGACAGAACTTCTGGAGTATTTATGGATTAGGACAACCAGAAATATGCATAGGGGTGGCTAGGTGGCACAGTGGCACTCCAGAACACTGGCCCTGGAGTCAGAAGGACCCGAGTTAAAATCCAGCTTCAGACACTTAACACTCACTAGCCGTGTGACCTTGGGCAAGTCACTTAACCTCAACTGCTGTGCCTTCTCCCCTCCCCCCCCAAATAAAATAAAATACGTATGACCTGAGTACCTACAGATAGGTTTCCAATCTGTACCATACAAACATAAACTACATAAAAAGACTTCTAGGGCCAGAAAAATTTTTAAAAATCAAATTGAAATGTTTAGATTCATCTAAATATTTTATTGCTAACAGATTTTACATAAAATAATTTTCACTTTGCCCTTTATCATTTTAAAAGGCACGAAAATTTCAAAGATTAGAGATGTTCCTAAAAATATTACCGCCTATGAAACACATTTTTACATATTAAATCAATTTCTCCTTTCATTATAAAAATCAGAGATGTGCTCTTTGGGGGAAAAAGCCTGGCCTGCAAGGTATACTGGAAAGAATGCTGAATCTGAAGTCATGGGGCTGGAGTTCAAATCCTGATCTTTCCTCTTATTACCTATGTTTTCTCATATCTGCAAAATGATGAAATTGGAGTAGATAACCTCTAAGTTCTCTTAAATTGTAATATACTTAAACTGTAAACTTAAACTGCTAAAGCTGTAACACACTTTAAAAAAAATTCACATTATGCAGCAAACCTTTTAAAAATAAGGTATCAAAAATTATTTTTCTAGACAAAAAAAAATATTACTAAAAAAACCCCCAATAACTAGTAGAGTATTTTTAATATGGTAGCTTAAAAGACTAAAGAGGAAAATGTCAGCAGAACTTGACTGTTACATACATTCAATCTTCCCTATTTTTCAGTAGATTAATACTACAATTACTACAATTCTTTGTAGCTTAGCTTCTGCTCCTTAGCACTCTGTGGGAACTGCTAACCTTTAGAAATAAATATGTCAATAGTTATGTTAAAAGTGGAGAAAATAAAAAACAGAACAAAACCTAAAGCCACTTAAGCATTCTTCAATAACTCTGGCCTGTACTGTCCTTTGCTGCTTCTCAACTACATATCACATTTAAGCAATGTATCACAGCCTATCACTCCATTTTACTGAACAAGTCTCACCTCACCAAGATGATCATTTCCAAAATGGATGATGTCATATCTCTAACTCTGTAGCCATGCCACACTTTTCTTTTTCTGGTCCCCATTTTTCCACCTAATGTGGGAAACATACTAAGTACTTAAATACTTAAGTTTCTTCTCCTAGTACATTTAAACTTTTTAAAAACAGCCAAGATTATGAAAATTCTGTCAAGTTTTCATAAAATGGATATTCCTATGGAGAGTCTTATGATTTATATATTAAGAGAAACATATTTTTTTACAAGTAATAATTAACTGATATTGCTATTATGCTTACAATTTCTTTCAATAAAGTACACACCATTTAATCATTTAAGCGTTAGGATTAAAATTATATTCAGAATCCATTTTGGAATATGAAAGGGTCATGTATACTCTATTTTTTATTGCACATAATAAGAATAAGCATAAAAAATAGAATATAACTGTATTAAATGCTATAGAGTATTTTTAAACACAATGAAAAATGAAAATGGACTCAATACAGAGAGCTTTACAAAAATAAATTTTTATTAAAAGCCGTAGAGTCTGAGCAGGAAGACAGTACAAAGAATGTAAACAATGTAAACATCACTACGTTCAGCTCAGGCTGATTGTACACTGGAAGAAGACAACACAACTCTAAATGCTAGCGATGCTCTAGGTGCTTTTACTAGCAAGACACAGTAGAAGATTATATTGTACAAAGAAATTTTCTACTTTCAATTAAGAAAAAGTAATTTATCGAAGTCTATCCCAGCGCCAAATGCTAGCATCATCACAAACAGCTATAAGAATACTGCTATCCCTACTAAAACTGGTTTGTCTAATGGCAGCAACACATTTTGGATGAGTAAGTGTTGTACATCTGTAGGAAAAACACAAAAAGCATGAATAAAGATTAAAATAGCACATAAAATACTAGTAAGCAGCAATCATCATTAATTATTTTCTCCACAATAAAACTACAAATGAACAAATGTTTCACAATCAAATAGGAAGTACTTTAGTTAGACAAATACAAATCACTTTATTCTAAGGCAGTGGTTCTCAAACTGTGGGCCATGACATCTTTGAGGGCTGAACGACCCTTTCACAGGGGTTGGCTAAGACCATTGGAAAACACATTTCCGATGGTCTTAGGAACTGAGACACCCACATGCAGCTATGCCCACATATGTGTATTAAAGGGTCCAAGCATTAGAAAGGTTGAGAACCACTGTTCTAAGGTAATATAATCACTTTCACAGTTGAGAATTAACTTTACATAAAACTTAAGGGAAATTATCAATTAAAAGAAAAAATAAGTTTTAAAGAATCCTTATGTAAACCATAGCTCAACAGAAATAAAAGTACTTTTATTAATCCGCCAATATTGCTTCAATTTAATAACGTTCATCTAAGGACATCAAACAAAAGGTTTGTTAAAGATAACAATGTACTATTTACTGCTTCCTAAATGGTTAGGGAGATAGGAGTAGGAAGTATAAAGAGAAATTTACAAATACTCACTTGGCTTTATGAGGGTCTTCTACTTCTAAATCCCAAACATAAAGTTTGCCAACTTGATTGCCCAATGCAAGCATCTGAAGAAATAATTAGAAATATATAAATAGAAGCCTCTGGATAAAAAGTATGCCTAAAAAGTGTAGAAAGCCAGACAATTTATAGTTTTTCTACTGAAGAAAAATATCAGTACTTTCCTGTGGTTGCATTCTCAGTAACTGCTATTTGGATTACATGTTATATAGCTCATTTTAAAAGAATGGCAGTAAAAACTATAAAGTGATTCTTTCAAACTCTTACTGAAGGACATTTCGGGGTAATTTGTTGCCAACAACTCTTAGCAAACTTCTGTTCTGTTTAAATAACCAACATGTTTCTCACTACCTCCTCCTCTATTTCCTTTCAACTATAAGAATGTTTCAGGAAAAGGGCAGAAAACTGCTGAAGAATAACCCTTAATCTTTAGGCATAATAGCTTAGTAACAGGAGTTATTTGAACAAAACTTAATACCCAACTGCCAATTTCACTCATAATAAGCACTGCAGATGGTATATAAACCCACAGAGACTGCACCAGATATCCTCTGTGGTAAAGAAAGGAAATCAATCCACATACCCACATGAACATTCTAGATAAAGGGACCAGAGGCACAATAAAATACAAACTGCACTACAATTTTCTAAATATAAATCATTTTAAAAGCACGAAAACAAAGTATTACCTTCTGCCAGAAATCCATTGAAAACCTCATGTACCAAATATCACATTGACTATAATCAAATCGCCCAAGAATAGTCACATTTGACTCACTAGGTTTAATTTTATCTATCTCGTCTTCCATTTTGCCAGGTTTCCAGCACACAATGGCATTTTCACAAGACTGAAATACAGAAAGATGATAAAAGGAAAAAAATTAAAAACAGGCTCCCCCCCCCAATTACTACCGTAGTTAAATTAATAGAATTGCAAAATTTTATAACTGGAAGGAAACTTAAGACCTAGCTCAACCTCCCACCCAAGGCAAAAATCCCCTCTATTGTGAAGAGACTGAAATAGGAGTTATGGAAATTAATTGATTTTAAAGTTCCATCATATTTAAGATACCTCATATCTCGCATCATCTGGACACATTACAAAGCACTAGCTTCTCTAATGTAATAGTACAATAATGTAAAGTACAATATAATGGCTATACAATAGCCTTTGATAATTCTCCAAAGCCAGATTTTTTTAATGGGATAAACTATACCTAGTCTTGTTATAAACTGAATGGATTCAGAAAGATTTTCACAGTTCCCAGTGCAAATAGTAACATTTTCTGATTCTATTTTAATACTCATCAATATCCACAATTATACTACCACATACCTTTTTCCACGATCCTTTGCAAAAATTCACCATGTTTTTAAGACTTGACTTAAAATAGATGAGATTTTAAAATAGAAAGGTTATCATCTAAATGAGGTCCCTACAAAGGGGAATGTTTTCTAAAATAATTTTGCAAACTTGAAAATATCTCAAGGTACCTGAGACAAACAGGTAAAAGAATAAAAGTTCAGCAGAACACTTTCTATCACCACTGACAACCATCAAAATTAGTTAAAATAGAAGATTATTCTTTGCAAAGCCAAGTATTTGCTTTTGATTAAATAAGCTCCCTGTTTTCTGGCAAAGAAAGGAACCAAGGGCATTTATAATTTGGAAACTTATACAATTTGTCAAGATTTATAATGAAACTAACTGTATTCAATTGGCAAACTCCCTAAAAAGGAGTCCCAACACATACAAAGAAATATAGCTTAACAACAGCTACTATACCTTGGAAAGTATCAGATCTCCTAACCATCGCACACAATCGACATAATTCCTATGTATGTCTCTGGTTGAAAAGTCAGGGAAATGAACTTTCTGAGAAATAAATGGCCTGCAGGAAGAATGGATATGTCAAAACTCAAAAAAGGAGAACAGCAGTGGCACATTCATTTTCACTGTTTAGAAATGTAAAAGTGTGAAAAATAAAACACAAGAGGAATGTTAATTTCTCTTTGTTCTGGCATTCTCCAATGGCTGAGTCCTTATTCCTTTCTACTCATGGGGAGTTGCCTCATTAGTCATTTTCATGATCAATTTTTATTCTCTTTTTTCTTCTTTCAACTTAGTATTTTTGAAAACCAAGCTTGAAAGAAGTAACTTAAAAGATGACAAATTCTCTTTTCTTCTATTTAAATCTAAAGAGCTTTAAAATGCACTAACCTTTTGGGACAGCCTGTAGAATTATAAATGCTATAGTTAAAAATTTAGTTTCACAGTTTTTTGAATAGACTGAGTAGATTTATTTAGAGCAATAATTGCTATAAAAGAATTCGGGTCCAAGATTAAATATCCAAAGGCATAACTATTTCATTTTAGGAAATCATAAATGAAGTGGCAATTCCCTAAAGTTACTTTTATGTTATTCTCACTTTAGAGGAGATTAACATAAGCAAACCAAGGGTAGACGTTAACCCTACCCTGGAGGGGAAGCCAGTTTCCTTTATATTTTTAAACCAAAAAAGTTGGACCTTCTGGGGTTCTTTTGGTTAAACAACAGAAACTACTATTTTTGCTGTTAACTACCGTGTGGACATGTACATTTTCAATGTCATATCTAGTTTTGTGATTCTATGACTCTAACTTTGTCATGATATCATATCAAGATTAAAGGCCAAGTCTATCCTTATAGAGCTTATAAGAACTGTCATATACAAAAATCTGATTAATGTATCTGGTTTTAGATTATTTGTCAAAATTAAGTTAAATGCTTTTTTGGCAAGCAAATTGGGGGTTTGCTCTAAGTGTTCAGTGAAAAATGACCTTACCTAAGAAATTTTAAGTGACAGAAATTTTTCCTTTACTTCTGGAAATATAATTTGTTAATAATATTCCCAGATTAATTAATTAGGCAGATGTTGCCAATCACTCCCCCATTCTTCAGTACTGAATTAAGTAAAGCTGCAGTAATTCTTTAGGCCACTAGGAACTGAGAGACCCACAAGAGCTAACTCAACAATCAAATAGAATTAAAATTCATGTTTTTTAGCACTTCTAGTTCTTAGTAAGACATTATGTGAAAATTTAATACAGATATAAAGGACATATACTCTCTACTATGGAAGAGTCACATACAGGCTTTTTAAGGTTCTGAAAATAACTTATTAAGAAGTTTTGATAAAGAAGATTAAGGAAAGGTCAACCCTTTCTTATCTGACTTCCTATAGAATCTCTTCTGTTTTTGCATTTGACCCAATCTTTAATAAAATTAGAAATAATCTGGCATAAGGCAATAATATTTGTTTGAAATTAAGATCTAAATATAAAAACCACGGACTGTTTTTTTTTTTAAGTAATGTTTTATATGGCACATGGTAAGCATGCAGACATAATAGAAATAAAATTTTTAAAAGTAGTACTGGAAAAATTTAATTTGAACAATTTTGTCTAATGTGGTATTCAAAGTCTAGAAACTAAAATTAAAAGTTTAAATAATACCTTTCCCTCAGACCATTGTTGAACAGAACTTGAGATTTTATTGACCATATAACTGACGATACTTTTAAGTTTCTGAATTGCCATTTACTGTCTCCTATTTCTTCGCAGTAAATAAAATATGGTAATATGAAGGTTTTTATCCTTTATTAAAAACATCTAAGGACAGAAAGTGGAATGATAATCTAATTAAACAAAATATTTTTTAAAAAAGAAAAGATTCTGACAACATAAATTTAAAATGAACGAAAAACATGAAATAAACCAGACCAACCAAATTAATCCATTAATAAATTATTTTTAAAAATCACTTTCCAAATCTGATTTTTTTTGAAGGGCTAAAAATGATTTTGTGAAAATAACAACTATCACCCAAACTTATAATTATTTGTTTTGCATGGCAAGGGTTTTGTTTGTTCTTAAATAAAGGTCATGAATATTACCTGTTAGTTTTATTTGGGTTATAATCATATGAGTCCTTAATTGCATTCATCATTCTTTTTGAATTGATCCTCCAGAGTTTGAGAGAATGATCCATTCCACAGGACATTATTTTTTCACCAAGAAGATCATAATCCTATACAGTAAACAGTTTAAATCAAGAAAATAAGTCACAGTATCAAGTTATGCCATTTATCCAAACTCACCTGATGATATTCAAAATAAAATAAGCTACAACACATTGTATTTCTATGGCCAATTCTGGGGGGCCTTTATTCAGCTTAGTCATAAATTATAGAAATGCCCACTAAATGCCCATTCACAGCCTTTTGAAGCCTAAACATATCTTTTTGTAAATTCTGTCCTCTGGGGGGGCAAGCAAAATAAATCCAATCCCTATTCCACTTAACAATCCTTCAAATACCTATGCATTAGTTGTACATTATCTTATCTCCAGAATAATTATTAAAAATTCAACTATTACTTCAACTGCTCCATATATGGCATGAACTTGAAACCCTTCGCCTCAGGAGTAGGTTGTCTTCCTGTATAGACTCTCTTTTACATTTCCTTCACCTCAGATGCAGTCATACCAAACAAATTCAGTAGGCATTTCTCCTCCATTTTTGGTTGCTATTTTTCTCTTAATGCAGTCTATGATACCAATAGCTTTAGTGGTTATGAAATCACACTACTGACTCTTGTCAGTCTGCAATCCTCCAAAACTTAATCTTTTTTAGACAAACTGTCACCTTTCTACATCTTGTATTTAAAATTTTTTTTTCAACCAAATGTAAATTTACACTTATCACTTCATTTGTTATATTCAGGACATTTTAATCTGTCAAAATATTTTGGAAACCTAACAATGGTATCCAGGAAACAAACGTTTTATTAAGCACCTACTATGCTAGGCACTATGTATTATCTCATCTGACTCTCACGACAACCCTGGGAGATAAGTGCTATTATTATGCCCATTTTACAGCTGAGGAAACTGAGAAAGACAGGGGTTAATTGACAGGATCACAGGCCCAATCTGAACTTGGGTCCTCCTCACTCTAGGCCTAGCAGTCTAACCACTGCAACACTCAAGCTGCCTTTAGCAGCTAGGAGTATATTTTCAAGGGCAATTGCATCTGATATCTTTTATCATTTCTAGCTTTGTGTCACCTGCAAATGTGATAAGCATACCATCTGGGCTAACCAAGTCATTAATAAAAGCGTCAAAGAAAATAAAATCAGACGCTGATCTTTGGGACATGATACCCTTCTAATTTTATTCAAACCATAAACTTGTTAAAGTTCAGTCACTTGCCTATTTCCAAATCTACTTACTTACATAATCATCTAGCTCACATATTTCTTTTTATGATAGAAGAACAACATAAAGGACTTTATCATGCTTTGCTAAATAGTCTAGGCAAGTTTTATCTATAGCTCACCCCTAAACAACATAGTAAGGAAATAATGTTAGTGTTGCATGAGCTGATCTTGATGAAAAGCAGGCTAATTCTTTGTGATCAGCATCCTTTTCCAGATATTCACCAAGGTCTCTGCTTAATTTTGAACAACTAGATGCTAAACCAAAACCTTTTCTCATGTGACAAAACATCTTTTACAAAAGGAAGTAAACAATGAACTTTCATTTTGTGTTATATGAGACTCTCATTAATGACTACAACTGTGCACTTAGAGAGACAGGTCAATGCTGTAAAGCCAAGCACCAGCAGATTCCCAAAGAATGCTACTGTGAACAGCTTCTAAGACTCAGATTACACAGTAATAGTGAACAATCTGTTCATTTCATTACAGATCAAGGTTCAGTACAATATTCACAATATAATATTCTCAACATTACATCTTATCACAGAAAGTCACAGTATAGTGTTCATAACAGCTTAACATTAGAAGGGCCACACAGTTTTCACTACAGTGGCCACAATATTTAGAACAAGGAACAAAAGAAGAATCACCTGGTTTCCCTAAGGGGGAAATCATTCTCACTTAAAAGATTCAATCAATCAATTCACAATATAACAAAAGAATAATCACCTGGTTTCCCTAAGGGGAAACGCTTCTCACTTAAAGACTCAATCAATTGATTCACAATATATTAATCTTCCACTCATGGGGCAACAATTAACTTAATCAGTCACTCAGCTAGATTCCCAATTACTAAATATCATTAGTCACTAATACAATCATCAGAAAATCACACAAACTTTCCACCCCTTGGTGTCCAGCAAACCTCAGTCTCATCCAAGGGGAAGCCTTTTCTTCATCTTGACTATGGGAGGTCTGATTCCCTGGATACCTTTCCATGGTTGCAGCTCCCTCCTGAATCTGCCAATCAATCACCTGGATTCAGAAGCAGACAGCTGCCAGGTTCTTCTCCAGTCCTCAGGGCAACCCCCAGCACACACTGAAGTTCACAAGGTTCAGCACATCTCAAACCCTTCACCACTTCTCTTGCCTGGAACTCAAGAATTAGCCAGACCATGAATAAACGAAGTCTTATCCTGTTCATGTTTCTTCAGTCTTCCGGCAGTTCAGCTGGCTCTAGGACCCAGAAGGAATACTGGCCTTCTGAATGGCCTTCACCAGATTCTGGTCTCAGGAAAAATCCAATTCAGTTTTCAATCATCTTCCAGATCATGTGATAGAAACTCACTCTCTCTCACCTGGCTTCAGTTTCCATGAATCTTTAGTCTCCATGAATCTTTCCTTCACTGAGGAGCCACATTCCAATTCTCTCTGTCTCTAGAATTCTTCTTTACATACAGCATTGGCTTCCTGTCTCAGCCAATAGCCTTCTTCCATGTCAACAGGGGAGTTCATGCCTTCTCAACAATGGACAGGGTTCACACCTTCCATACTTAGCCCTAAGTTGCTAGGTGCTACTTAGCTCTAAGTTACTAAGTGCTAAGTATCTGATAAACTGATTACTATTACAAATGCTTAACTATGAATAGCAAGAAAGAAGGAACAAATACACACACACAGAAAACAAAATAAATTTTAAAAAACCTTTAAATTCAGAATATTCAATTTTCTTCCCTATTAAACACATTTAAAGTTATGAAATGATCAAACTGACTGATACGACTCAATTATTTTGCTTTTCTTTCTCACCCTGGCGGATGGAGTTGCTAAAGAGATGTCAAATGGCTGCAAAACTACATTCATGGGTAATGGGTCTGTGAATAATTTATTTCTAGCAATCTGCTATGAGTTCATACCTTTACAGTTTACTGCTATGATAATTGAAGAAAATGATCACATGCTCATGGTTAGAGGTTTGCTTTTTTTTCAGACAAGGTATCTGAAGTCAACATAACTTGGCATGCCATTAATGACTGTACACTGGTACAGAAATAGCATTGCTTGAAAAATATATATTAACAGGTATGAGTACCAAAGGGCCAAAACAACAACCAACTCAATGTTAAATGCCAGTCTTAAAGGTACTAAAAATAGGTCTTCCAAATAATGTGTTTAATAAGAACTTCAATTCAGAATAATTTCCTATCAAAGAATTTTCTATTGGTAAGATAAATTTTAAAAAAGGGAAGTTGCTGATTAAAACAATGAAAACAACAATTTCGTGTCTGTTTTACAGAATGAGATTACTGTAAACATACTGACAAACCATTAATTTCAGAAATAAGTCTCTGGGTTAATCCTCTTAACTCAGTTCAAAAATCAATCAATTTAGGAGTTCAAGATTTGAGAATTTTGCATCAATTTCCTTCTATCCTAATTCATTTGATCATATAACCTTGTTAATTTTCAAAATATCAAGAGAAGTGACTAAGTTTCAATGTACAAAGTTAATAAACCATAAAAACAAAAGAAAAACCTTAACAACTTACTTTTGTTTTAAGTGCTACATTCTTAAAAAGCTATAAATAGTATCTCCCAAACTAAACTTGAAATCCAACAAGGGCAAGTATACATAGTTTTTTCCTAATGTAAATTACTGTTTTTTAAATAACAGAAAATACACCAAGTTCATTGACTTGATATATTAGTTTTAGAGGTAAAAGAAGCATATCAAAACATGTGAGTTAAAAGTACAAAAAAGCCTCGGGTGGCATTAGGTTGGAAGCTCAGAGCCGGGAGGGCGGTTGGTGGCTGTTGGCTGTCGGCTCTCTCTGGTAGTCTTTTCACCACCACCTCCAACCCAAGCCAGGTGCCAGCTCCCCTTCCTCCCCCTCCCTTCCTCCCTCCCTCCTTTCCCTCCTTCCCTCCATCCTCCGGAGCCAGTGGCGCCTGCTTCCCTGAGGGAGATGAGTTACGATCGGGCCATCACGGTCTTCTCCCCAGATGGGCACCTCTTCCAAGTAGAATACGCACAGGAAGCGGTGAAAAAGGGCTTGACTGCGGTTGGTGTACAAGGAAAAGATATTGTTGTTCTTGGTGTAGAGTAGAAATCGGTGGCTAAACTACAAGATGAAAGGATTGTGCGGAAGATCTGTGCTTTGGACGACAATGTCTGCATGGCATTTGCAGGGCTCACTGCCGATGCTAGAATAGTTATAAATAGGGCTTGTGTAGAGTGCCAGAGTCATCAGCTCACTGTGGAGGATCCTGTCACGGTGGAATATATCACCCGTTACATTGCTAGTCTGAAGCAGCATTATACTCAGAGTAATGGGTGCAGACCTTTTGGCATCTCTGCCCTTATTGTAGGATTTGACTTTGATGGAACTCCCAGATTTTATCAGACAGATCCCTCTGGCACATACCATGCATGGAAGGCTAATGCTATTGGTAGAGGAGCCAAGTCAGTCCGTGAATTTTTGGTGAAGAACTATACTGATGAAGCCATTGAAACTGATGATTTGACCATCAAACTTGTTATCAAGGCCCTTTTGGAAGTGGTTCAGTCAGGGGGCAAAAACATTGAACTAGCTGTCATGAGGAGAGATCAGCCTCTTACTCCAGTCCATTTATTCATATTGTACCTCTGAGTGACCTACAATAATAAACCTATGTATTTTTTAAGCCTCTCCTCCCCCCACCAAAAAAAAAAAGAACAAAAAAGAATAATTCTAAAGATATCTTATTACCCACCCAAAATGCCTATGAAGCTGGGCTATCTGCCTGAAGTTGTCACCATTATCCCCAGGGTGCAGTCAACAATTTCAGCATATCAGATAGAACAGACAATGTCAAAACCAATTTTTAATAATCCTGATACTTCAGAAAGTCTGCTTAAAGCATCTTAAAAAATAAAGTTTCTCTTGCTATCTAATAAATATTTCTTCAAAGAATGGCTACTTCCTTAAAATTATAGGGTGGAAGAATTCTTAACTGGACATTCGTAGCAATCTTAGAGTACCTAAAACACAACACTTTAATGCTCAGAAAAACAAAGCCAAGCATTCCTTCTGAGAAGAATAGTTTCACTTAGGTTAAGCTAAAGAATCAATACTATGAGATGAGCCACAAACTACTGTAACCCAAGAAACTAAAACTTTATTTCACAGGCCTGGCTGCTTTGTTTCTAATCATTTTACTTAGAAAAACCACTATCAACAAGGCATTCTTCCTTAGGTGGTACTACTAAAGTTATGGTTCATAATTTAGGGTGGTAACAGTTTGGGTTCTTCCATGTTGAGACCACTCCATGGTTTTGTTGCCACCTCCAAAAAAAGCCTTGTATGAATGAGTGTCCCTGACTTATAAATCCAGGTTTGGTATATTAATTATGTGCCTGATGCATCCTGTACTCTCCAAAGTTCAG
>CM053596.1:85493339-85549486 GCA_028646575.1 Pseudocheirus occidentalis | reverse complement strand
CTGAGGGCTCTGAAGCAGCCCAGGCGGGGCCGCTGCGGCTCTTAGACGTTCCTGCTGCTACAGCCGCCTCCCGCTGCTTCCTTGCCCTGGGAGCAGTTTGGCCGGACCTGCTCTTCTCCTCCAGAGTTAGCAAAATCCACTGACCTTTCTCTTAGCCTTTTTTTCTTCTGGCCTGATAGATGTGGTAACTGTGCCTCCAGTGCAGCCGATCTGATCTGCTCTCCTATGGGTTTCGGCCGCGGGTCCCAGACTGCTGTGAAGAGCCCCGCCTGCTGCGCTGCCTGTAGCAACAGATGTGCTTTCTATCTTTTGGAGAGTTTTTGGAGCTTGAAAATCTGTTTAGCATCCCATTTTATGAGTTTTTTTAGCGTGTTTGTGTGGGAGCTGTGGTGCTTTGCTGCTTCTATGCCGCCATCTTGGCTCTGCCCCCCAAAATTTTTAAGTTAAAAAAAAATCACAATATATGAAACAAGTTTTTTTTAATTGCAAACTGTTCACAATATGTTACAGGAAACACCCTATGTGCTCTGAAGAGATCGAAAGCTACTATATTTCTAGTCTCATAGAGACATAATTCACACAGAAGAGCTCCAAATAGTTATCTCTTTGCAACATGACTACAATGACAAACATGATGCTTTCCAAATGTATTTAAAATCCAATTTTTTTAAGTACCAAACTTGTGATTTCACTGTTTCAAGGAATTCCCTCTGAAGAAAATTCTTCATCAATCCCCACTGGCACCTGCTATGCAACTGATAGCATTAAAGAGCTTCCTGGGGCACTGAGAGGTTACGTGACTTGCCCAGGGTTATACAGCCAGTAGGCCACAGAAGCAGGAAATGAACTGAGGTCTTGTGGACTCAAAGGCCATTCTGCATCCATTAGGTCCATTCTATAACCTCACATAAGATAAAAATGAATAAGATTCATTAGGCAAAATCTATTCTTTTTTTTGTGCTTTTCTTTACTATTCTCAATATTTATCTTAATGCAAATGAAGAAGATATACTACACCTCTTCGTTTCATTCAACCAACAAGATTAAAGTATATATTATAGATAAGTGAAATGATGGCCTGAAAGGCTATACCGTAGAAACTGTATACTTTCTTGTAAGAAAAGCTATCAATAGTAATAATTTACAAATAAATCTCAAAGTTACAAATAAATAAATCACTGCCCTGTGGCTTTCTACTTACAGCACTTAAAACTTCATCTCTGTGCCCTTCTACACCTCCAAATATTGCAACCAGTGTGTCTGTCTGGATGTTCCACAGTCTCAAAGCATGATCTAGTATAAATGCAAATAATTAAGATTAACCTTTATCATTTATACTTCTGGCCTTTCAAACCCATCTTATCTAATGACAGGAAAGAAAACCTTAAGATAATTTTCAAAATGATTTAGATTTTCAGTAGACTTTCTTTGTACAGTTAAAGACTACTTGAAGAATGGGAATTAAGACTGTAGGCTCAAAAAACTTCATAACTTATAGAATAACACTTCTTTTCCAATTTCTTTTCATTATTGTCATCTTAAATTCTGATGAATCTGAATAAATTTCATTACAAGACCAATTTACAATGCTTATTTATTGAGCTGAAAGTTTATCTTTAAAGAAAGCTCAATTGTTTTGAGGTACAAGGTGAAGAATGAAGAAACAATCTTATTTTTGAGATATGATATTTTTAATACTTAAAGAACCTTTTTTCAAAAATAAAATGAAATCTATACTAAACTGAAATTATGATAGACATTGATCCAATCATACACAGTTCTGTAGTACATTGCTCTTCATGTTCTAAAATCATAAAACTTTATTTCAAATTCTTCAAATGTCTCATTTTCTTTCAACATGAATGCAAGTAAAAGTACAATAATGCTCTAAATCAGAATTTGAAAAAAGTCAATCAGGGAATGTCAAGTATATCTTCAATAGCAACAGTGTTCAACAATGTGTATCGATAGTCAAACCTCTTTTGTATCACATCAGATTTTTAAAAAGAGAGGATCTCAAAATAACATCAATGGCAAGCTTTTAAAACATTTCAGTCAATTTCAACTCACTCTGAAAGTTTACTGTGATAAATATTTTCTTTACTTTTCGATATACAAATGAATAAAAAGTTGGGCTGAAAAGTTGTGTTAATTAAAATAAGTTAATTAAAACATGACTTGCATTACACATAGAAGTGTATTTGAGCCCAGGCACTCTTGCCTGTTCCACTCACCACTGCCAAGAGGGGAGGTGATGCAAAAAGTATTTCTATTCCTCTTAGATTTCAGAGGTGGTGACATGTGGCACAGTTAGGGGCTGGAGAGTCACAAAGGCCTAAAGGCATTAAACATGCAAGCATGCTTCATATACATAGGTACTTCAAATAAAAATATTTCCAAAAAAAGTTGTTTGCAAATTGGGTAATTTAAAATTCATTAGGACATTTTATAAACCCTTTTTAATCTGTAGCACCGTTGGGGAATAGGCCTGTGAAAAGACACTAGACCACACCAACAGAAAAGGAGAGAAAAATGGGATGAAAACACACATGAGCACATACTTTATGAGTGTGAACAACTCAGCTGGCTTAGGGAAGCAAAGGTTACTCATCTCTAATTTATGTGAACCTAAGATGAGTTTAAGTGGGTTCAGATTTAGGAGAAGAGACATGGATCAATGGGAGGGAAAGCATGCACAGATAACAACGTCCTTGAAAACACAAAGAGTGCTAGAACTACACACTGTCTGATGACACTTCATGGAAAACCTTTTGTAAATCAATCTTTTTGTAAAATAAAATGGCACTATTTTAGCGGTTTAGTGAATATATATTTTCACAAATGTGAATTAATCAGGTGATATTTAATGATATGGTATACAGATTATACCTATATATAAATTTAAAGAGTTAAAATTACCTTTGGTATGCTGGTTTGTAAAACATGCTTTTAAAATATGTCTATATATAACATGCTACTGACAATATTGCTTCAAATTAGTAAAACTTCCAAATAATTCAACTGCAGAAAAATTTGATAACTTTTAGAATTTTCATACTATCAGTCAACTATATTATACTGAATCCCCTAGCACCATTAGCTCTATTTACTTCAGCAAAATGCCACAAGTAAATGTCTTCATCTAGGTTTATGTTTTTTAAAATTCCTTTACTGCTGTAAAATTTCTAGGATTTTTCATTATAACTTTCTAGTACACTTCTTGTTCAACTCCTAACTAAATGGAAAGAACGTATCATTCATTCACATATATGTAGGTCTAAAGAGTTACTGGTCTTACCTTTGCTTACTGAGAGGAGAAGATTTGGATCTCTTGGATGAAATTTCAGTTCATTAATAGCATTTCCATGGCCAACATAGTGCTAAAATAAAATTTAAAAATAAAGTTCATACATATCCCTAAGACAAATATTCTTATCTCACAGAAATTAAAACACTTTCATTTTAAGTGACTTCTGCATTAAACATGTCTTTCTGCTTAAATGGGCCTCATGTGATCCTTTCTAAATCTATGTCCAAGCATTTAAAACTTGGAAGAGCATAAACAGAATAAAAAAATCTGGGAGGGAAGAGGGAAGGAAATTACAAAAACAAACAAAAAAACCCCTATACTTACTTTTTCTCGACATGACAAAAATGAGACTAAAAAAATGGAACTTCCATGTATTTTTCCATGACTACATAAAACATGTACAACATGAAATACGCTTTTAAGAAAACAGAAATTCGGAAAAAAATGGTGCCGCCCATGAATGTCTCCCCGCTCATCAAGGTGGGACGATATTCGGCCCTGCTCCTGGGGATGGTCTACGGTTCGAAGCGCTATGCTTATCTAAAGCCACGGGCAGAAAAAGAAAGGAAGCTACTAGCAGCAGAACAAAAAAAGGAGGAAGAACTGAAGAAGGCCCAACAGAAATTGGAAGAAGCCCGAGGTGACACCATATTGAAATAAAAGATTTTCTGCCTTTTCTTCTGCAAGAGTAGTGGTCTAATAAAGCTTTCTATGATGTATTAAAAAAAAAAAAGAATACAGAAATTCCCTTTAAGTATGTTTGCTAAACACAGTTTTAAATTACTTAGTCCAGTGAACTCTTAGGAAAACAGAATCATTTTACCATGTGCCAAAATTCAAAATTTCACTAGCTACAAATACATTCACGGAAAGTAAATCTATGGTTTTAACATTCAACTTACCTTTATGCACTGCATTGTTATGGGATTAATTATCCTAATTATGCCTCTAGATCCAGCTACAGCTAAGAGAGGATGGCTTGTATTGCTATCATAAGTCCAGGCACAAGTATAAAAGTTTTCATCAGCCTAAGAAAAAGTACTGTTAAGGAACACAAATTTTAAAACACAATCTCTAAACACACATTTCATTATCTTTGAAAGACGTATTGTATTTAACATTTTATGACTTGACTCAAATATATTAAAATTGCCAGTTTTATCAGTGCCTCCATTAAGCATAAATTCTCACTTCCTAACCTCACTCGGAGAATAAGGTCTAAGACTAACAACGGATCAACAAATTCTAAATCAACAAAAAAGCAATGTTTTGCTTTCCCACCTAACTTCCTATTTCATATCTGCAAAAGATGCTGATGCTGTCAACTTTGTAGAAATAATTAACAGCTAACATTCATAGTGCTTTAAGGTTTGGGAAGTGGTCTACATATACTAAAAGAGAATTGAGACAAAATCTAATTCTTCTTCTTTTAGTCATTAACAATGCACATATAAATTTTCCCTTTCTTTGTGTTCCTGCTTCAAACTAAATAAGAATTTGATTACTCCAAAATTCTTATTCTTCAGTATAAGAAGAATCTGAATTAAAGACAAGGTTGAAAATAATTTAATTATAAAATGTTAAGATCAGAAAGGAGGTTTCAATAACTAGTAAAGAGATGCGATTCCCAACCTCACTGGGCTGCTTACATGTTTCATTTATTTCTTGGTAAGCTGAACAAGTTATTTTTGACCTCTCCGGATCTGTTTCCTTACCTATAAAATGGAGGACTTGATGACATCTACAGTTCCTTCTGGCTCTGAATCTAAGCCACAAACTTAAATTAAACATGCAGTCTGAGAATACTCGCTTGGATAAACCTCAAAGACAGTAACAAAACTTTTTTGAAGTTTTTTTAAATGCTAGGATTTATGAGATCACCTCTTTTATATAGTTCATTTGTTTTGCTTTTTGAAGGGGGGAAGGCTAGGCAATTGGGGTTAAGTGATTTGCCCAAGGTCACTAGTAAGTGTGAAGTGTCTGAGGCTGGATTTGAACTCAGGTTCTCCTGCTCTATTCATTGCACCTCCTAGCCGCCCCAATCACTCCCCACCCCTGTAAAGCCAAAGATTTTTTTTGTCTTCATTTAAATTAAGACTTCTTAAGATCACAAACTTGTCAAACTAGAAATATGCTACCAAGATTGATCCTTGGTGTGGCCTATGAGACATCCAATTAAGCTAAATTCATTGCAACCTGAGGACCTCTGAGGTCCCTTCCAACTCTAAAGCTATGCTTTTATGTTCCCATCCATGAACTTGTTATGAATCAATAGGGTCATCTGTATACATACTGAAGTCAACACTTAGCATTTCAGTTGATGGTCTTGGACATGTTTAGCCTGGAGAAGAAATAGCTCAGGGAGTATGTAGTAACTATCTTTAAGGTAGCTGAAGGTAAGACTTGTTCTGTGTGGCATTAGAATTGAAAAAGAGAAAATGCAAGGAAGAAAAGTTAGGTCTGATATAAGGGAAAAGTTTGTTAACAAGAACTGTCCAAAAGAAGGATAGACTAACTGAAGAGATGAAGTTTCCCCTCCTTCAAGATCTTCAAACACAGGTTAGACAAGCACTTGGAAGCTATGTTATAGTGAAGATGACTTTAATGAAGGGGTTGGACTGGATAGCCCCTGATATCCCTTCAAAACTCTGTGATTTTGTACTGATTTTAGAAAAATAAATTTACTGAATTAAGTATGATGATGATGATGACGACATATTTCTAAGCAGCACCAGATCTCAAACTGTACTATAATCATCCAAACTACTTGACATGGTTAAAAAATAGAGAGACCAATCACCAGAAAAGATCAGATAAACAATATACAGTAGCAAATAAACACTGTAGTATGATCTCAGCTATTCTGGGAAGGGTTCATTTGATAAAAATTGCTGAGATGAGAATTACTACTTAAATATATATGTTAAAAATATTGAACACTTAAATCTGAAAAATGATGCAAACTTTTCAAAATGATACAAAGAATCATAGAATAAACCCAAGCAGTCATATAGTTCAATATATAGTTTCATTCTAAAGAAACTGGATTCTTAATGTATAGATTCCCATACACTAAGAATATGGAAGGTACACAAGAACCAGAGCAACGGGCAGTTATAATGGAGTCAAGGGATGGCTCAGGACAGAGAGGCCCCTGCCCTATGATCGAGGAGCCCCAACACCAGCAAATGGAGCTCCCTTAACATTCCAAATGGTTCAACCTGTGGCTCTTCCTGTTTTACCACTTTATGTTGTTGCTACTCAGCTTCCCATCATCTGAAAGAATAAGCTGGTAAGTGTTTAAGGACTTGGGTTCTAGGATGCTTTTGAGAGTAATGACAACTTAGAAGAAAGCTAATAAGCACAGCAGAAGAGTTTCCAATAGCTGTGCAACTACCCTTTATTTTGCTACAAATCAATGGATCTTCTGATTGCCTAAGAGATACTATTTTGATACTATAAGCAAAGGGTGGCAAAACAATTGCTAAATTGATGCGAATAGCCTTCCTTCATTTCATGTTGCAATGACTTTTCTCAAATATTTAATACTTTATAATGGATGGATAGAATTTTACTCAATTATTATATGTGTATTTTATACTTTAAAAAAACCCAGAAGAATAAAAGAACATTATCCTCATTCTAAAAATATCCAAGATAACAGGATAGACACTGAGACTACTATAACTGTATTACCATTTTTTAAAAGAACACAGTATTTTGATGTAATAAGAAAGCTACCTTTCCAAAATAAATTTTTATGTTGATATTCAAGGGGGAAAAAAAAACCTTCACAAAGTTCTACTATGATTCCTTATATGGTACAGTGGTGAGCATGGATTTTTTTTAAAACTTCACCAGTAGAGTATGAGCCTGGCAAGACTTATTTATGTTTCAAATGCTTTGAGTAACGTGCCAGTAGCAGACTAAAGCTTGTGTCTGAGGAACATTCTAGGTATGTACAGAGAAACTCATCTCATGTAGGCAGGCCACCTGAGAGTTATTATTATTATTATTATTTTTTGCTGTGGCAGACTATGAAACAAAGGAAAATACAAAATGATCCTCAGTTCTGTGAAGTTTCATTCCACTTTTGAAGCAATGGTAGCAGTGGAGGAATAGAGAGACGGCGTTAAGAATCATAGTTCTGAGACCATCCATAAATAATCACTTTGCTAGCATCACTCTAAACATGAGAACCTTTTCCAACAGACAAATGGATATGCATCTAGAATAACAGAAGTGTATAATTTGTTTTTAACACTGCCACTACAAAGGATACAAGATTAAAAAAAAAGTTGCAGATAAATAAAAGGATGTCTCCTTCAAAATTCCTTTAACAGTGATAATCAACTATCAACAAGCGTTCAATAAGTATTTACTATGTGCCAACACATAGTAACTTCTTTCACTAATAACCTCATCTGAAGAACTTTTGATTATTAAAGTCAGGCAAGACATAAAAGAAACAACATATGGTTACTGAAGGCTTTGACCACTGCCACAGTGGAAATCCAGCACTAAATTGAAGGTAAAGGAGTCCCCATGAATGATAGTAAGGCTTTCTAGATGCTCCAAATGCCTGCAATGACAGCAAACAAGTTGCCTTTCCTTCTAAGGCTATCTTCCCTTTCATTTATTTTGTATTTATCTTCTATGTAGTGATTTACATCTATGTGGTCTCCCCTATTAGAAGACAAGCTCCTTGAAGGCAGAGAATGTTTTTACTTTTAAAAAAATATTTCTAGCACTTCGCATAGTGCCTACCACATAGTAAATGCTTAATAAATGCTTATGGTAGCAGTGGAGGAATAGAGAGACAGTGTTAAGCATCATAGTTCTGAGACCATCCATTTAACTCTACCATAGTATTTAATTCTAGCACACTATATTCTGGAAGAAATCCATAATGAGTCAAAGGAGTTAACCACTGATTCAGGAAAATCCAAACAGATTCAGAGAAGTCAACTGTCCAGATTATGTCATGCAATAATTGCACGGATCACCTACAAAGCTCATCCATCAGTACGCATCTCCTGAATAAACAGTACTAATAGACTATAAGTTGGACCCAGAATTAAAAAAGCAGGTGAGTGGGATATATCGGCTTGGGGAAATTGCAATGTTCCCCCTTTAGGGCTCTAAGCTTCTCTCAGAAACAAAGCCGTATTGTTTGAACAGCAATAACCTACCAATATTGATGTATTGCTTTAAATCATGGAATGTCACAGTTCCCAAAGTATTAAGGATAAATATCAAACAGAAGGCAAAGAAAAGATGCACAGTTGGCGTTTGCAGGCTGCAAAAATATATAACAAACATGAAATTTTTAAAAAATGAGAGTAAAGTATATTATCTATGAACTTGTTGATAAAATTGAACATGCTGGTCAAATGATGAGAACAAAGGAGAAGTAGTGGACAATCTGTACATTCTACTAGTATCCTCAAGATGTCAGAAGTAAGCAAGTAAGAAAAGTTTGTCACATTGTATAGTGCTCCCTCCTATGGTTAACTTATAAGAGACACAGACTAGAGATGCATAAAGTATGGACAAGAATGGATGAGCTTCAATCTGAATTATTAATCTCTACATTGATGAAAGCAAAGATTCAGCTGAATAATGAATGTTTGGGTACTTAAGAAAATGTCAAAACAAGGCAGTAATTAAAGTTTTCGAATAAAGAAAAAATAAAATGGGAGAATTCTCTGAATACTTTAATTTTAAAACAAATAATTTTACATTTTCAAGAATTACAGTATTATCTACCCAAAGGGCAGATTTACAAGCATTAAGCAAACAATACTGAAAAGTCAGCTTAAAACTCAAAATGAAAAATGCTACCTACTTTCAAAGAAAGTACTGATGGAGTCTGAATGCACATTGAAGAACACTTTTTAAAAAAACTTTTATTTTTCTTGATTTTTTGAAAGGAAGGGGGAATCTATGTTTTCTTTCACAACATAATAAGGAAATGTTTGGCATGACTGCACATGTATAATCTAGATTAAATTGTTTGTCTTCTCAATGAAAGGGAGAGAGGAGGGAATTTGGAAGTGAAAAAAATTTTTTTTAATGAATGTTAAAAACTTTTACATATAATTGGAAAAAAAGAAAAAGAAGATCACCTTAAAATGAACAAGGCCAGTCAGTATAAATGGATGAATTATATAGTGATCCACATTGTGAAGAAAGCTAAAATTATTGATGCATTTATGTATTCAGTGTCAGTGAGAACATTAAAAACTTACAGGCTGTGCAAAATTCAGGAGCAATCCAGTCCAGTATTCTGTATCTGATTATTAAAAATGGACTTTCTTATGGAAGAACTGAAGATGCATTCCTTGACATATATTCCATTTCCTTAATAATCTATCAGAGTTTCTGACCTTTATACACACATTTTTTTCTGAACCCAGTATTATTTTCAGCTTACACAGCTTCTTGGGGGTAATGACTTTTAAAGTTTCTTACCTTTCAGTGGAAGTCATTACTTTATTCTAAACTTAATTCTTTCAAGTTTCAAGAAAAACACCTTAAAATCCAATACACTATTCAGTAAATGCCTGTTTACTCTGTCTATATTATAATTTTTTAGATTTCAATCGTACATTCAAATTCCTTAATTTTCATCCAAGATAAAAAATCCTAGTTGTTTTCAGACTGTTTTAATACAGTAATCACCCTCTTAATCATCTGTAAAATTTCCCTTCTATAATAACTCTCTCTAGTTGAACTAAAGCAGAGAGGCACACAAAATAGAAACACCCACTATTTCACATATGGACAAACCAAGATTTTGTACAGAGTGGGATGTTTCTGTTTTATTCCTAATGCATTCTCAAATGACAGAGAAGGCCTTTTTGAAGGCCTCCTGATTCCAACAGTCCAATATTCCAAAAGTTCCAAGAAAACATACAAATGATTCCTAGATTCTTTTACTGGACTAAAATGGGTGTTTCAGACTCCACTATTAGAACTGGCATATCACATTTCCCTAAAAGGATTACTCTGCACTGACGTGCAGTAAAACTCATCTACCACTTTTCTACTTACTCATTCACCCTCAAAAACTTTTGCTACAGTCTAGTTCCATAAATTTTACTTCATTTAAGTGGGAAAATGACAAATTTGTTTGTAGAGTAGTACTCTCAAACTTTGTGGTCTCAAGACTACTTTAAACTCTTAAAAATTTAGAAATCCCCAAAGAAGGGTTTGTATACAGTATACATACTGGTTTTAATATTAGAAATTAAAACATTTTAGTATTATGAAAGTAATTTTCACCTTGGGGACCCCCTGAAAAACACCTAGGGACCCCAAGAGGTACATGGACTACACAGAGAATCCATAGTAATTAAGCACAGGCCCATCTGCTAAGGTCCTACAGCTTTAAGAACTGTTAAAAGATCAAGGTAATCATCACTATTTAATAAATCATGCATCATCTATCTTAATACAAAACTACACCTATGGGATTTTTTCACACCAATGTTAACTGTATTAATGAGCTGGTTCAGTCCTCACATTTCAAGGAACTAAACAATAGGCAAAATTAATATTAAGTAACAAGGCCAAAGAAAAATTTAACACCATTATTTCTTCATTATCCTTCTCCCCTTCCGTCCTCCAGTTTTTCCTCTTTCCATTCCGTCATGTATACAAATTGCAAAAATAATGTTCCTAAGTCACAGTGACTAGCACACAGTAAGCACTTAATATTTATAGAACTGAATACAATTTTCAATCAATAATTTAACAGATTCTTTTAGATTCAATTAAATTCTTCTGGAAACTTAGCCAATTAATTCTACATCCAATTTCTCTGACATTTACCTTCTCAGTTTATTGATCTGGACAAACTTTTCATCTACCTATCACTACTCAATCCTAAGACTGTGATCCATGTTCCTATGCAGCAATCTTTTTATATGAACACACTAGGTCTTCATCCTTTGAATACTTTGTCACTATTTCAAGAGGCAGCCTGTTCCTTTAATAAGAGGTTCACTTGTCAAAAATAGATATCAAATAGCTAGACTATGTAATATATATACTCTTTATAAGAGTTTTAGAGAATGTAGACAAAAGAAGACAGAAGAACTGAATATGATGGCTAAATCCAAATACTTATATTTACTTATGTGAGACCAACTTGAAGTGCACAAATGCACAAGACTATTCCTTTAGAAAGGAGTAAGAAAGATTATTCTAGGGAAAAGGAGTATGAGCAATAGCTCATAGGATCATAGATCAAGTACTGGAAAATATTTTAGAAAAGGTCACTTAGTCCAAATTCTTGATTTTACAAATGAGAAAATTGAGGCCTACTGAGTGACCTGCCCAAGGGTCATGTCTGTAAAATGATCTTTGGTAATAAGCAATAGGTGTCAGAGGACATTAAATTGAGGTCCTGCGACTCCAAATTCAGCATTTTTTTCCACTGAATCAAGCTGTCTCTAGAACAGAGACAGGGATGAATAAAGTATATTCAGTAATAAAGAGACTACGTGAGGGTATATGTGAGTAGTTAAAGGAATATAAGGTTAGAGCAGGTAAGCAGAGCTAAGTTATAGATGGACTATGCATATACCCCACAAAAGAGCCTAGGATGATATTCAACTACTTTACCATGAATTATTAATGCTCTAGGTTATTTAATAAGATTGGAGATAACAGAAAGTGTAAATATTTCAATCAATCAACAAGCATTTATTAAGCTTTTATTATTTCTCAGTCACCTGCTAAAGTATTGAGACAAAGACAAAAACAATACAGTTCCTACCCTGTAAGGAGTTGACAGTTATTGGGAAAAGCAATATGTACGCATAAGTAAATATAAAATATGTAGAACATAAATAAATATATACAAATATTTTAAGTATGATGACATATAACCAGTAAGATAACAAATTAGTCACTTTTCACATGCTCCTTTAACTCTCTAACACTTAGAAAGAAAAAAGAGAGAATTATGATCCCGATGCAGAGCAATTACAACTCAATCTACATTAAATAAGAAGCCCAACAGAGTAAAAATCTTTATCAATGAACACTAGGGATGTTTAATCCTTAAAAAGCTAACTTTAAAACACTTTAGCCACTAGCCAACATACTTATCTGGCAGGGACACTAAGTGGACTCCAGCACTTGTACTTGGGTTCATCTTGGAATCTCCACCCCAACCCCTGGCTGATACTGTCAAAACATACCATCCCAAGACCACATGTTCTGAACAATCATGTGAAGCAGACAGGAAGGGCTGACAACAGTGCCGTCTTCTAATTCAGAGACTATCAAGACTTCAGAGACTGCTTGAAAAATCTACCCCATCCTGCAAAGAGGCACAAGATGATGACTCTGGCTAGTCACAGGAAATAAAGGATAATCAAGGGAGGGTTCAGGGCAGGGGAATCAGTGTTAAGGGAACTGTTCCAGGTCCAAAGGAATGGGGACTGAGGACAAGGACCTTAGCAACAAAAAGTATTCAAAACAGGGACCTTTACTAGTAAACTCTATATTCTTAAATATGAGAAGGCTGGGGAATAGGATGGATGTGCCCACCAGCAAAGAGATAAATCAGAAACTGGTTAACCAGGGAATATATAAAAGGGCTGAAACACTAAAGACTTTAGGAGAAAAAAAAACTAAATAAACCTAAGTAAATAAATCAACTGTGAGGATCAAAAAACCAGAAGGGAGGATGGGTACTAAATCCTTAAAAAGATTACAAAGCTCTCAACAAATTCACAAGAGAAGTTAAATGACCTAATGTCTGATGAAATCTAGAATCCTGTGGCCTCCCAAGAGAGAAGAAAAGAGAAAGAAACTCTAGAAAGGCTCTAAAGAAAAAAGAAATTAAAAAAAATTAATTAGGAACAAACATAGATCAGAAGTGAAAACTCAAAGCAGAATTCCTGCCTCTGACATTTACTAGCTATACTATGGCAAAGTCACAAGTTCTCTGATACTATTTCCTCTTTTGTAAAATATAGGTAATGATACTAGTAATATCTTAATATCTATCTACCTCATAGCACTGTTAGAAAGAGCAAATGATATGTCTGTAAAATGCTCTGCACACTTTAAAACACTATTATTAAAGTCAGTTATGTTATGAGAAAGAACAAAGATATGGAAGAAGAAAGGGCACAAACAAAAATTAATAAAGATCAATTCAAATTTTAGGGGAATCATTAACTTAAAGCATTTTCCCCCCAGGGGTGATGCCCTCATCTCAAGTCAATTCACATATCCACAAAAAAATATTATGTACTTTAGAGAAGGATACATCAGCATCCACATAAGATTGCAGTAACCGGATTTCTCCTTGTGAGTGACATTCATATAGTGTAACCTGATAAAACAAAATGAACAGTATATTTAACCTTGATAAGCACATAAGTTTATTCTGTGGGTTTTGAAGAGGCTTAAGAAAACATTCTGAAACACTATAAACTGTTGCTTCAAAACAGAATCTCTTAGGTCAACTATGATAAAGTCTTACTTCACAATACATATGATAAACAATGTCATAAGATTTTCCCCTTCTTTCAAATAGTTTTTACAAAGTCCTTATGTAACTTGAAACTTGGATAATTTTGACTATGTGCCAAATAGAAAACAATCAGTAATCTTTCTAGTAACAAATGAATATTATGGATCTCAAGTACGCTATCCCTAGGATAGTATGGATTAGTAGATATAATAGTGACCTTAAAGTAAAGAATTTGGATTCAAATCTCAGCTCAGAAATTTACTATGTCACCCTGTGAAAGTCACTTTATCTTTCTTTTGACTCATTTTCCTCATCTGTAAAATGAGGATATTAATAGTACCCAATTTACAGGATTACTGAAAAGATTAGAAAAGATAATTATGTAAAGCACTTTGCAAACCAGAAAGCACCACATTATTCAAGTTTTAAAATATATAATACCTTGATGAAGATCCTATACATAATTTATCACTATTAAAACTCAAAGAGTAAGCCACATCTGCATTAAGTATATAAAAATATTCCTTTTTGAGATAATGGATTATGTCAAGATAAATTATATCCACCTTATTTTAGAACACATACCAACAGAAACTCCGATCATTTTAAACCAATGCCTTTCATTGATAATAAGCTTCATGACAGCTTGGACGAGGACCTTTTTCTTTACATTTTTCTAACAAATAGCAAAGTCTATTTGATAAATCATTGATGAATTAAATTCCTCTGTAGGTTAAGTTTCAAAAAAGGAATTTTTTTTTTAAATACACCTGGAAAAACACATGATTAGAAGTTGAATTTTGGTAGTAGTACAAGATGCAGCAGGATAAAGTGGAAAGACAGCTGGTCTGGAAAGACTGGATTGAAGTCTCAACTATGATACCTATTGGCTCCATTATAAGGCTAGTGAAGTCCCTTAACATTTCAGTAAACTAGGCAACTTTCTAAAACTACAAACTGCAGTATAGTTGTGTGTGTAAAGAGAGTTTTCTCATAGGAAATCCCCTATACCAATTTTTTTTAAATTTGTTTGATCAATTGATCCTAGATTTCACAAAATGTTTTAAGTATCCTTAAGGTAATCAATGACTGTTTGCCACAAAAGGTAGTGATTAAGTAGCTTCATTCTTCAATTGAAACTATTTTGTTTCTCCATATTCTTTTCAAGGTTAGAAACCAAATGTAAAAATTGAAATTGAAGAGGTATATATCTTATTTACAAAGCTGAACTTTAAAATGGCATTTCACTATGTTATCAACTTCAGTGGTGAATCTTGGGGAAAAATATATAAACTGAAATTATGTCAAGCAGGAAGAGAGTAGAACAGGCATAAGGAAACCTCAGTACCCATGCAAGAGGAATCCCTTTAAAAGACAAGCAAGGTGTTTTTAGTACTGCACCTAATCTCCTTATATAAGAACCATGAAGCATCTATCTTATACCAAATTTCACTTTATAGAAAACTATAAGGAATAAGTAGGAGTTGTGCACAAGAGCTTTTATTCTTACATACTTTGAAGTTGTCATTAGGGAAAAAAAAGATTTTTTTGGAGACCTCCTAATTTCTCTATTGAAGTGATAGTCCCATCTCTTATCACTCAGGTGATGTTAAAGGTGAGATCAAAGGAACAGAACTAGTGAATTTCAAGTTTCCACTTGAAAAACTGATGGCAATTCTTAAATTTGAGCACACAATGCGAAGCAGTTTAGCTTCAACAATCTACAGCACTTGAGTCACAGATGATTTTCTAGTGGTGAAGATAAATAGTGAGGCTGATCAGGTTTGTCTTTGCTTCCTTCCAAATCCTTGGTTATTTCCCTTTCTACCTCCAGACACCAGCCCCGATTCAGAACCTCCAAAAAAAGCCCAAAGCACTATCACAGTACCCAACTCAGTTAATCTTTTCTGAGGTGTTAACTAATTACATAACTGTCAGCTGATAAAGGTTTTAGGCTTAACAACTTACTTTTTCATAGGCTATCTACCCCACAGGGTAGTGCCAAGGAAATAATGCTTTACCAAAGTGAGATGACTGGATGATGTTGGTCATTAAAGGCAAATATTTCCTGGAACACAGTAGGGCTTCTGCCCTACTCTATCCATTCATACTAACAACCATTCCACAAATAAACAATGCTTAGCAGTCCAAATTTTGGCTTAGTTTAAGATCAACAATAAGTGTAACAACATAGTTCTTTTTCAAACAATTCTTGTATTTCTAGACTATTTTGAGTTGCTCAAAAAAAAAAACCCAAATATTTATTGCAAATAAATCAACAGAACAACTTTTTCTTATAATTTTAACTGAGACTTTTAAAAATCATTTAATATATTTAAAATTTTGAGTTTTTTTCAACAGCTAGTTTCTAAATAAGTCTTAAATTTACTGATGGCAAAGTTATGCCTACTAACTTCTTTCAAAAGTAAATCCATACACACTGAATTTACTTAAATGAGAAACATCTAAATCTGTTCACTCAAAAGCTTTAAAGCGTATGTACAGTTTGCATGAAAAACCAACAGATATTCTCAGACTATTTATATGAAATTCATTATTTTGAAACCATTATACAAAACTCCAGGAAAATAGAATAAACTCCTTCAGGACAGGGACCATTTTGTTTGTCTTTGCATTCTCAATGCCTAGCACAAGACAGGCATTTAATACCTAAGTTGCAAAGAAAACACCTTTAATACTATACTTACTCTGTTACTCCCTACAGTTGCAAAAACTAAGGGATCTCCTTCCTTACTGTGCCAATTAAATTGCACTCCAAATAATGGTTGGTTATGGTCTTCCTGTAAAAGAAACAAATACCATTAGAAAGACCAATGTGGTTTAGAAACCGAGAACTTTTAAAAGCATGTTTACATATCACTACAGTATCACACATGAATCAATCTGGTGAAAAATATCAAGTATTTTAACTGTATGCCAAGCTTACATATTTCTAAATAGAGGGTGGGGAGACTGATAAAATCAAAATATTTGAAAACTCAAATCATATATTAGCTAACAACTATACAGTTATCCAAAATACCTAAATATATCTTACATACTTGGACCTAAGTTGAAAAGCTACCTAAATGTAGTATTTTCAACTGTACAAACTATTTTCACCAAAATTTTACCATACTGCATTTTCAAGATCATGGTGTAGTACTTATTTCCTTGGAACAAACTGTGAAATGGTTGTTTTCCTTGTAAAATAAAACATAACAAGTTCCTCTAAAACACACAGATTTCTATTGAACATGCAGTCGCAAAATTCACAACCTTGAGTTCAAGACTTAGAAAGACATATAAGATTCAAAAAGGTTTACTTGAAAAAAATCATTACTTTCACAAAAGCAACTTAGAAAATTTATGTGAACTTAAGGAAAAAGAGAGTTATCAACTTCATTCACAAAAGCTTTGGGGGGGAATTAGGAGTTTACAGGCAATAAAAAGTTATTTTTTCTTCTGTTTATCCTCAGAGTAGTTAACAGTAAACTTTTGTGCCATTTCATATAAAATACCTGAAATTTCATTTCTTGTCACTTGGAAAGCAATCATTTTAGTTTCTTAAGTATTTAAATAGTAACTTAAAGAGCCTAAATAGCAAAGAATAATTTTCAGAACTGCTCTATATGTTAATGTTCACATTAACATATAGAGCAAAGTATAATGATCATTTTTTAAAATAATCTACAGTTATTACATTTTGAAATTATACTTCCAAAGAAAAGTAGTTTCCAAAAAAAATCAGTTATCCGAGAGGGTCCGTCTAGATGACCTCTAAGGGCCTCCTGGTTTGAATTCTATGATTCAGTCATCCTACAATGGAGAATCCCATGTATCCATGTTAGGAACAATACTGATTCATAAACTTGATGTTATTCATGAATTATTAAATTTATTAAACATTAATAATGAATTTGCATAAAAAAATCATTTATCATGAATGTTTATACTCTTGCTCTAAGTATATTAACTAGATACTTAGAAGTTAAAGCTAAACTCGGCTTTAGTTTTATACATTTATATGGATTAAACTACTAAAGGAGAAGAGATGAAGAAGAAGCTACACTAAATTTATAGCTAACTTTAAAAAGTTTAACAAAGATGCTAATGCAATGTTGATGACAAAAATTTGGTAATCCTGATCATAGTAAAAAATACAATCTATTCCTACAAAAAGAAACTTTAAAATAATTTACATTTAAATTCTACCTTATCCTTTAAAAACATACATACATTTATTTCACAAATAAATTTTTTTAAGAAACCTCTATACAAATTAAGCCATCTGGTTCAATTTATGCTGACTCAAAGCAAATGGACCATGGTCAAGTTTTCAATTAGCCAGTGCCAGGAAGTAGGGTATTTAAAAAATAAAACATGTTATTAAAAGAAGGAAACTTGGTCAGTGGGAGATAAAATTAAATAACAAGCAGCCTAGGTTACAAAATACACATTTTATTTTCAAAATAATCTTTCTTTCTTGAATAGTATTTGCAGGACACTTTGAATATAAATCATTAACCACTGCAAATAAACTTTCAAGTTTATAATTCAAGCTCACTGGGCTGTTCTTCTCCCACATACCTTAAGACTATTTACACATTTGAAAGAATATTTGCACTTCTTTGATTTCCATTTTCCCTTCCCCCAACTCTTCCTTCCAGGAGCATTTGGAGTATTTGTTGGAGTATCAGGTCGTTCAGTGTTAGGGCCACTTTCTATACTGATAGCATCATCCTGCAAAGGCAAATTTAGGAAATATCACTAAAAATAACAGAAAACAATCATTCTTAATTCCTAAAGAAACAATTCATTAGCAAGGTGTGCGAAAGGGTGAAAGAGATCTCAATTCAAGTTTAAAATTTACCCTCTCAAGCACAGTGGGAAAGGTAGTGTAAGATAGGTACAAAGATAGGTACTAGGACTTGGGAGACTTGGCCTCGATCTAGTTCCAATCCAGTTGTCTAAGGAAGTCATCTAACTTTTCTGTCTCTTTCTGTATATGTAAAATAAAGAAAATTATTTAGATTAGTATTTCCCAATCCAAACTATGTATTAAACAAGCAAAATAGCTAAAAACTCTAATACTCCTTTATAGCGATCACTCAGGATTAGGAGGTTAAGGACTAGGAATCAAAGACAAAGACACAAGGAACAGAAGACAAACAGAGAAAGAAAAACAGGAGTCAAGTTCTAAAAATTCAGTCTTTTAAGTCCTAAAAACACATAACAGTAAAAGTTTTCAGTAAAATGCTCCTACAGTTGGTAATTAACAATCCACTTAAAGAATGATCTCTAAAGACCCTCCCTAGCCTTAATATTCCGTAGTTCTAAATGTAAATATGTACCTAGCACAAAGCACTGCACATGACAGCCAGTAATATTTGCTGATCTAATATACCAACATAACATCAACATATTACCCAAAAAAAGTCAATAAGAAAAAAAACTGTTATTCTGCAAGAATTTAATCACTTGAATATTTTTCAGTTAAAAATCCATCTCTATAACTGTCCTTGCAGGTATCACAAATTTAGTTTTCAGACCCCTTGTTCACCTCTTGTTATTAGCTATCCTAGTAGAAATGGGTTTATCAGATGAAGTCACTTAAGATAAGGAAAATTCTAAGATCTTAAAAAGAACACAAAACTTCTATATTTATGACTGAAATCCACGTTGAGTACTCCCGGTAGTTTTTTCAAACTAGTGATCAAAAATGGGTGAATTTAATATCTGACAATCTGAGAATTACAGAATTCCCAAAAGTTAGGTCAACAAGGTAAGCACCTGTTACAATCTCTTAACTCTTCCTTCAAGTTCTACTTTAAGGGTGATTCAAGGTTTTCAGAAATTCTTTGTGATGAGAACATTATTTATTTTGAGGGAAGAAAAATTGAAAAACTCTGATAACATTATAGAAGCATTCAAAACTAAACGAAATCTATATTCTATTACAGCAGTGGTCCTCAACCTTCCTAATGCTGTGACCCTTTAATACTCATATGTGGGCATATCTGCATGTGGTCCGACAACCCCTGGAGACATCAGAAATATGTGTTTTCCAATGGCCTTAGGTGACCCCCCTGTGAAAGAATCAATTGACCCCCCAAAGGGGAGGCGTGACCCATAGGTTCTCAACCTATGAACCGCTGCATTAGAGAATGAGGCTAGAATAGGCCTTCAGAGGTAAACTAGAATATAATGAAGTCCCTCCAGAGAGATACCTACCTTTCCCCATGTACAGAGAAGCAGCTTCCTAACTATCCTTGATAACATATTAGTGTCTCAAAATCGTGAAGTTCTTCAAAATGTCTAAGAGTTTGTTCTTTGTGATACAATTTAGGCTAATTTTGTTTCATACTTTCTCAGTAGGATCAAACTATAACTTCTAAACTAAAATCATCAAAAGAAATTTCCCCCCAGGGTTATTTCCTAAATTAGTGATTCCCAAAGCTGCTTTTATGATCCAACAATGTTTCCCTAACAAAAAAGGCATCATGAACTATTCAAAATAAAATTAATTTCAACTTAATTATATATCATGCAGCACTTTTTTAAACATTGCAATTCATATGACATTAAATATATAAAGTATTTCAATTATGGATACCCTAATCCAAGGAAAAAAATTAAGATAAATGCAGTTTATCTTTTAAAAGGGCATAATACATGAAATTTTCAAGTTGGGTACATGAAAGAAAATTATACTCTTCCCCAAGTATTTCTCTCTTCTTTCACACATCTAAAATCTACCACACTAGACCTTAAACCATGAAGCATGGACCCTGAGGTGGAGAGACCTACAAGGGCTATATCTCAGTAATGACTGTATAATAAATATACAAACATAACTTTTCTAGACTGGATAAATAACACTTCTCACACGTAGATGCTTTTCTACTATTTTTCAAGTGTATGTTGATGTTGTAAAAATACAAACACATTTAACTGTCACTGAACTCATACATAATGATAAATGGTACCTATTTTCTAGTACAGTGGTTTTCAACCTTCCTAATGCCTAGATCCTTTAATACTCGTATGTGGGCGTTATCTGCATGTGGGCAGAATTGCCTGGAGCTGGATAGAGGAGGGGTGTCTCAGCTCCTAAGACCATCAGAAATATGTTGCCTGATGGTCTTAGGCTACCCCTATGAAAGGGTCATTCAACCCCCAAAGGGGTCTCAACTCTCAGGAAGAGAACCTCTGTTTTAGTACAACTACTATGTATGTTAGGAAGTGTGTTAAGGACTGGTCCCCAATACTCAAAGGTTATAAACCACTGAGAAATTAATTTATAGGCAATTGCTTTACATTTTAGCTAAAATATCCTGTCATCAATAGCTTGGTAAATTTTTTCCCCTACTTTTTGCTATTTCTTAAAATTCATTCTTCTTCCACTGATAAGTCAAAAATCACAGAATCAGAGATCTAGAGACTGAATGGATCTCAAAATTTTAAGATGCTGCTCAGTCACTATCTTCTGCATGAAGCCTTACCTGATCTCCTCAAATGCAAGTGCTTCCCTCTCAAATTACTTTGTATTTAACTACTCTGACTTTTATTAACTTTATATTTACACTGTATATATTTTTATATGTGCCTGTCTCCGTAACTAGTATGTACTCATTATGGGTATGAATTGTTTCATTTTTTTTTGTACCTGTATCTCCAAGCACAGTGAGGGCCTAGCATATAGTAGGCTCTTAACAAATACTTGCTGACTGATGGATGATCTAGTTCCTTCGTTTTACAGATGAGGAAACTAACGTCCAAGCAAGTTCTGACTCATCCAAGGTCACACAGGAAACAGAAAGGACCTATGTGATCTTTCCACTATACCATGGTAAACAACCTAACAACAATTTCTCTATATGGCAGTAGTCAATCATTTTTATTTGTTTCTCTGATCTTGACTTTTCAGTTGAAAAATGCATAGATATGAGATAAACAGAAAACAGTTTATATTTATTAAGCATCTAATACATATATGCATATACGTACCTGTGTAAGTATGTGTGTGTCCACACACACACACACACACACACACACACACACACACACACACACACACACAGGGACTATGCCAGGTTGTTAGGGACAAAAAGACAACTAGGTTTTAAGTAACTTACTTTCTACCAAATGGAAACAACAGTTACATAGAAAAGTAAATATAAATACACATAAAGCCATTTTAGGATGGGGAAGGAGTGAATCAGGAAAGACCTCTTGAAAGAGGTGGTGCTTGAGATGAGAGTTAAACGGAGTTACATGTTCCAAGAAGTAAACTTTAGCTGAAAGGGCATCATTCAAATATGAAGCACAAGTCTATGCAAAGGCACAGGGACAGGACATGAAGATTAGATATAAGGAAAGGTCAATTAGACTGGCAAAGCTGGAATACAAAGTACTTCAGGGGGAGAGATGTGAAATAAAATTGGAGAGATAGGTTAGATGCAGATTCCAAAAAAGCTTTAAATGTTAAACAGAATGGTCTGTAATTTGATCCTAGAGGCAATAAGGAGCTACTGACTGCTTTTAGAACAAGAAAATGATGTGGTCAGACCTGTACTACATATTTATATAAAATATAAATATCACATCTGTGAATCCATTTTATACTCCCAAACATTTAACAAGTGCTTAGGATGTGGTCGAGGTAATAGGGAAATACAAAAGTAACAATATAAGAAATGGTCTCCATAACTTTTTTGAATGATAGCACCTGCATGACTGTCCATACATTCTCATTTCACAGATGAAGAAAATAGAGGAACAGAATGATTAAGTCATTTGTCTCTAAAATTCATCACTTATTTTCATAAACCAGAATTAGGTCTAGAACCCAATTCTCTTAATTCTTAGAGTCTTACTTTCCCCCATTAAAGCAGGAATTATTTTTATTCTGGGGGATACAATCAGGCTTAAGTTACTTGCCCAAGGTCACACAGCTAGTTAAGTATCTAAGGTTACATTTTAACTCAGATCCTGCTGATTCCAGGGTCAATGCTCTACCCACTGTGCCACCTAACTGCCCTGAATTAGCATTATTAATAGAAAGAGAGTAAGAGAGTGAGAGAGTAAGAAAGAGAATGAGAACTGCTTCTCCTCTCCTACTTCCTGTGAGCTAAAAGGTTTTAAAATGACAAAAAATAATTCACTCATGGCTAATTCAGCACACTGCTCAAAAAATGTCCATGAAATCTATTACCACATATTCATCTCTTTATTTAAAATTAACAATAAACATTTACAGTACTGAATATTTCATATAAAACCCCAAACAAGCACTGGCATTTCATTAAACAGATAGATAAGGGCTCGTTTTCCATTAAGACAATTGTCATCATCAGACTTCTACTGGGACATTTCTATCATACCTTTTTACTATTTCAGGCATTTTTTTTCTTGTTCTTCAGTACTTCAACTCAGAACTGTAAAATTAGTTTTGTTTTGACTCTTCTCTCACCCTTCTATTACTCCTTTCCCTACCTATCTCTCTAACATACAGCTTTTCTTCCATACATACATCTATCTGTAAGGTTTGATTCCAATACTGGTAAAGTGACCTCTTTTAAATTAACTTGGTTTTGAGTATGTTAACACTTTCCTCTTTAAAAAGATCAGGATAAGGCAAAAAAGGTCAGTAACCTTTTACTAATTATTCACATATACAACTGGAATATTTCTTAGTCTAAATTTTAGACTCTAAAATAAAAATATCTGTAAAGCATAAGCTTTGCTGTCACAGCACAGTTTGAGAGAGCAATGAGTGTGGGACTCAGAAGCAGAGAATTTAAGATTTGAGTCCAAGCTTTGCTAATGCACATTTTTCTGTGATCCTGAGGATGTCACTTAATCTCTCCAGATCTTGTTTTTTTTTCATCTGCAAAATAACAGAATCGTACTAGATCATTTGGAATCCCCCTTCTCTGCTCTAGATCTATGATCCTCACTTGTCTGATTATCAAGTACATTACGTTAACAGCAACAGAATCTTAAAACCACAAAAATCAACTGCTTTGAAATACAAACACTAAAATGATTTTGAGACATATTTCATCGTAGACAAACCGAATACAAGAATAGAGAGAGGGCCTGTCCTGTCATTTTCCTGCTACAGGGAACATCCAAGTGAGGAAACTCCATTTACCAATGCAGGATGGTACCATCACTGAGAAATAAAGTAACTTGCCCAGGGTCACACAGCCAGTGTGTGACAGAGCCAGGAATTGAACCAAGGTCTTTCTAGCTTTGAGACTGGCTTTCTATATCACTACATCATGCTGCCTCTGACCTAAGAATGCTGGAGAACAAATCACTTTACCTCCCTGATTAAGTTTTGGTGTACTAATCAAAATATTAATCTTTGAAGCTTCTTAAAGACCCCAACCACCTATTTCTTCCAGTGATCCTTTGAAAAGTTCCAGATTGCTATTACACAGTACCCCTAACTACTCTTATTTTAAATAAGGTTCTTCTTTCTGGTCAGGGTGAGGAGTGGAAAAGAGGATGGACCCAGATTTAAATTTCATTTCTGCCACTCAACATGCATAACCTTAAGCAAACCATTACCTCCTTCATGGCCTCAGTTTACTCATCTGTAAAAGGAAGGAGCTGGATTAGATGACCTCTAAGGGTCCCTTCAACAAACAAGTAATTTATTAAAAACACCTAATATGTGTTAGAAACCGTGCTAGCTGCTGGGATACAAAGTAAAAATTAAAATCTCTGCTCTCAAGGTGCTTGTAATCTAGCTATGTCTGTAACCATATAGGCATACACATGATGTCATGATGTTTGTATATATGGAAACATATGTAAAAATGGATTGAGGAGGTGAAAGGACAAGCAGCTGGAGTGGAAGAGGCCCCAAGTGTTTCAGAAAAGGCTTTGGGTAGAAAGCTGAACCTGAGTTGAGCCTTAGAGGAAAGAGAATTCTAAGAGCTAGAGGTGAGAAGGGAGAATATTTCAGGCATGGAAGATGGTCAGTGCAAAAGAAGAGACAGGACATACGGGTATGCATGGAGAAGAAAATAAGGTATATTAAAGCTGGAAGGGATGGCTGGGACACCACCCACCACCGAGTTTCTTCAGTTTAAAGTTTTCCAAAGAGAGTTCAGCTCTTCTACCACTCATTCTCTCTATCCAGACACTCTCTCAGGCCAATTCCCTTCATTGCACTGAGCTCCAGTTTTTAACTATGAAATGCTAGGGCTGGAGGTGGGTAGGTGAAGGGCAAAGCTCCGCGTGGGATCACTACCTGTCGAGTCCACGCCAAACCTCCATTCTCTGCCTCGACACAAATCTATCTCCCTTACATCCCCTCCACGGTACCCAAGTGCCACATCACATGCCCACGCTTTAACGCCCTGATCTCTTTACACGACCTGCCACCACCCGGGGCATCCCATATGCTTCCTCATCCTGGTTTGGGAGGAGGAGGCTGGTGACTCAGGTGAAATGCTAGCCCCCTAGCCCTCCCCCTCCCCCACGACAAAAATACTTTCCAAAGAGCCCAGGGGTGGGGGAGACCCACACGTCATTACCACCTCCTCCCCGGTCCGCGAGAAAGCACGACCCCCAGCCCCTCCGGTGCTCTCCGCATTTCCTGACGCCCCCCTCTCCGCGGGATGACACCCGTCCCGCCTGGATGGCGGGGTCACGCCGGACCCGGGACGAAAGCCTCCCCAGTGGGCTCGCTTTGCCCTCCTCCCCAGCCCCACGCCCGGCAACAGTGGCACCCACTCACGTTCTCGTCGCCGGACAGGTCCGGGTTGCTGTTCTCGTCGCTGCTCAGCTTCTGCTTCTTGGCCGCAGGCATGTCGCTTCCCGCCGGCGCTGTCGAGACTTCCCTCTCGGACATGTTCCTGCGCCTCCCTCCGGGCTCCTGTCGCCTCGGCCGCGGCCTCCGCCACACCGCCGTCAAGCAAGCCCGGCTCGCGCCGGCCGCAAAGCCGCCGCCGCCTCCTCCTCCTCCACCACTACCGCCTCCGCCGGCCCCCCCACCGTCGCAAACCGCGCCCAGCCGCCGAGGCGGGCGGGCGTGCGGCCCCGCCACACTGCTGAAAAAGGGGCGCGCGCTCGCGCGCGCCCGCCCGCGCGGCCTCCGCTCCCCCTCCCCTCGCGGCTCCCCCCGCCCCTCCGCGGCTCACCCCACTACCCCCACCAACTCCCCACCGCCCGCCCAGCTCCGTTCACGCGAAAGAGCGTCGTGGGTCCGCGAGCTTTCAAGAGCTCTTTCCCGCGTGTCCCTCCAAACCCTGGTCTT
Source organism: Pseudocheirus occidentalis (assembly GCA_028646575.1). NCBI lineage: Eukaryota > Metazoa > Chordata > Mammalia > Diprotodontia > Pseudocheiridae > Pseudocheirus > Pseudocheirus occidentalis. Next base: position 85,523,401 of record CM053596.1, on the reverse strand, counting down.
TCTGCCCCGTTCCTCACCACCACCTTGAAAATGAGTGGCGGGAATGGAAGGGACTCTCCCTCAACCCTTCCGCCTCCCGAAGCCGTTTAAGCCGCAATTGGCCGAAACCCTCGATCCCCTGACGGGTATCAGGGCCTGAGAGCCGCCGGAATGGATCAGACCATTGAACCGCCTACGGCGGGGAAGAAGGCAGAGAAATGGCTCTCTTTCTGGAAAATGAGGCGAGAAATCGCAGTCGTGCCTTCGGCACTGAAGTAGTTATGTCACTTTGTTTCAAAAGATCGATGCAATCTAACTTCCGATGGAGGAATGTAAGTAAAGAACCGGTGGTATTGATACCTTCGGATCCTCCTCCGAAAAAAATGGAAGTTACCCATGAAGGAGCACGCATGCGCGAGGATGTCGTATGATACTATCTCCGCAGTTAGATTGAGCCCCGCCCACCCGCGTGTGCCCCGCCCCAAGGCCAGCAGCTCCACCTTCTCCAAAGCTGCGCTGGTTCAGAGAGTAGTGTAGTGATCGTTATTCTACTCAAATTCAATATGGAAAGCGAGGAAGCTCGTTCCTGCTGCCTTGAGAAAATTATTTCCTTTCTTTTTGCCTGCTATTATTTGTTTCCTTCATATTTGCCATTCAAAGAGTTTCACAGGACAGAGCGCTGGGACCGGAGTCAAAAAGACCTGAATTCAAATGCAGCCCCAGTCACTTCCTAGCTGTGTGATCCTGGGCAAGTCACTTCACTGCTGTCTACCTCAGTTTCCTCAACTGTAAAGTGGGGATAATAATAGCACCTACCTCCCAAGGTGGTTGTGAGGATCAAATGAGATAAAAATTATAAAGTGGTGCTGCATAAATATTTAATCATGCTTAGCATAGTACCTGGTGTTCAGTTAGCTAGCAGCAGGATAGATAGATATCCCAGGATAGATTTCCTGGGAACATCAGGAAAACTCACCTTCCTGAGTTCAAATACGACCTCAGACACTTAAAAGCAGTGTGACCCTAAGCAAGTAGCTTAAGGGTGTTTGCCTCAATTCCTGGATGTAAAATGAAATGGCAAACTACTCCAGTAGCTTTGCAAAGAAAACCCCACATGGGGTCATGAAGAGTCCAAGGACTGAACAACAAAAATAGCTCCTGGCAGAGAGTAAGCTCTTAATAAATGCAAATTTTCTTCCTTCCTGATCTGACCCCCAACCTCCCTTTTCCAGCCTTTTTACATATTTTTCCCTTCTCACAACAAATATTACTAGATTTGACTGAGCTGGCCTTCTTAGCCATTCTTTATTACATACCATCCTGCTTCTGGTTTTTGTTTGTTTGTTTATCTGTTTTTGAAGGGAGAGGTGACTTTCGAAATGACTGTTCTCCATGGTTGAGATGCATTCCCTCCTCACCTCCATCTCTCAGACTCCCTAGTTTCATTCAAGGCGTAATTCAAGTGCCACTTCTTCCACTGCCCCTTGTCTCTAATCCTATTGTCTTGTATCAATTTAGTAATTATATATGTATATATTACTTCCCCCAACTAAACTAAGCTTTTGGAGGATAAAGACTGCTTTACTTCATTCTTTGTATCCCTAGGAAGTAGTACAGTGCCTGTTCCTATTAAGCATATAGGAAGTGCTTAATAAATGCCTGTTTATTGATTGAAATGCTTACTGCATTTTCCTTCACCAATGAAAAGTCCTTCAGACCTAGAATGTTATGGTACTTCCTTCTCCCTCTTCAAAATTCTCCCTGACTCCCTCTCAACTAAGCAACCCCACCCCATGCTTTACAGAGAAAATAGACCCTGGGAGTAAGCCCCCTATCCTTTCCTTTTCATCTCAAAGCCTCTGGATGTCATCCCTCAGTCTCTTGTACTTTAATTTAGTCTCTATTAGTGACATAACCCTTACTCATGGCCAGTCCCTGTTCTTATGCCCAAAATCTCATGACCTCCCATCTCCTCTAGTATATTGACCATCTCAACCAATTCTCTCTCTCCTTCCCTCATTCCTTCCCCCTCCCTCCCTCCCTTCCCCCCTCTCTCTTTCCTTCTCTTTCTTCCTCTCCCTCTATCTTCAGGTTCATTCCTTGATGCTAAATAACCCATGCAAGTCCCGAATCACCTTCATCCAGAAAAAGTTTTCACTAGATGCTACCATTCATTCCTTCAGACTATCATCCTATAGTTCTGATCTCTTTCTCAGTCTAACTCCTAGAATAAAAACTGCCTATATGCACTGCCTTTGATTCCTCTCATCTCATTCATTCCTAATCCTTTGCAACTACTTTCTGACCTCATCACTCAATTGAAATTGCTCCCTCCAAAGTTGCCAAAGTTGCCAAACCTTATGGACTTTTCTCAGTCCCCATCCTTCTTGACCTCCCTGTAGCACTTAACATTTTTTAATACTCTTTACTCTTGCATACCCTCTCTTCTCTGGATTTCCATGATACTTTTTCCTCTTAGTTTTCCTATCTCTCTGGCTGTTCCTTTTCAATCTCCTTTGCTGGCTTCTCATCCATATAGTAATCCCCTTCCTCACCCAGACAGACAGACAGACAGACAGACACACACACACACACACATACACACACCTATGTTCCAACAGTCTGTCTTGGGCCTTCTCTTTATATACATTCTCATTTGATGACCTCATTCATTGCCATGGGTTTAATTATCATCTTTATGCAAATAACTATGAGATGTTTATATTTAAACTCAAACATTCTCTTGAGCTTCAGTCTCATATCCCCATCTGCTTATTGGACATTACAAACTGGATGTCTCAGAGAGATATCTCAAACTCAACATAGGCAAAATAGAATCCATCATCTTCCCCACCACCCCAAACCTATTTTCCTTCCCTATCTCTCTGCTTAAAAGAGCTCTAAGGTCTTAGAGCATTTTGTTTAAATCTTTTTACATATTGCCTTGTATGAAAGTTATTTTTGATCATGTCTTATCTGTTATGCATTTGTAGAGCTCTGACAGATGCCCTGAGTAGGAACAATTGATTGAGTTCGTCAAGTGGAGAGTTCTCTGGAGGAAAAAGTGGTCCCAGTTTTGATCAGAGAGATTAAAGGAAGACTTGGCAGGTTTAAGGCAGAATGCTTGTGAAGACAAAATCCAAAGGGCAGGTCAGGAAGCTGAAAAGAGTTTGTACCAACATTTTCAAAGCAGAGAAATCAGTGAGGAATGTATAAGGGGATCATGGGACCATAGGTTTGGATTTGGAAGAAATTATCTAGTCCAAACTCCACCCACATTTTGAAATGAAGAAACTTAGAAAGGAAATGATTTGCCAAACACTACTCAGTCACTAAGCAAAGATTTGAACTCATGTCTTCAGATCCCAGATCTAATAGCCTTTTCACTTTACCAGGCTATTGTCCTGTTCTTGAAAAAAATGATGGGCTGATCCTAAGGCATTAGCAGAAGATCATTGGTGGACAGCCCCTGTGTTATACTGTTATCCTGATGATATCAGGAGAAATTGAGGAATCCATACACCCCATACACCCAGTAGGTTTAGGTAGACACCCTGTGGCAAACTTAAAAGGCTGTAAACAAAATTTGCAAAGAATTATAGAAGGAGATGGGTTTAGATCCGCATAGCTGGAGGAAAGATCTTTGAAGAACAAAAAAAAATACATTGTCAAAAATAGAATCAGCAACATAGAGTGAAAAGCGCTAGATGGCTGTTTCGGCAGCACATTATTCAATGATGTGCAAGGGATGAATCAGTCAGTCCATCAATAAGTATTTATTAAGTGCCTACTATATGCGAGGCACTGTGCCAAAAGACAGTTTCTGCCCTTGAGGAGCTCACAATCTAATGGAGAAGACATCAAGTAAACAGCCACCTACCAAAAAAGGCGATATACAGGGTAAATTGAAAATAATGAATTGAGGGGAGGCATTAGAATTAAGACAGGCAAAGGTTTTCAGTAGAAAGTGGGATTTTGGTTGGGACTTGAAGTGGACTTGATAATGAATGCAGAGGAAGCACATTCTCGTCATGGGGGACAGCCAGGGAAAATGCCCAGAGCAGAGAAATTGAGTGTCTTCTTTGTGGACCAACATGGAGGCCAGCGTCATCGAATGAATAGTATAGAGTGAATAGTGAGTATAAGAGGAATAAAAAGGCAGGAGAGTACTAGGTTAGGAATGGCTTTGAATGCTAAACAGAAGACTTTGTATTTGATCCTGGAGGTGATAGGAAGTCAACAGAGTTTATTGAGTATAGGAGAGTGACTCAGTTGGGCAAGTCCTGTAGGAAATCACTTTGGCAATTGAACAGATAATAAGTTGGAATGGGAAGAGACTTGTAGCAGACAGAGACACCAAAAGGGGAAGGGAAGGGGAAGTCATAAGAGGTATGAAGAAGATGAAGAGGTCTAGAAGAGCCACTGTGGGGAGGGGGATAGTCAGTTGATAAGGGAGGGATCCTAGGGCTGCTTAGTGGCAGGGAGAGCTCAGCTGAGGTTATATAACATAAGTCTATAGTGGACCCAGTTAGAATAATTGCATGATTTTCTCCACCTTTGTTCAGCAGCACGTAAAAAAGGAGTAGAGAGGTTGATGAGAATCATCCAAGGCTAAAGCTTGGAAGGAAGAAATTGGCAATATGATAATGGGGTCAGGGACTTAGGGGAACAGGAGTGTAGAGAGTTCAACTGGCTCATGAAGAAGTCAAGATGGGTAACGAGAAAAACGTTCAGGGGTGATAGCCTTGGAGAGAACAGAGGGTTTGAGGGCTGGGATTGTTGTTGTTGTTTGTCCTTCGTTCTGGACCATGACACCAGGAAGGTGATGCTGTGACTTGAAAGTGGACTGGATTTAAGTGAGGGAGGGCTGTGCAAAGTCACTAGTCTCACTTTCTCCTCTGGAGCCATCTAGGTCCAACGGCAAGGTATAGATCAGGATGACTGGAAATGGTCCCAGATGCAATGAGAGACCTTGACCTTTTTAAGCTAAGGATTTTCTGAGTTCTCACTCTGACTGAGGTAATAGTGATTAAGACTAGAAATGACCCTTATTTAGAAATGAGCCAAGGAATGGTCTCTTTAAAATAAAAAATCCACCTGGGAGGGGAAGACACTCAAGGTTTCTGGCCCAAACAGTTACAATTGCTATTTACATTCTCTCTGAGCCTTCAAGGCCCAAACAAGTGGGGCTTGGGCTGGGAACTATTGTTGACCAATCAATGAGAGCCTGAGTGAATTGGGTTTAAGTCATGGTCTTCAAGAAAGAAATCCAGCCAGTAAACCCTAAGATATCTTTCTAGGTTTCAGACATCAAAGTTTACATTCCTTTGGGCACAGTACCCTCAGGTAAGGGTATGATACCCTATCAGTGGTTCTCAACCTTCCTAATGCCATGATCCTTTAATACTCCTATGTGGATGTATCTGCACGTGAGTGGACCCACCTGGAGATAGATAGAGGAGCAGTGTCTCTGTCCCTAAGACCATCAGAAATATGTGTTTTCCCATGGTCTTAGGCGACCCCTGTGACCCCTGTGAAAGGGTCATTCGACCCCCAAAGGGGTCACAACCCACAGGTTGAGAGGTGCTGGAATAGGAGGAGATGAAAGTTGAAATTGCATAGCGGGTGATGGAAGTCCTGTTCCCCACCAATTTCCTCTACCCTTTCACTCAGGGGACAAGCCCAGCAGGGGATGGAAGCCTCCTGGTGAAGGGCAGGGTCACTCCTTTGTTATGTGGATGCTGGAGATCAAGTGGTTGGGAGAAGGTAGAAGTCACCTTGAGGTGGCAAAGATGGAAGTTGAATTGCCTCCCCTCAGGGGAAATGCATATCAGGAGATAGAAGGTATGTGGTCAGATGAATGAGTCAAAAATTGAATCCAAAAAGCCACCAAGGACCAATAGGACAAATTGGGCAGGAATAGAGGAAGAATTCCCATTCTATACAGAAAGACTATAAATCCATGGTCATGACAATTTTTTATATGACTGAGAAGTAACCTTGTTGTGAAGCAGTCACATGAGAAACAGAAGAAAAATAAAACTGCATGTAGTTGGTCGAAGTCGAGCCCATCGCACAGTGTCAGGGAGCAAGAAGGGCTGTCCGTTTGGGGAAGACAAAAGGGAACTGAGTTCACCAGCACGGCATCATTTCTACAGGTGTTAGCAGATGCAGGTAGGGATAGGAGTAACTGGATGCCTCAGCTTAGCAGGTTGTTTACTAATGTCCAGGGCTTGACAGCCTTATGTCCACCTCTCTGCAATTTTCCCTTATGGGGAAAGATGACTGTTTATAGGGCATTTAATGGGGGAATCTTGAAGAAAAATGCTGCTTGTGATTGAGACTAGGATCCCATCATTTTTTTTTTCCAGCAAGAGAGTGAACATGTGAGTGAATTAAATATGGGAGTGATAGAAAAGCAGGTTTCCTTGGGATATGTAGTAGTTCTGGTTTCTTAGGGAGTTTGGGTTTCTCCACCCTCATCTCAGTGTTTTCTTTGCTCCTTGTGGGGTTTGGTCAACATGACTAAACACCCAAAAAGGCATTTCCATATATCACTGTTGCCCTTGGGGAAGTGGTTGTATGGATCTGGGGCATTGACAGCATTAAATAATTCAAATGTCCACAAACTGCTGTGTTAACCACTTGTGTGATATATTCTGATTGAGGTACTGGAACACCTTAGCTAAGTCAGACAGACAAGCTAAGATGTTTCCCATTTACAGCTTCTTTCTCATGTAACCGATGGTATGAAATTCCCTTTCAGCTTGTCCATCTGTGTGAGTTTATATTTTGGAGGGCACCTCTTGCTGCTGGGCTTACTGCTAAAAAGAGGGTCCTATTTGTGAGCATCTAAGAAGAAAGTGACCTCTGAGTGGAGGACTCATAGGATTATGGGTCTAAAAAAAATCTCAGAAGTCATCCAATCCAATCCCTTCATTTTATGCATGAGGAAACTAAGACCCCAAGAGGTGAAGTGACATTTCTATGATAATATATGCAGTTAAGTGTTAGGAGTAGGATTTGAACTCAAGTCTTTAAGCTCTAGAATCAATCTTTCCTTTGTACCTTGCTACTTTTCCCAATTAATGAAGAGCAAGATATTGAACCCATGTCCTCCAACTTTAAATCTAGGGCATTTTCTATGTGTGTTTCCGCCCACTGAAAATGGAAATGTTTTAGGATGGTCAGATCACAAAGATAGTATAAATATCTCAATTGAGATGCCGCACCCAGAGGAAAGAGGGTCCTTTGCACTGTAAGATCTAAACCAAGAGCAAACATTACTTGATTTCTTGAGGATTTTAAGACCCTTATTTGCTAACAGGAGATAGAACAACAAAAATGGAGTCCTAGAATACAAGTGGCTTTGAGTGACATAACAGCAGCTTTACCAAGTTTAGGTGAATATTCAGAATCAAAGCAGGATACCAGAGCAGCTGTAGTTATTGTAAAGGAAACTTAAAGCAAGTAGGTTAAAAGAAATGCATCAGAGGTTAAGGTTGCCTGGAGGCACAGCTCTAAGCAATGGAAAAGCAGGGCCTGCTGGGAATCAAAAATAGCAAGCAGACTATACTTCCTTGTGGCAATCAAGATTAAGGCATCTTTCTCTGAGCAAAAACTTGGGACTGACTGAGAATCTAAGTGTCAGAAACAAGGAATAAAGAACAGCCAGTTGTAGAGCAGTAGTTCTAATAGTTGTACAGAGCAGAAAAAAAAAAAACCTGTTGATTGTTACCATCACAACATAAGCCCCTCAAAGACAGGAAGTTTTTTTTTTTTTGGTCTTTGTATCCTCATCACCCAACACAGTTCCTTGAATGTAGAAGTTGTTTAATAAATGTTTGTATAGTTTCATTACCTTGATCATTTCAGCATGCACAGATAGCAATCATGTCAGTGGCATGTCATCAGATGAGAAGGGTCGAAAATACTCTATCCAGGGGTAAGGGACCTAAGGCTTTGAAGCTACGTGTGACCTTCTAAGTCCTTGGGTGTGGCTTTTTGACTGAGTTCAAGTTTTATGGAATAAATTCGTTTATTAAGGGGACTTGTTCTATGAAATTTGAATTCAGTTGAAGGGCCACACTTGAAGACCTAGAGGACTTCGTGTAACCTCAAGGCCAGAGGTTCCCCACCCCTGTATACCATGAGGCAGCTAGGTGGTGCACTAGACTGAGTGCAGGACTGGAGTTAAGAAATCCAGCCTCAGGGCAACTAGGTGGTGCAGTGAATAGAGCACTGGCCCTGGAGTCAGGAGAACCTGAGTTCAAATGTGGCCTCAGACACTTGACAGGCTTACTAGCCATGTGACTTTGGGCAAGTCACTTAACCCCAAATGACCTCCAAAAAAAAAAAAAGAAAGAAAGAAAGGAAGGAAGAAAGGAAGGAAGGAAGGAAAGAAGGAAGGAAGGAAGAAATCCAGCCTCTGATACTGAAGTGACCCTGTCCAAATCACTTTAACTCTTTGTCTCTCTCAGTTTCTTCATCTGTAAAATGGGGATGATTATAAAATCTGCCTACTAGGGTTGTTGAATATCAAATGAAAAAATATTTGCAAAGTGCTTTACAAACCTCTTCTTATTCTTCTTATTGCTCTGGTCGTTCTCTTCCTCCTGCTCCTCTTTCTTCCCTTTCTCTGTTGGCAGCAATCCTGAACACTTTTTCTTACATTTTTCACATATTTGTTGAGATTTTATTTCCTGGGCTTGTTCTAACTCTTGATTTGATGTTGTAAATGTATTAAGATTAATAAGTTCATAGGTACTTGGAGTGGCCTGTGTTGGAAGGGTATATTTAGATACATAAGATGTATAACATCCCATTCATTACCTGTCTCCAAGGGAGCATGCAGTTTCTACCTTTGGGTGGAGTAGGAGGTGCTAACCTTCATTTTCTTATCTCCAAGAGGGGTAATGGGCTAGAATTATATCAGATATTTGCAGTCTAGGAGTATGATTTTCTTTTAGGGGTTCAATGTAAAACTATATTTCCCCTGATTGTTCTAAATGAGAAGATAACAAGTAGCCTATGTTTGGTCAGCTTAGCTCCTTCCTACCAACTACTTGTGCAAAAGAAACTCACAAGTAGCAAGCAAACATATTTATTCAATCAGGCAGTAAAATAGAAGTTGGGGACATTATACTTCTTAGGTTAGAGGACAAAATACAAAAAAAGTAAACGGGCTGTTCAAATTCAGAGGAAGAAAAAAAATCTCAACTCAAGTAAGAAGACAATAATCTCACCAGAGAAGTTTCCTCCAGGTGTTGTAGGTGCTGGGAATCAAGTTTTCTGTTGGAGGGCAGATTTCCCCTATGTGTCTATGGTTCTGGAAGGTTTCTATTAATCATTCAAAAATTCATGCTTTGCCTCCCTTACTCATCCTTTCTCTCCCTCACTCATCCTTTCTCTCCCTCAAACTCTACTTTTCTCTCTCAAAGTCTCTCTCCTTTACATACCCCATTGTGGTTGTTACTGTTTTTCTTTCATTCTAAAAGAGCACCATGACACCAGGAAGGAGATGCCATGACTTGCAAATGAATTGCATTTAAGTGAGGGAGGGCTGTGCAAGGCCACCAGCCTCACTTTCTCCTCCGGAGCTATCTGGGTCGCGTGGCAAGATATAGATCAGGATGACTGGAGATGACCCAGGATTCTTCAGGACAAGAAGATAGGAAGTGGGTCCTTTGAAGGAAGCTCAGAAATTTACAAGGGGGAAAGGAAGGAGTACACTCCAGTTCACTCCAGTGAAAACAGACTCCTAAACAAGGAGAGTTGTTCACAAGCCACATCTAAAGCGAATAAAAGATCATTTATACTTCAAGGCAACATTCTGCATGACTGCACATTGATTGTATAATCTATATCAAAGTGTTTGCCTTCTCAAGGAGGAAGAAGGAGAGGTAGGGAGGGTGGCAATTATGCTGAATATGTCCTCAGTGCTTAAGCTTAAGGGTGACATCAAAGGAATGCTAGCAGAATGGACGATGGTGGTATGTAGGGACTGACTTGTAGATCCGATCACCTGGCCTGCATCCTCAGATTTGCTGCTTTGTGCAGCAAAACTAAAGAACCCGTCTCCTAGTGAGTGATCTTTCACAAAAGAGTCTCCTTAAAGGCACTGTTGCCAGGGTGTGAATGGGCCCCTCTAGAGAACTGGATTTAAATTGGATCAGATTAAATAAGCATTTTTTCAACAAGCTGATAAAGTCATTTAGTGGATGATAACGTATCTCTTCATAATGAGTTATAAATATTTTGTACATTTGTCAATTCTTTTTTTAAGGAAAAATCCTCTTTTGATGACAAATATTATTAACAGCTCCCTAAGTAGAGGAAATTATTTTCAACCAATACAAAATGGGGTTAAATTTTTTCTTCCAGTAGTTTTTGTTTAAAAAGAAGCATCAACAAAAGTGCTTTGCAGTTTAAAGAATGTTTTTATTTTATTTCTTCTCAATTACATGTAAAATATACTCTGTACACAGAAACTTGAAGGTCTTTCAGCCCATCAGGAGTTAGGTCTCACTGCACATAAGGAACATTACAAGGCTGTCCTTCAGGGAACTGCCAAACCTGTCTGGAAAGGGGGCATCACTCAAGAATATGCCTATATGGGTATTTGGGTTCTCATTTGTCACTGGTTTGGTCCAAATATGAGGTCAAAATAGTAAATAGTAACATTAATCTCATTTCTGTCCATAAAGAAGACACTAGGGAGGTCTGATTAATAGTCTTAACTAGTAAGGGGTTTTTCAGAACTTGAGGACTTTGCTGAAGAGCAAGGTCCTTTTCCTTCCTTCTTCCTTGCAAGGAGATAACATGAAAGAACATTCCCTTCTCAGAGGAGCAGCTAAGGAAGCATGCCCTGATGTTGGGACCCCAGAAAAAGGAAATATACACAAGTATGTTCTTCTCTTCCCTCTTTGACCCCAGCATTGCCAGTTCCTTCAGGGTTCCTTCTACCATCCAGCCCCTTTTCCTGACTGAGAATCTGCTTCAGACAGAACGTTCTAAATTTGTCCATTAGCCTCAAGATGGCCTGTTGTTTCTGTCTCTCCCTTCCCAACTGAATTTGCCCCAAGTGCCAGAATCCCTAAAATTGGATCTGCTGGTTAAAGAAACTCTTGGTGAATGTTAGGTTACTGTAATAAGCCAGATAAAACTGCAACTATTGCTAAGTTATGAAATGGATATTGTACAATTTCCATGCTATACAACACATGAATAAGAAAGGGCTCTCCCGTTCCTGTTGCCACTCTCAAAAGCAAACTTGGGGGGAACTCTAGGACTCTTCAGGCAATCCTTGATCTTCTGCGTACTCTATACATGAGCCTCATTAGTATGGGGTTTTCTGTTGTTTTTTTGAACTCACAAGGAGCCTTGTGAATTTTCAAGGATAAATCGTGCTCTCAGTTTGGAGAGATTGCATTATAACTACTTTTATTGCTGTAGTTTCTCAGTAAATTCCTAATTGATGTCAGTTGGTTGGTTAATATTGTGGAGCACATTGAAAGGGGATGAATGAATTATGTATGGTCTTAGAAACTCCAGCCTATAAGGTTCAATTTTCAATGGAACCCTTAGAGAAGTAGCCAACTGCCATCTGAGATCCCACTTCTGTGAGATCAGGGATTAGAGAAGTGGCTCAGAAGGGATGCTACATGGGACATATAAGAAAATATGGGTAAAGTCATAAAAGATTTAAAGAACACAGTATGATGGGGGAACAGTTAGTTGAATAGTTGTTGGAATAGAGGCTTCATGCAGGGGAATAGTGGGACATAAGCCTCAATACAATGTCTACCTATTTTTTGGGGTCATGGCATTCAAAGAGTCCAGTGATTCTTAACATTTTTTTCCTGAAGACCACAGAAGCCTAATGTTTAAGATGAGATTAATTGAGAACTAGATCTTTGATTTTCTGCATCTCAAAATATGAAACCAAGACATTAAATAATGATAATGAAGCATATTGAATCATATTGCTCTCACTAAAATGCCATAATTAATCACAATTTCATAACACAATTTTTTGTACCATTAATAGAGCTTTATTTCATCCTTTTATATTTTTGTTCAAGTTTTGCAGTACATAATAATTATTAGTACAATTATATGCATATACTTTATAAATAAATGACTATATGTATATATGTGTGTGTATATGTGCACATATATATGTACACATACACATATACTCAAAAGTTTTTATTAATGAGGTGAAACATTAAAATGCTTAGATCCTACTGAACTATAGGATTGAGGCTGTGAAGGGAGGAAAGAGAAGTCAGAGCAGTAGTAAAAACTTGAGAAAGCATTGGGTAGTACAATGGATAGAGTGTGGTATTTGGACTGAGGAAGACCTGAGTTCCTATCCTATCAGATACCCTGAGCAAGTCACTTAAACCCCTCCATCCCTCAGTTTACTTATCTGTAGAATAGAGGAAATAATAGCATCTACCTCACAGGGGTGTTGTGGGGATCAAATTAGTTAACAGATGTAAAGGAAACTCTTCTTTTTTTTTTTTTAACCATATGACCAAAATTTTTTTATTTAACTAAATCTCTATTTCATGCATAAGCATGATGGATTTCTCCAGTTTATTGTACTTTGGCAATTAAAAAATAAAACAAAAGAAAAAACACAAGCAACCTTGTATAGAACACTGAAATGTCAAGGATAAGAGTAGTCTACAGTTTTACTGTAGAATATATATATATTTTAAAGGTCTACCTCCCTTTGGCTACATCAACTACAACTTCAGGTCATTAAATACAGACAAATTTTTAAAATCACTTCTTTACTTCTCCAAGGTCCTCAATGCTGTCATCATCCACCTCTGGCTACTTCTCCTGAATTACATCAATAATGTCATCTGTAAAGTCTCCCTGAATGATGATTTCATCCTCCCCTGTAACTGAGGCACCCAGGAGAATTTCTGAGCAAAAAACCTTTGTGCTTCCTTAAGATCAATCTCAAAAGTTGCAAGGCCACACACTTTTGTCACATATTTCTTCTTTGGTCTGGGAATTTTGGTTATTGTAACCTGTTGTGGAATTGTCTTCTATTTTTGTTTCGTCTGACCCCTTCCACATCTTTTTTGCTTTTTCTTCTCCTCTTCTCCTGCTGTTCCTGCACCTTCCCTAATTTGAGGTTCTTGTTTAGGTGAATTTTCTACAGTAAGTTTTGCAAACTCATTTAGAAAATTCTTCTCTAACCACTGTCTACATTTAGCAACATCAGGCATATATTCGCAGTACTCTGTTGGTAATGAACAGACTCCACAGTAAAGGACTCAGAGTGAGTAATCTGTGTCTATATTGGTATTGCTCTTCAGGTCTCCTTTGTAGTCAGGGGCAGCGGACTCAGAAAAGTCTGTAGCCATCTCACAAACTCAAGAAGCTTCATGTTCCTCAAGGCCGGCCTGGGGCTTGTCTTGAGAAGGTGACTTACCACCATTCTAACCATGTGATATCACTCCTGAGTCTTCTAATGGCTCTCAGTTTACCAGTTAAATGTGTATCTGATCAGGATTTTGAGTCAGGTCTACTTAACCCCATGTCCAACATTCTACCCATTGTGCCACCTAGTTAAAAAAGGTCCTAGCTATCCATCAGGCAAAATATCCTCTCTCTTTCCTTATTTGGAAGTGAGCGAGGACAAGATTCAGTAGACCTCTGTGTGGGGCCTTCCCATCTGGAGCCAGTTCTGTTGCTCAAAGAAAGCATCAGCACCAAGAGCCTACTTTCATTTCCAGGGTCAGCATGAAACCATGATCAAATGGCCCTGCTTTTGCTTTTGCCTATTTGCATCTATTTTTTTTTTCATACTTGTCGGTGGAGGATTGAAAATATCTGTGATCTGATGAGAGTTGAGGGGGCCAAAAGAATGCCACATTGGAGATATAGGAACTGGAACCAGTTTATGGGTTGAGCATACTGTATACTCTCTAAGGACAAGGTTCCTATTATCCAGTCCCTGTCTACTCCTCTTCCCGATCCTTTACACATTCATTCATTTGCTTATTCATTTACAGACCTCTTTTAGTTCCTAATCTATGACCCTATGCATTCTCAGGATACTTGGAAACTTGGACCTCAAGCTTTGATAACCAATATATTTTGTTTTAAGAAACACATTTAAAAAATGATCTCATTACAGCTTGTAAAATTTCCAGTGTCCCATCACTTATCCCAAGTAGGAGAGAAACACTAAGGCACAGAAAAGAATTTTAGTGCTGGAATGAATCTTAGAGGTTGAATCCAGCCCTCCCACTCTGTTAACCCCCAGCTAGAAGTGATCCATCTTGGATTCTGAAGTCCTCTGACCCTGCATTCAATCCAACTCAACAAATTATGGGCAAGGCACTGAATACTTGATACTTTGCGTTGTTATTTATCTTTTCAGAGAAAGGGAGAATTGGAGTGGTGAAGTGACTTTTTTCAAAGTCCCAAAGAGAGTGACTGGCAGAACAGGGACTCGAACCCAAGTCTCCTGCCACCCAGCTTAGTGCCTATTCCATTAGTCACATTTCTATACCCCTTAGCCCATTCACGTCATATCTTGAACTATTAGTCTTTAGAGATAGAGATTTCTAAGAAAAATACTTTACAACCCTTAGAGCCTTTGATCTGAGACTTTCATGCTTTTTTTTTTAACTTCAAATGAAAACTGAAAGTGCCACTAAAATGTAAAATATTTCAATTAGTGTTTTCAAATGCTAATTCCCATTCTCTCCTTGAATTGAGATCTTCTGGAACAAGTTTTGATTCTGAGTCCATAGGACAAGGACAGTGTCTAATGAAGCATTAGGCACCAAACTTAAGTACGTAACTATCTATAGGGTAAAACTATGTCTAATTTAATTTCTATCATACTAAACAGCACTATATTAATTCAGAAGTTAAATTCTACAAATACTCATTTATTATAAATACCATATACATGATTATTAGCTGCTCAAGAATGATAGAATTTGGTGCCCAATCCCAAGATGAAACCTTATATCACTAACAGAACTAGGGACCCAACTAGAAGAGAAATTTGTGGGTTGTTTTTCACTTTTCAAAAACATTTCTTTGGATAGTCTGAAGAAACTGGAAGTCAACTCTGATACCACCTACAAGGCACAGTCTTTGCCTAAACTATTTCAAGAGGTGGTGCTTAACCAGAGATTGATAAGGTTGAGCCTTTATACTACTCTTTGGATTTCTTTGTCAATATTTGATTTTCCTCCTTCTTATGTACCTTTCGGTGTGCTAAATTTCACCACATGTTCATCACAGATTTTATAACAAATTTTTTTTTCGCAAAAAAGTGGATTGCGACCATTATGTGAAGCTTTAAAAAAAATTGTACCAGTATTACCTGTCTTTTTATGTCTACCAGTCTTGCACCTGCTTTTCACTTGCTGAAAACTGTCTTTCCACAGTTATTTTCAGCATATTTAGTGAACACACTTTCAGCTTGAAGCCCACAGAATAGTTTTTATATTTACCTATAATTAGAAAAAAAAACTTTGCATGTTTAATGTATCACTGGCAGATGAACTGTACAGTTTTGCTAGCTCAGGAAGATTAAAGTCTTACTATATCACGTGACTTAACTCCTAGCAGCTTTACCTGCCCACCAGCTCCTCTTGCACCTACAGCTCTTCACTGGGTTGAGTGACAATACCATTGGTACTGCAATGTTCTAAGCAAGCCATGCAAGTGGGCTTTCAGAAATGTATTGGCAATGTGTGTGTGATGTGAATTCTAGGCTCCCTACTTGCAATGCAGGAGAGATAAATACATATCCATATGTCACTTGTGAATACATTGCTGCTCTGTTTACCTTTTAAGCTATGTGACAACAAAACTATACCATATGACAATAGAAAGGTTATAAACCAGTTCTTATACTGGAAACCCCACCATCACCACCACTACCAAGGGTACAACAATTATGTGATGAAATATGATATTATTGCAGGGTGTCCAGAGTATTAGCCTGTAGGATTAGATTATCTTGATACTGCTAGAATAAGAAAACAAAACTAAAGTTTGGGGTTGAAACAGAAATATGTAAATTGTCAGGATTCTGCAAAATGACATGAGCAGTTCCCTTAAAACAGATGGCATTTGGATCAGTTGGTCTTGATAGCATGCAATCCACAAACAGTTCCTGTAACCAAGGAAAGAGAACAAATATTTCTGCATGATTGGCTGTATGCTGCTTTGAGTTCGAAAGTGTACAAATAAGTGGAAACATAGCTAATGTGAAAGGGGCCAAGGGAGAAGAAGAGACTCTGGTCCACATGAAGATGAGATTGAGATTGCCATAAAAATGCAGGCAGCTAAGAAGGTGTTAACCATTTGAATTATGGATCATCAATTTAAACCTCACTCTTTCTTTGGTGTTTGTTTCATTTCAAACCTTTGGAAGTTGGAGTTCATTCATGGCAAAAAGTAGCTTCCTGTTCCTAAGAACAATGACTTTACCAACTAGCTAAAGGATTCTGGGATAAGTTTTAATATCAAGCATAGCCTTCAAAATATTATTTTGATAAGTCAAATATAAATTAATCAGAAGTAAATTATTTCTATCCCTTCAAAATGCACATGGGTTTGACAGAGTAATCTCTTGAAAATTGCTATTTAAGGATCGAGGGGGAAAATTCACTTTCTGAAATGCTTTGGGCAGTTTTTTACTCCCCACCCCTTCTTCCTTTAAAAAATGCTTAATGCATTAGGCATGCATTAAGGGAGACCATGGAGGCCCATTTCCAGTATCAATGGTCAAGTGAATTGGAGTTCACTTGACTCCCCTTCCAGATTTTATAAACCTACACCTAGGGATTAGATTCCCTACTTAACTGTCAACAGGCCTGTTTTATTGAACCTGAGAGCTGGAATAGCAAAGTGTTGTCCTTTTTAGTTAGAGAACATAATCACAGATTTTTAGATCTGGAAGGAAGTTTAGAGATAAAATTAGTTGAACCTCCTCATTTTTTTAGACAGGGAAACTAAGTCTTAGAGAAATGAAGTGATTGCCACGTCTTTCATGTGATTTACTCTTCAAACCAGAAAAAGATAGGAAAAATTTTGTTCAGATCAGAAGGTTTTACATTAAAAAATAAACCCATGGTGGTATCAATTAAAGAAAGGTTTAAAGCAGTACTTTCCATACAGGAAGCAATTAATGTATAAGTTCATAACACTACCAGGGTTTTGGTTAACACTCATTTAAATTTCCTCTTGTTAAATTGGGAACAGGTGAATCCCCCTAGTGTTCAGTCAGTGGTTTTGAAACACTCAATTAGTGGGGAAAGCATTTCGTACAAATGAACGTGAACATATCACAGCTCTGATATGTGGAATGTGGCACTTTTTATGCTGATTGCTAACTTTGTATACACATGACTATTTCTTAAAAGTCTTATCTGTGACAGCATCTGGTGGAAAGAGCACCAGAGAGTGGCAGAAGACTTGGGGCAAATGCCCTGTGCTCAGTCTTAGCTTGACTTCTCATTAACTGTATTCTGACCTATCCATGTCCTAGCTATGTGACTTAACTTCTTTTTGTCTCATTTGTAAAATGGGGATAATAATGTGTGTACTACAATCTCACAGGATCACTGGTTGGCAAGTACAGTAGCTGTTATTAATGTCAGGATTCTTCTGGCTATAAAATATTAACTAGTATTTATTTAGTATTTTTAAAGTTTGCAAAGCATTTCCCTTGATTTCATTTGCATCTCACAACAACCCTTTGAGTTAAGCACTACACATTTTATCCTGTCTTACAGATAAGGAAACAGGCTGGGAATCTGAGGCACAAAGAAATTAAGTAGATAATCCAAGGTCACACATAGAGTAAGTAGAAGGGTCAGGATTAAAACCCAGAGCCTCTTGCCTTCACATCCAAAACTTTTCCCAATAAAGGTGAAGTTGACCCTCCAAGTAGCCACACTCCATACTCCAGGTTGTATGAACTCCTTTAGAGGGTATAAAGAGACATCTTTCCTTAAGTTGTTGATATCACATAGGACAAATAATCAAGAACTATAGAGCCTGGTCACATGAGAACAACTCTGGGAATTATCTTTGCTGCTCCCCCTTGCCTGGAATGCTCTCTCTCCACACCTCTACCTGCTGTCTTCCCTGGCTCCCTTTAAGCACCAGCTAAAATCCCATCTTTCATGGGAAACTTTTCCCTTCCCCTCTTAATTCTTGTACCTTCCCTCTCTTAATTATTTCCTACTTATCCTCTATATAGTTTGCTTTGTATATATTTATTTACATGTTGTCCTTCCCATTAGATCATAAACTTCTTGAGTACAGGGACTATCTTTTGCCTCTTTCTGTCTCCCGAGCACTTAGCACATAGTAGGTGATTAATAAATGGCACATGATAACAATGGCACATTAGGCACTTAATAATGTTTATTGATTGATTTCATAATATGCATTTTCATTTTGGGGTGGGGGGTTGGCTTCTTTTTGGAGGGAAGAAGGCAGGGCAACTGGGGTTAAGTGACTTGCCCAATGTCACATGGCTAATAAGTGTAAAGTGTCTGGGGCTGGATTTGAACTCAGGTCCTCCTGACTGCAGGGCTGGTGCTCTATTCATCGTGCCACCTAGCCTCCCCTACATTTTCATTTTTTTAAAAAGCCTAAGCTTTGTCTCTAACAAAGTTTGTATTGAAACTGGATGGTCATATTCTATTAGGGAAGGGAAAGAGAATAAGCATTTATATAATGCCTACCATGTGCTAGGGGGTATAGGGTATGTTCAGGAAAGACTAGTACCTCTGGTGTGAGGGCTGTCAAAGCCTTTTCAGGGCTACTTTCCACCTTTGGTGTCTGTCTGAACAACCTAACTGTTACCTGTTGTTCCAAGAAGCTATGGCATGCATAGCAGCCATGACTCAGTAAACCTTTTTGGCAGACAGGCTAAACCAAGTTCAGAGTAACTGAGGGGTCTCAAACCCCTTGGTCAGTTGGGGGGTATCTATCCCAAGCATGTGAAGACCTTCCCCTGTTGGGATTAACATTGAGATGAGAAAATTTGAGAGAGAAAATTCTGAAAGATGAGAAAAGTTTGTTCCAACTGCCATGAAGGTAACTGAAGCAGACACTGTGGAGCACTTAGAGATTGGTTAGACATTGAAGATGCCAAGGTCATCCACTGCATCTTGAGCCATCACCAGGCATCTTGACTCTGTCCTGCCACTGAATGGGCTCTGGAAAAGAAAATGAGACTGAGGACTTTGTGTAACTCTGCCTCACTTAAATCCAATTTGTGTGTGGATCAAAAGACATCACCCATACCATTTTACCATTTTTACCTATTTTGAAGTCCTGGGACTTCAAGTGATGAAGCAGCAGGTGCAGATACACTGGGAACTGTAGTTACAACCCTGCCCACAGGTGACTCAAGCCATAGTGTCATCTTCTCACTAGATGTAGCAGTGGGATTCAGCAGTCCCCTGGGTGTCTGAGCAGTCTTTTAAAGATTACACTTTATCAGGAAAGCGCTAGAGAAGGTGCCCTAAAAATTGTCTGCTTACCCAACCCTGGCCTGATTATTGTGGCAGCTGCAGATCCCACCCTGCAGTCAGAACACAAAAAAATATACAAAAATTTCTGGAAAGATGATTCCACTCACCATCAGTATGGGGAATACGCACACACTTGTAGACAACACCGAATCTAGTAGAACAGAAAGACAAACAGCTCTTGTTCAAGAGAGCTCAGCAGGTGTGCCATCCAGCAACCCTGAGTGAAATAAGGCTGGCAAGTGGAGCCCAGCTTACTGAAGTCAGAGCTGGATACACATTTCTCTGGAGTGGCCTCAGTGAAGGGAAGTACTGTGAAGCTGGTGTAGGCTTTGCAATCAAAACTAATCTAGTCAATAAGCTTGCATACCTACCAAAAAGAGTGGAAAGACAGACTCATGACAATGCAATTGCCACTTGCAAGAAAATGCCATGCCACCATCATCAGTTCCTGTGTTCCCACTGTGATGAACCCTTATGAAGTTGAATAAAAATTTTGTGAAGACCTGGAGACCCTTATCATCAATATACCAAAAGAGGACAAGCTTACAGTTCTAGGTGACTTTATTGCTAGGTGACCTTATTCCTTAGGCTCAGACTACCAGACATGGCAAAGAGTCCTTGGAAGGAATAGAGTTGGAAACAGCAGCCACTGTTGCTTGGTCACTTAGGACTGAAGACGAGTGCACCTCATGACCTCATCGCTAACACTGTGTTCCCTTTACCTAAATGAAATAAAACTTCATGCATACATCTTCACAGCAAACTTTGGCATTTAATAGACTGTGTGATTATAAGGAAAAGAGAGAGACAGGATGTGAGAATGAGGAAGGCAATGTCTGGCGCAGAGTGCTGGACATCCTCATAGACTTATTCTCTCCAACCTAAATATTCTCATTCAACAAAAGCAGTGGCCCCAAGGCAAAATGACTACCAGAAAAATTAATGTCAGCAGCTTAGAGTGTTTCTCTGAGTGGGGAGAGTTTGCTGTTGTCTTAGAGGCAAAGTTGAACAAGCACAGTTGGCAACAGTGAGCAGAAAAGGAGTGGGCGGCTTTCAGAGATTTGATGTATAGCACTGCATTTGCTCATCTGGATCAGAACACTCACAGACATCAAGACTGGTTTTATGAAAATGATGGGAGAATTCAGAAGTTGCTAAATAAAAATGAGAACTCCATAAGATTTATCAGAATAATAGTTTATCCATCTCTAGAAGGCAGCATTTAATTCCATCAAAAGTAAAGTACAAGCAAAACTTAGAGAAACGCAAGATTCTTGACTCAGTAAGTACGCAGATGAAATTCAGTTTTATTCTGGTAGTAACAATCCAAAGTGCTTTTATGATGCCCTGAAGGCTATTTATGGGGCAGAGACCTATGGTACATCTCACTACTCAGTACTGATGGAGCCACATTGATTAGTGATAAAGACATGATCCTAGAGAGATAAGCTGGACTCTTCCATGGTGTTCTCAACAGACCATCATCAATCAGTGCTTAAGCCATTGACCATTCACCTCAGGTTGAAGTCCATCCCTCCATAACCGAAGTTCCAACTGAAGAAGAGGTTTTGCATGCTATTATGTTCCTTTTGTGTGGCAAAGCATCTGGTACTGATTCTACTACAGCTGAGATTTGAAAGGTGGGGGGGCCCATTGCTCATACAAAAACCAACTGAAATTTTCTGGGTTACATGGCAAGAGGAGGTTTCCCCCCAGGAGTTCAAGGATGCCTCCATTGTTTATCTCTACAAAGGTGAAGGAAATAGATTGTCCTGTGAAATGGCAGGGGGAGGGTGGTCTCTCAGTCATTGCTGGCAAGATTTTTGCCAGAGGCCTCTTATTAGGTTGGTCCTTCACCTAAAATATGGTCATCTACCTGAGAGCCAGTGTGGCTTCAGAAAGGGCCAAGAACAGTCAATATGGTGTTTGCTGCCTGACAACGCCAGGAGAAATGCCAGGAACAGGATAGAGGTCTGTACACAACATTTGTAGATCTGACCAAGGCCTTTGATACTGTCAGTCTTGAGGGCTTATGGAAAATTATATCAAAATTTGGTTGGCTGGAGAAGTTTATAAGCATCATCAATGATAGCATGCTTGCTTGGATTCTAGATAATTGACAATGCTCGCATGCTTTCCCTGTCACCAGTGGAGTAAAACAAGACTGTGTGCTTGCTCCCATGCTTTTTAGCATAATGTTTTCAGCCATGTTGCCAAATGCTTTCAATGAGGATGAACATGGCATCAAGGTCAGCTACTGAACTGATGGTTAATTTTTCAGCTTGAAAAGACTACAAACCAAGACTAAAGTGGAGGGAGTGTTGGTGCATGATTTTCTGTTTGCATATGATTGTGCGCTCAATGCAGCCTCTGAAGCTGAGGTGCAACAAAGTATGAATTGATTCTTTGCTCCTTGTGCTAATTTTGGCCTAACAATGAACACCAAGAAAATACAGGTGCTCCATCAGCCAGCACCACGTCATTTGTATGTGGAACCATCAGTTACAGCAAATGGAGTTTTGAATGGTGTGGATAAGATCACTCACCTTGGCAGTATACTTTCCAGGGATGTACACATTGATAATGAGGTTGACACATGCATTGCCAACGCTAGCTCTGTGTTTGGGAGGCTCTGAAGGAAAGTGTGGGAGAGAAGTATTAGACTCATTACCAAACTGAAGATCTACAGAGCCATTGTGCTGACATCATTGTTGTATGCTTGTGAAACCTGGACAGTCTACCAGTGCCATGCCAGGAAGTGAATCACTTCCATTTGAATTGTCTTAGGAAGATTCTGAAGATCACCTGGTGGGATAAGATACCAGACATTGAGGTCCTTTCTTGAACTAAACTGCCAAGCATTTAAACTGCTCCAGAGAGTGCAAGTTCAATGGCTGGCCATGTTGTTCGAATGCAAAATGTACAGTTGCCTAAAACACTTTTTATGGAGAGCTCACACAGGGCAAACACTCTTATGGTGGTCAGCAAAAGTGATACAAGGACACTCTCAAGGTCTCTCTCAAGAACTTTGGAATTGATTGTGTGATGTGGGAGACACTGGCATAGGACTGCCCAGCATGGTGTGCTGTCATCAAAGAAGGCACTGTGCTCTGTGAGAAAAGTAGAATTGAAGTAGTTCAAAAGAAACAAGAGATGCGCAAATTTAGAGAATCCACCCCAAATATTCACATGGACTATATGTGCCCGGCCTATGGTAAAACATTGCAAGCTCATATTGGTCTGATCAGCCAGATGGGCACACTAACTCTGCTCTAGCATAGTAATATAATTTTGGTCGTCTTTGAGAATGAAGGACAACAACCATATGCTAGGCACTTTGCTAAGAGCTTTTCACAAATATTATTTCATTTGATCCTCAACCCTGCAAGGCAGGTATTATTACTATCTCCATTTTAAAGTTGAGGAAACTGAGGTAGACAGAAGTTAAGTGACTTGCCCAAAATCACACAGCTACTAAGTGTGTGAGGTCACATTTGAACTCAGGTCTTCCTGAGGTACTTCCCAGCACTCTCTATTCACTATGCTAGCAGCTACCTATTAACAGGTGACTAATATTATTAAAGGTCAGATTCCAATTTATTAATATACAAACATCCCAACTATCATTATAATAAAAAACATTTCTAAACTTTGCCCAGTGACCCATAGTAAGAGTTTTGCTGAATTTATTTATAAAGAAATTGTTTGCTATTATGTGATGCAGCACACAAATTTTTATTGGCAAAAAAAAAATGTGGAAAAATAATCCTCAGATTTTTGACTGAAAAAGGGGGTGAGCCAGTCATGTAGTGAAAGTGAGGGAGATAACTAGTGGACAGCCCACACACTGCATTGATATCTACCTAATGGCAAGAGATCAAAAGATAGGCCAAGAAAATTTGGGTAGAGCCCTCATGTGGACGATCTCTGCCAGAACATGAAAGAAAGCAACCTAAGGTGAGAAGCTATGGATGGGTACTGATCTGTTCTTAGAGGAAGTACCCACACGGATCATCCTATTTGGTCCCCAACACTAAAGTCTCTCTTCTCTGTAATCTGTCTTCCATTATGTAGCTGCCAAAATGATATTCTTAAAACACTGGTCTGACTGTGTTCCTCTTCTGTTCAGTAAATCCCAATGGTTTCCTATTACCTCTGGGATCAAGTACAAATTCCCCTACTTTGTATTTAAAGTGCCTCACAACCTGGATCCAACCTACCCTATTGGTTTACTGTGCATTTCTCACTTTCACACACTCTTCAATTTAACCAAACTGGTCTACTTTCTATTCCCCGAATTCTGCTTTCCAGTTTTGCCTTTGAGTCATTTTCCAAGCTGTCCTAGCGGTTGACATTTCCTCTTTCCTCATCCTCAGCTCTTAGAATCAGTCCTTAATTTCCTTTGAAGTTCAGTTTAGATGTTACCTCCTCCATAAGGCCTTTCCTGATCTCCCCAGCTACTAATGTCTACTTCTTCAGAAATCAGCTTGAATTAATTTTGTATGTTTTTGTGTAGACTTAAATATGTATGCATCATTTTCTCTAATTTCCTCTAAGCTCCTTAAGAGTAAGGGGCAGGTTCATTTTCACTTCACATAAATAAAATAAATATAACAGATAACTCCAGTGTGTGTCACTCCAGTACAGTACCTGATACTTAAATGCTTGAGTTTTCAAGTAATTCAATGTTTGATTGACTCATTGATGAGATAACAGATGCATTGAAATATTAAAGAAATAATTTGATGCTGTAAATACTCTCCAATCCTAATCCATATACGTGTAATAATAAGAAAAAATTTTTAAATCTCATTAACATCTAATTGTATAGGGCACACACACACACACACACACACACACACACTATCTCTGACCTGCTGATTTGTATTTAATGGAGTATATTCCAGGAGGTGGAAAGAAACCTGAAGCGCCCTTTATCTCCAGGTTCCTTATGCCAGGCACTCTCCTTTACCCAGCCTGGATATCAGTTATCTTTAGTGAGAAAGCCCAGAGTCACAGACTTCCTCATATAAACAAAAGGTTTACTGTTCTATAATTGCATCCAGGTGATACTGGAACTGTTTGAGGAAGTTTTAAACTGGTATTGCTGTTTATTCTTTATCAAGAATTTAGACACCCTTTGAAGTTCCTGTTAAGGGCTTTGGCTGCCATAGTTGATAGGTAGGTAGTTTGAGACTTTGATAGAGATGTCCCTTCACTAGATTACAAACCTCCCCAGCTCGTGGTGTTTAATCCTTGTCCCTACTGTCTTCTTAATCCTCTGTAAAAGTACTCACTGTCAAAACCTCAACAATACCCTCCATAGTTTTGTGGGTTGTTTGGTTTTTTTTTTTCTCAAGAGATGATTTTCTGTTTGTATTTCAGCTTAGACCTCATGTGTTATTTGCTTTTTCTAATCTCATTAGAACAGTCAGAAATACGGCTGGCAAATCTGTTTTATATTCTGCTTAATTGTTGTTTATCTTGTAGTCTAGGGCAGCTAGGTAGTGAAGTGGAGAGAGCACTGGGCCTGGAGTCAGGAAGACTCATCTTCCTGAGTTCAATTCTAGCCTCAGACATTTACTAGGAAATGAATGGCATACCAATTCAGTATCTTTGCCAAGAAAACCCCAAAAGGGGTCATGAAGAGTCAGACATGACTGAACAACAACTTTCAGTCTAATTTATAAATTCTCAGAATCATAGAATTGCAGAGCTAGAAAGTACTTCTGATCTGTCTAATCTAACGGATACCTCCAAAAGAATCCTAACAATGGCACGTTTGTCAAGCAGTCACTCTGCTTCTTTTAAAACCCTCAAATGGAAAGGAACACACCACCTCCCTTCTTGAGATCAACCTAAATTTACCTCTTTACAACATGCATTCATTACTTCTGTTCTCTAGGGCCAAGGAGAACTAACCTGATCCTTCTTCCACATCTTTGGATGACCTGGTTTATTTTGGTTTTATGCCAAGCTTTTCGGAAAATTAATAGTTAATCAGTGCCCTGGATTCCTTGTCCCTCTTCCCCCCAATCCCCATGGATTTTCACTCTTTTGTGAAGCAGTAATATTTATATCTGCCATCTTCTGTATTTTTAAAAAAAATGAACCTTCTAAATTGATATTGTCCTTGACTGACATGTCTCCTAGCTTGCCAAGATCAAGTGTTGGCACACTGAAACTATTTGGGGCTTTTTAAAAAAAACCTCTTCTTTGTGGCACTTGTTTTTTATCAGTTCAGTTGAGTCCAGTTTACTACAACTGAATATGAGAAGCATTTATTTAATACCTAGCATTAATAGCCATTATGGTAACTGCTAGAGATGCAAAAATAATAACAAAAACTCAAACAACAGTCTTGTATTAAGAAGCTCACATTCTAAAACAACATGTACGTAGATAAGTAAGTGTAGCATGTATAAAAAAGAGATACAAAGTACTTTGTCAGGGAAGAGAAGAATACTAACAACCAAGGGGGAAGTCTCTTCCAGGACGTGAGCTAAGCCTTGAATGGATCTCAGTTCTAAGAGATGGAGGTGAAGAGAAGGGGCAGGGCAAGGTGAAGAGCCTGTGCAGATATAGCAGGGCAAGAGATAGAATGTAGGTCAGTTTGACTGGCATGTCAAGTGCATAAAGAGTAATGTGAAATCTGACTATGGAGATCAATTGATACAGTTAAACTGCGATTGGAACAATGATGATCAAGGTCAATGTCATTTTCCATTTTCTACATCAATGGGCTGTGCAAATAGGTCAGGGTTGCTGTGATTCTCTTCCAATCTCTATTCTTTTTTCTTAAGATACAATGCAACTCAGAATCATAGACCAGCAGGATTGGGAAGTGACTTGTCCAAGGTCATAAAGGTGATTAGTGGCAAATCCAGGACTAGAAGAGAGTTCTACTGATTCTTAGTCTGGAATCAGGAGACAATGAGGTGGCTCAGAGGATATAGCACTGGACCTGGAATCAGGAAAACCTAAGCACAAATCAGGTTTCAGATACTTACTAGCTGGGGTGGCTAGGTGGTACAGTGAATAGAGCACCGGTCCTGGAGTCAGGAGAACCTGAGTTCAAATCTAGTCTCAGACATTTAACACAAAAAAAAACTAGCCATGTGACCTTGGGCAAGTCACTTAACCCCAATTGCCCTACCTTCCCCCTCCAAAAAGCAAAACAACAACAACAAACAAGATACTAGCTGTGTGACCCTGGGTAAATCACTTAACCTCTGTTTACCTTAATTAACTGGAGAAGGAAATGTTGACCCAATCTAGTATCTTTGCCAAGAAAACCCAATGGACAGTCTGAATATGAACACGAAGAGACTGATAGCTAGGCGGCACAGTGGATAGAGTACAGGACTTAAAGTCAGACAGATTCATCTATAAACCTCAGACCCTAGCTGTGTGACCCGGGGCAAGTCTCTTAACCCTGTTGGCAAACCCCTCTAGTATCTTTGCCAAGAAAACCCCAAATGAGGTCACAAAGAATCAAACATGACTCAAACAATTGAACAACAAAACTCCAGAGTTGCTTTCTCTACCATCTGCCTCTCCTGTTTAAGCATCATTTAGAAGGATGGAGGCAGGGCAGCCAGAGATGTACACTTTTTAAAGTTTTCCCAGCCCCCACATCTCACACAGGATTTAGTTTTATAACTATCTAATATACTTATCTTCTAATACTGCATATTTTAGCTTTCTCTGTTGGTGTCTATCTCCCTAAAACACAGATAATAAGCACCTTAAGGGCAGGAACTATCTTGTGCAAATTTTCCATCTCCTCCTTCACCTAGCACAATGTTCTATAGGGTGTAGATACTTCACTGCTGAACATATGGAAGAATTAAGAGTTAAGATACTAAAATTGTGAGTTTCAACTGGGTTTGAAAGTTGATAAAAGTCATTACATCTTCCAAATGCAGTGCTAACATATTCAATTAAGCAGCACATCTGCTGAATGGTTGTCCCCAACATCTAATTATCTGATGAATAACTCAGAGCAAAATGATTTTGAAACCAACTAAAGGAGGGAATGGGAAGGGAGTGCTGTAATTATTGAATAGAGACATATTAACAATATAATTAATTTTCCCATTTAAGAACTAGGTGGGAAACAAGTTGCAATGGAATGCTATTAGAGACAGTGAGTGGAAGCCAAAGTTAATGCTTTTTTTTCTTATAAAACATCAGTTGGCAATGTTATTGGCATCATCTCCACAAGCCACTTATTAATGATGTGCAAACCCTCTGACTTGTGGTGCAGGATGTGGTATATTACAACCTTCTCAAAAGTCTCACCACCACTAATGTCAAGCTGTATTTAATTCTCAACACTGAGACAAATGTTCTCTTCACTCTCTATTGATTTAACCAGGTCAGAGGTAGGGAACCTGTGGCCTCAAGGAGACATATGGCCTTCTAGGTCCTTGGGTGCCGCCTTTTAACTGAGTCCAAGTTTTACAGAACAAATCCTTTTATTAAAGAGATTTGTTCTGTGAAGTTTGGATTCAGTCAAAGCGTCCCACCTGAGGACCTAGAGAGTTACATATGGCCTCAAGGTTACAGGTTCCCCACCCCTTGAACCAGACTCTCAAAGCCCCAAAATGAATTCTCCTTTTCCTCATGTTTCATAACCATAAAACCAAAGAATGTCAGAGCTGAAAGGAATGTCAGAAATTGTCTACAGACTAGATTCTAGTCCAGCTCCCTAACCCTGTAACTTTATTTATTTTGATAGTTCAGTGGATCTAAGAACTCAGCCTTCCAGTATTGCATTTTACAACCGTCTACAACTTCTCAACCTGTGTTTTTCATTTAATAATAATAATAACAACTCAAATTAAATGATGCTTTAAAGTTTGATAGGCCCTTTACTTATTTTATTTCATTTGGACGCCTTGATGTAATTATCTACAATTATTTTATGAGGTAGCTACCACAGTATTATCCCATATTACAGATGAGGAAACTGATTCTCAAAGGGTTTAGACGATTTGCCCACAATTACCTAGGTACTAAGAATCAGAAGCAAGATTGAACCCAAATTTTCCTGATTCACAGGATCACAGAATTTCTGAGCTGGATGAGCCTTCAATGGCAATATAATTCAACCTACACTTAGAAAAGAATCTCTTTTATAACATATCCAACAAGTGGTCATCTAGTCTTTGCCCAAAGATTTCCAATGAGGGGGAATCTATTACTCCCAAATACTTTAAATTACCTATTATGTTCATCCAAGTCTTTTCTTTTCTGGGTCTAAACACCACCAGCTTTTTCATCCTTTACTAATATACCCTGAATACAATGTCCCTCACCACCATAGCTGTCCCTTCTCTGAACAGTTTCTAGCTTATCAATATCCTCCTTGAAATGTGGTACCTAGAACTGTTCTAGATGTGGTCTGACAGAATGCAGTGGGACTATCACATTCGTAGTCGTAAATGTTGAATTTCTCATAATTTTGCTCAAGCTCTCAATAGCTTTCCTGATTATCACTGGATATTGCTGAATGATGCTGAGGTGGTGGACTAAAAACAGTGATATTATTGGTACCTTGTGACCCCTTTTCTAGCACTCTGTGATGATCACTTTAGAAGCAAGAAGGGGTTCATATTAGACAGGGAATTTGAGAGATAAGGAAAATGAGCTCTTGAGAGATTACCTAAGGCTACTATACTGAAAGGCAGCTAGGTGGTGCAGTGGATAGAGCACTGGACCTGGAGTGAGGAATACTTGAGTTCAGATCAAATACTAGCTGCGTGACCCTGGGCAAGTCACTTAACCCTGTTTCCCTCAGTTTTCTCATCTGTAAAATGAACTGGAGAAGGAAAGGGCACACCACTCAAGTATCTTTGCCAAGAAAACCCCAAATAGGGTCACAAAGAGTCTGCCACAACCGAAGAACAAAGCAATGTGTAATCAAGAAGAAGGTGTTAGGATAGTTGAAAGAACATTAGCCTGGGAGTCAGGAAACTTCAGAACTATCCTTAGTTCTGCTACTTGCTTGATTGTTTTTGATCAACTCTTCACTTTTATAGGCCTCAATTTCCTTAATTGTCAAATGAAGGGATGACAATAGTTGATCTCAGTCATCCTTTCCAGATCAAAGATCCTGTAGTTTCAAAACAATGTCTACATTAACCTCATTTACTCAGTGAGAGCCTCAAAGGGACCATTTCTTAATTTTCTTTGTATCCCCTATAGCTCCTAGAACAGCGCTGAGTGAGTAGTATATAATCAATAATATTCTGAATGTTGGGCTGATTACAATATTACATGAGTAGTAGAGAGTAAAGCATTTATACCTTTGATAGTTCAAAAACATTTATTCAGTGCCTCTTATTTCCTAGGTATTAATGCTACAAAGACAAAAATGCATGCTGGGGTTAAGGACACACACCTGCAATCCCTGCTGCTTTGGACTCTGAAGTTGGTGGATGGATTGAACTAGGGAGTGCTGAGCTACAGTTGGGCTGATACCTGTAGGGCGAATGTGTTA
Organism: Pseudocheirus occidentalis; assembly: GCA_028646575.1. Classification (NCBI taxonomy): domain Eukaryota; kingdom Metazoa; phylum Chordata; class Mammalia; order Diprotodontia; family Pseudocheiridae; genus Pseudocheirus; species Pseudocheirus occidentalis. The sequence continues at coordinate 85,493,368 of CM053596.1, read as the reverse complement.
AGTCTGGCACCAGTATGATGAGTACCCAG
>CM053596.1:85431512-85493239 GCA_028646575.1 Pseudocheirus occidentalis | reverse complement strand
AGAGAGAGAGAGAGAGAGAGAGAGAGAGAGAGAGAGAGAGAGAGAGAGAGAGAGAGAGGGGGAGAGAGGGAGGGAGGGAGGGAGAGAAAGAGGGAAAGAGCAGTCCGTACCCTCACCATAGTTTATATTCTACTGGGGAAGAGAGGTAGAGGTTTGGTAGGCATGCAATAGGTACATAGGTAAGCAGATAAAAAGTAATTTAATGAGGGAGGTGTGAATAACTCAGGAAATCAGAGAAGGCTTCACAGGGGAGGCAATACCTCTGCGGAACTTTGAAAAAAGATCTTGGTCTGAAACTTGATACCTTTAATGACATCTAGACAAGTTCAGTCCTTGTAAACTTGTAAATGTGGGATACTGACCACATAAGTGGTATAGGATTGACATATGTTAGTAATTAAGGGCAATTAATAGGACTATACTAATAAAGAATGCTATTGCCAGTTTAGCAGACAGATCTCATAGAGACATTTTGTTCTTGCTTCTGGAGCATCCATAAATTTCCCAGGCATCCCAAAATTTTAATTTCTTTTTTTAAGGTACATTTCTCCAACATAGTTAATAAATAACGGGGCAAAGGTATTATAAAACCATTCAGATCAACTCATCAGTATGTTGGTTGTTTAGTCATTTCAGTAATATTTGACTCTTTATAATCCCATTTGGGGTTTTGTTGGCAAAGATATTGGAATGGTTTGTCATTTCTTTCTCCAGCTCATTTTACAGATGAAGAAACTGAGGCAAGCAGGGATAAGTGACTTGTCCAGGGCCACGCAGCAGCTAATTATCTGAGGCCAGATTTGAATACAGGTCTTCCTGACTCCAGGCCTGGTACTCTATTCACTGCATCACTTAGCTGCCCAGTTCATCAGGGTACTGAAAGTAGATGAAGATAATCAGCATGACAAACTGTCCCCATAGGTCTTGAAATACTGAATTCTTGAACCTCTGACCAGCTGCAGGGGTAACAAACAAATGTAAGGACATAAACCAACAGGGCCATACAGGTTTGGATGGCCATCTTTCATTGAATGGTTTCCCATATCCAGTTCAGATTGTGTTGGACCTATATATAGGTCAAATCGGGTAGAGAGGCATCAATGACAGAGGTTGATTAGTTCTGGATGGCCTTATTTTTCAAGGGTCTATGGTCATAACTCCATGCTCTTCTTGGCAAATGGTGCCAGGCTTCCACTGGGAGATAACATAGACCTAGATGAACTTCTTCTGGTTCTTACAAAGAACCTCTTTTGGGGCTATGGCATCTGGTCTAGGCAATGTGTTGACCAGAATTGGAGCTTCCAGTATGAGGCTAATCGTACCACCTTAGAGGCTATGTGGCAGGGGCTACTCTGCCTTGATGGCAGTACAGACGTGTTTGAAAGTCCTGGGACTTTAGGCTATAAATAAGGGATAGCTAGGGGCACTATAGCTGAATAGGAGTATACATCTGCTCCAAAGAATGCTTCTGGCAGTATTAAGAGAGAAATGTGACTTTCTGTATCCTATGCAATAGCTGAAATATAAAATGCCAGCCAGTGGTTTCCTACTTCCCCTGAGAAGTGAAGGAAATGGGACTACTGGGATTCAGTCTCTAGGGTTACAATTATGGTTGAAAGTGAACAGTATTTTGTTATTTCAGCTCTCCTACTGGGGTTGTAGGGATGTTTGCTCTAATGATGAAGATAGAATACTTCTTCTGGGGGCAATGAGGTTGCACAGGATCTGGAGTCAGGAAGACCTGAGTTCAAATCCAGCCTCAAATACTACCTGTGTGATCCTGGGCAAATCATTTAATCTCTACCTCAGTTTTCTCATTGTACATGGGGATAATGATAGTACCTACCTCCCACGGTTGTTGTGGGGATTAAACGAGACAATAATTGTAAAGCACTTAGTACAGAGCCTGGCACCTAGTTAAGTGCTATATAAATGTTACTTTTTATTGTTATTGCTACTCTAATTGTGTAGGATGGAATTCTTTCAAGTCTGTTAAAATCTTACTTTCTATAAGAAACCTTTCCCAGTCTGCCTTGCACTCAGTACGTCCCCTCAATGGTTATCTCCAATTTATCCTGCATCTGTCTTTTGAGCTCCCTGAGGGCAGGAGTTGTCTTTTGCCTTTGTATCCATTGAGTTTAAATGCTATGCCTGGCACATAGAAGATCTAGACTAGATGTACAGGACCCCTCCCACTACTGGATTTCTGGGTGGTTTCTAACACATTCAAAAGGAGGCTTAATGAAAGAAAATGGACAAGAATTACTCAGGATGAGATAGCATGTATAAGAGGGGATATGATGGTATCTTTTTTTGCTCCCACAAAAGTTATTGGAAGATATTCAATAGCTGTGAAGTTCTCCCTTATCTTACTTTACTAAAACCCTGGCCTTCCTGGGACTATGACAATGGTCAGAGGCAACTAGAAAGGTGGGGGTGTGGCTCACAGCTCTGACCTCTGACAGGTCTCAAGCATCCTCACTACCACGCCTGTGTAATCTGCATATAATCTGCATATATTAAGGGAATGTAGGGACCTCAGTCCTGCTTCAGTATCAGTGTGGGTGTGTCCCTGGTGAGCACCACACCCTCTTCCTTGCTGGAAACACCTTCTTCTGTACATTCTGTTTCTGAGTTCTTTCAGGCAGAAGGGGTTTGCTGTTTTAAGTGCATTATGTGTACATTATGTGGATCTTCCTAAGGGCCTCAAAGGGAAGCAATGGGCAGCAGAAGCTTGTCCCAGGCTAACTCCCTGACCCTGCTAGGGAAGCCCTGTGATCCCTAAAAGTGTGTTTCTCACACATAGGTGGATTCTGACTTGTCTTAGTACAGGGAATTGCCACAGGAAAGAGAACATAAATCCATTAAGCAGGGATTCTTAACCTGGGGTCTGTGAATTTTCTTTCTTCAATATTTTGATAACTATTTCAGTATAAATTGGTTTCCTTTATAACGCTATTATTTTTATTTTATGTGTTCAAAAACATTCTGAGGAGACCCCAGGCACAGAGACTGCCAAAGGCATCCATGACAGGCAAGAAAGTTAAGAACCCCAGCCAACTGAAGTAGAGTATTTCTTTAGATTAGGAAAGGTAAACCCATTTTAAAATGTTACTGTGTTATTGTTTGACCTTTTCTCCTCAGAATTTTGCTGACTAATCACACGAATAAAACAATTATCACCAATACAGCAAAATCCCTCTTATTTGGGATAGTAGGTGTAGTATTCAGTCCTGCACTTTGAGATTCTCAAAGTTCTCAGGATATGTATGTAAAGCATGTAAAGGTCAGGAAGGAGGGGGCACATTCCCTGGCAAGGAAGTCAGGTATTTTACACCTCAGGGCCTCACTCAGCCCCACTGACACTCATTTAACTTATAATTCTTTTTCTTTTCTTTTTGTCTCGGCCCTGTGATTTCACTGTATGAATTTAACTGCTCTTCAATATCAGAGAGATGCCAAGGTCACACAGCCAGTATGTCAGAGGTGGCACAGGAACCCACATCTTTCTGACTCTGCAGAGAGTTGTTCTTTATCTGCTTGGGCTGCTTCCATTAACACATAAGTCCTAAGAAGCTGCCTATCTCATATGTCATCTCAGAACAGATGAGAAGCAAGAAACTTGAAAACCAGAAAGTTTGGGGGGAGGGGGTGGGGGAGGGTAGGTAGAGATTGGGGATGGTCCAAAGTAAGACTGCTGTTAGAAGCAGATAAAATGACAGCAGAAGTCACAAGTGACAGCTTGCCACTGAGGCAGGAGATAAAAGCAAAAGGCAGACACAATTATATTACCAGTAGTTACCAGACAGCAATGGATGCCATCATGGTGACCCTGAACCATTGGGAAAGCGTTAATCCTCTGTATCCTCTGTCTGAGAAGACAAGCAAGTATATTTCAAAAAACTTTCCACCCAAAATGGTTGAAAGAAAGGATGTTTTGGGTTTTGGAAGACCAGTTTATACTTATCTGGAAAGGTCATGTACGTGGGATAACTCATTAGATGATAGTGCCAGGTCTAGGAAGTGTGACCGTAGGAACACTATTCATCAGGGAATTCGCAGTCACCACAGTCTCGTGAAAGGTTGGTCCCTCTTATCACGGCCCTTTTATTCTCTTCATCCGCCACTGTTCAATATTTTCTCCTTTTTGATTGACTTTTAGTCTCTTCTCATCTTTTCTCCTGCTCTGCATTCGTTGAAATCTATCTCCCACAAATAGTTTTCATAGCTTCATATACCACAGTGTGGTTAGCTAAAAATTTATTGAAAACGTGGGCGGCATACAGTTCTCCTTAATCCCATTCAAAAAGTTTGTACCGGAATTGAAACCTCTACCTGGGGGTGGCTAGGTGGTGCACTGGATAGAGCACTGGCCCTGGAGTCAAGAGGACCTGAGTTCAATATGAACTCAGACCCTAAACTGTGTGATCCTGGGCAAGTTACTTAAAATCAATTGCCTCCAAAAAAGAAAGAAAGAAAGAAAAGAAAAACAGCTTCCATAACCTGAAATGGCACAAGAGAAGAGTCCTAGGGGGAAAAGGAAGAAATGATTTGATGAGAAAATATTTTCAGACTGAAGGAAAACGCAAAAACATAAAAATGCCTCAGTAATGATGCCCATTCAGAGGGAAAAATAGTTTCCAGGATTTTTATTGATAAAACAAAGAGATATCTATTCCAGTATTTTCACTATCCTGTACATTAAACCTCACAAGAGAAAAGCTGCTATTCCTCTCCCTACCCACAAAAAGGTACATGTGGTACAAGATTCCTATCACATATCAGTATCCTTGGGCAAGGAGATGCTCATGGCATTCTTTCTCAGCTACTTTTTTTTCTTAAAAGAAAACTCTCCATCCTTCTAATAGTCAGCTGAAGGGGTATCTGGAGAAGTCAGCTATTTATTTAACAAATTCAATTCTGCATGACATCAGTTCAAGGAGTTTAGCTAAGAAGGGGAGGAAAGATATGGGACAATAGCTAGTGGAGATGGTTGGATCTAGTGAGAGGGTTTTTAAGGATGGACAGATAGGCATGTTTGGAGGCAGCAGGGAATAAACTAGGAGATAGGGAGAGATTAAAGATTAAAGAGCGGGGATGACAGTGGTGGCAATCTGCTGGACAAGATGAAAGGGGATGGGATCTGGGTACATGTAAGGAAATAGCGTTGGCAAGAAGAAAGGCCATCTCTTCATCAGAGACTGGAGTGAAGGAAGATATGGAGGGGACAGTGTTAGAGGGATGTGATATGAAGAGAAAGGAAGAGTAAGGAGAGTGAACCACAATGCCTTCCTCTATGTGTTAGGGGACAGGGGTGGTGGCCCCACCTAGACCATGCTAGACCAGCTGAAATAAATGAAGGATACAGATGGATTGCCCAGGGTATATTATTTCTCTACCGTAGAATGTTTTTTCTCATTATTGGAAGGGGACATAAGGCAGCTTTGTACTTGGGTAGGGAAATTGTTCCTGGAACTTCACAATGGCACCTAAATCAAGAAGGAGAGGACTGTGAACAGATCCTGAATGATGAAGGACTCCAGAGCAGCTGGGTCTTGGCACACGGTGGAACTTTCCAGTGTCCTTCTGCTGAATTACAGCACCTCTGGAGGCTCTTGCTCCTAAATCAGTTCCTTGATGAGCATCCCAGAAGCTGTATCTAGCAGGTGGTGGATGATGCTCTGAAGTACTATGGAGAGATTAGAAACAGTGGCTCCTGCCTTCTGAAAGCTGCAGTTTGGTCTCTGCACAGAGGAGAGCCAGGCTCTTGAGATTTAAGCCTACCATGTAACTTCCTCATTTTTAACACACTGTGCTAGGAGCACACAGAGGTGGTGGTCCTGCCAGGAGCCAATGGCAGGAAAAACCTGGTCCTAGTGACAGTGCCTAGTATGGGTTATACCCAAACCCCAGGTCTTGCCCCACCTCCTTATGATGTCAGAGTGGTACAGGAGGCTAATGGCTCCTTAGAATGGAGCCTTATTCAAATGCATCTGGATTCCATGGGCCATTGCAACTCCTTGGTTTTGGTTTTCTCATACAGGAAAACTATCCCTCAGGTGTCTTTGGTAATCAGTTTGTGATGTTTTATTATGTTCCCTTGTACTGGAATGCCTGAGATGTGATGTAGGTCAGTTAAGAAATTCGACCAAGCCCTTGAGATGGGATCCCAGGAGACCTTTGAGGCAATGTTCATTTCTCTCTGCAGATCAATAAGTGAAGCATCCTGACACAAGAAATTGTGAGGGACATTGCCTGTAGATATCTCTGGTTTCACATGGAAGTAAACTTGTATGAGTCTCATACGTTCTTAAAGGTAGAATTCCCTTTCTGGACCTAGAACCCCAATGCCACCAAGAGATCCAGTTTGGGCATATACAGGGGCCTATACACTGTAATACCTCTTGGGATTGGGTTCAATTAGAGGTGTGGGCCCATTGATGGATGGGCCTGTCAGAACATGGCTTTGGGGTAGCATTTTTCAGCAACAGCAAGTATGGGGGTTTTGTTCAGAGTAACATCCTCAGCCTCTCCCCCTTATGGGCACTCAAGTCTCCTGATACCACTAAGGACATGGGTCATCATCAGTTCTCCCTTGTGATAATGCCACGCATGGCAATATTCCAGCATCCCAAATTCATCCAAGCTGCCTGCAACCTCAATTTCCCCCTACATGTCATACCCACTGGACCAGCCCACTGCCAGCCCTGAAATGCTTCCTCAGTCTCATCATCTGCTGTGGTACTAGAGACTGTTAAACAGGTGTAGACTGGACTCCACCCTTATGTCCCATACTAAGAGGCACACAGCAGCCAGGTAGACTTATGGCTACAGACCTCACTTCCTGTACAGGAGGCTATCATGTGCCTCATTTTCTTCCTCTTTCCTTCTAGTTGTGATCTTTTGGAACACCCTGATTATCAGCAGTGCTTGACCCTAGAGAGCTCCTACCTAATGCTTTCCTTCTCCCCCTTCTAAGTGGTTTCTCTGCTCCTTATGTTGTAGTACTCAACCCCCTGATCAAGAGATAGGACCAGCACCTTGGGCTTCATCACCCTGAAATCTCTGGCCCCTCGGTCTAGGACAAGTAGGAGCCCCCACCATGATCTTAACCACTTCCATCTTGGTCCCATCCAAGCATCAAGCTCCCAAACCCCTCTGCCCTAATACATTTGCAACTGGGGGCAGTACTGTTCGCCTGGGGCTAGGAGGGAAGCCAGACATATCCTCTTGTCAGGTTTCTGCAGTAGGGCCACATCTCAATAGCACAAACATCTGTGGAGAGCTGGACGGAATGGAATGGACTACAACTCTGAGGAGTAATCTACCCAGGGGATTTAGTGCCCCTAACTCAGACTCTCCCGCTCTCAGCTTCTGGCTCTTCCTGAGGAATTCCAAAGAACCATGAGGCAAGAGCTCCTCTTAGCCCCTACTACATCTTAAAAGCATACCCCTGTCTCCTTCGTCCATTCCTTCCTTTAACTGATCTTGGCTCTAGTAGCTAGTTCCTCATATACTGGATAGTGGGTGCATTTCAATAAACTCAATGAGCATTTTTATTAGCAAGCACTCCCCTCTTCCCCCCAAAACTATGTCATAGGTACATTCCTTTTTTCAGAGAGCCAGTTGTTAAACATTTGCCAGCATACCTCCTCAAGGTTAAGGCCATTTCTCAGGGTAGAGGGGGCAGTGATAATGAATGACAGAGCAAAATGATTTGATTCTGAATTTGTTTCTTTGTCAAAGAGAATTATCTTTGGCCTGGAAAAGAGACAATAAACATGGTTAGTGAGAAGCTGAAACCTGAAATAGATAAAGATATGGTAAGAGATCACCAACAGTCAATTCAAGTCTTTAGCCGTGATTCGGTTGCATTCCAGGGTAGTGGAAAAAACAGCAGAAGTATTTGCTGAGCTTCTGTCAGAGATCAAAGGTAGGTTTTGCAGGAGGATGACAAGTTCGCTTTGGGAGATTTGAGATGATGGAGGGAAAAGAGGACATCCAGATGGAGATCAGTAAAAAGGTGGAAATGGAAGACTGTCTTAATGCTCCAGGGAGACATAATATTGAGTTACAGGAGCAGGAAGGCAGTTACTCCTGGCAATAGCCCTAACAAAGACCCCCAACTTTGAGGCTGGCTGAAGACAACATATCAAATCAAGGGAAGCCCAGGCTTCTAGGTTGGTTTTTCTCAATTGGTCCTTTAATATGGCTATCCAGCTAAAAGTATTGACAGGAAGAAGAGAGTCAAGTTATGGAACAGCTATGTAACTCTGGGAAGTATGATTGAGTGGTTTTCTTGTTGTGTCTGGGTAAATGTTCCTCTGTGTTATATATGTTCAAAGAAAAGTCTTAATCATTGGACTATACTGTCAGCTGCCTGATATTGTAGGTGAGGAGTATCCCAAAGGGCTGGGCTATGATGATTGGTTCATAAGGTCAGGGGCAGCTGGTCTGTGCAATATCTCCTAGCTCTTCCCTGTTCTCTAAGCCACATTTGTATTAAATATATGGTCCTTGCCCTTAAGGAATTCACATTTGGGGGATATGACGAAACAGGTACATACATAACTACCATTGAAGTTTGTAGTGCCAGAAAAATGATATAGATATAAAGTCCTTTCGTGTTGGAATTGTTTGCCATTTTCTTCTATAACTCATTTTTTTAGCTTTTATTTAGTATTTTATTTTCCCCAGTTACATATAAAGACAATTTTAAACATTTTTTTTTAAACTTTGAGTTCCAAATTCTCTCTCTTCCTCCCTCTCTACCCTCCCTCATTTAGAGGCAAGTTATTTGATACAGGTCATACATGTGTAGTCAGGAAAAACACATCCAGGCTCAGCAGTCTATCCACTGTGTCACCCAGCTGCCCTGGCTAACACTTACATACTATTTACTATGTGCTCAGGGCTCTCATTCAACAATCCTGGGCAGAAAGTGCTATTATGAACTCCATTTTACAGATGAGGAAACTGAGGCAAATAGAGGTTCAGTTTCCCAACATCACACAGCTAGCTTGTTCCTTTCCTCCCCTCCCCTCCACTCCTTTGTGCCATCCCCCCTAGGGCAGTTAAAAGCTACATTTATCTCTCCACACCCCCACCCCCATAGCAGCTGTTCCAGTGCCATTAGAAAAAGTCTGCCTCCACCTCTTGCCTTCTATATCTCCTCCTTGGCTATGTTGGACATCTCTCAAAAGGTCTTTTCATTGGGGCAAGGGGTGAGCATGACTGATGAATGAAAGCCCTGTGACCCTCATTGCACCCCTTTCTCATTTGGATGAGACAGAGAAAATCACATAGGATGAGTAGGCATGGAGGGATTGAGATCTGTATTGCATTATCCCTCCTCTCAAACCTATCCTTCTGCTAAAATTGCTTCTTACTGTCAAGAGCATCGCCATCCTTCCAGTCACCGAGGTTTTCAGTTTTTGGTGTCATCTCTGACCCCTCACTTTCATTTACCCCACCTGCCATTTTGCTGTCTCTACCCCCACAACTCTCATACCCATCCACAGTTACCACCCTAGCTCAGGCTCTCACCACCTCTCACCTGGAATATTGCAACAGCCTCTAATTGGTTTCTCTGCCTCAGGTCTCTTCCCACTCCAATGCATTCTCCATATGGCTGCCAAAGTGATTTTCTTAAAGAGCAGGTCTGACTGTGCCACTCCCATACTTAATAAACTCTTAACATTTTATTATCTCTAGGCTCAAATATTATCTCATCTCCATCTTATCCTTCCAAAATTTGTTTCATCTTTATTGTGTCCCTTTTAGGTTTATTTTCCTGTAAGTTTTCTAATATACACAATTATTAGCACAGTAGCACATGCATATAATTTATAAATAAGTCGACACATTATTAGGAGTGCTTACTTGACCATTAATTTTTTTTCACTGAGGTCACTGCTTTAGCTGCCCTTGTTGGTAGATTACATCATGCTGTTTGTGCCAAGTCCTGGACCATGGCAGAAACTCCTAAATGAGATCTGTAAAGATTCAAAGGGCTTCAGCCCTGCAAACCATGCAGGAAACACTAGATCTACATGGAGGGTCTATACTATGAGAGCTGTAATTGATATCAGTGTCTCTCTTATTACAGATGAGGAAACAAAGGTCTTCAGATCTTACATGGTCACACAGTTAGTGTAATACAATTACAATACTATGTAATTTCCCTTTCCTTCTCTAAAGAACAATTCTGATGACTTGTTGCTGCATGGAGGCATTACTGAATTGTTAAAGGTCATGACAATATAGCAGGAATGCCAGCAGGTCCTTTCAAGCTAGAAAAGCTTCAGGTGCCAATTTGGTGTTAGGTTGTTTGTGGTTTGACACTAGCCTAGCTAAGTGTTGAGAAGCTCATCACTGGAAACTTCCTCCACTGGCACAGATTGGTAATTCTATAACTGATTGTCTTAGAAAGCTGTTTTTATCATTAAAAGGTTAAATGACCTGCCAACAATCAAACAGCCAGTATGGCAGAATCAGGGCTGGAGCCAGGTCCTTTTCATTCCCAAGCCAGCTCTTCTTATGCCACTCTTCCTTTCTTGGGATTAATCACATAAATAGAGAACTGAGATAATTATGTGGGTAATTTGGGCCCCAATAGAATGTTTTTTTTTCTGCCAGAATTATCCAGGAAATCAAGCCAAAATTGGGGCACCATGAAAGAGGCTGGAGTTTGTATCTTCCAGATAGTTGTTGGAGTGCACTTTCTCCCAATTTCCAAATGATAAAATCCTTCTCTTCCTTCGAGGTCTAGTTCACATGGCATCTCCTTCTATGAAGCCTTCCTTAATTCTTGCAGCTGAAAGTCATCTTCCTCCTTCTCAGATTTTCTTAGAGCACTTTGCCTCTCTCATCACATTTTACTGGCACCATAGTTACCTATGCATGTTGTTCTCATATATAACTCCCTGAAAACCAGAACTTTATCCTTTTTAATCTTTGTTTTTCCAGTGAGCAGATCAATGCCTGGTAGATTGCAGGCCCTTAATCATTTTTGTTGAAATTGGTTGCCCAACTTTACACTTCCTTGTAAAGAATACCTTTTACTATTAGATGCAGGAATATACGGATACTCCAGAACATGAGCTAAAATCACAGAACATTTGAGAGGGTAGGAACTCAAAGCTCATCTAGTCTTGAATCATTTTATAGTGATTCCTGAGTATGAAGGTCTTTTCTTGACACAAAAGACTTGGCTAAACTTTGGGAACTCTCTCTGGCTTGTTGGATTCATCCAGATGATCCGGGAAATTCAGTATCTGGTACCCCTTAACTGGACTATACAGCTTCTCTTATGAGCACACAGAATCACAAGTCTTAGTTAAAATTTAGTGGAAACAGATAGACTCTAAGTCCCCAGTAGCCTTGAGAGCAAGGACTGCCTTTTGTCTTTATTTGCATCTCTAGCACTGGACTCTTGACTCCTGACACACATTAGACGCTTGACAAATGCTTTTTCCTTTCCCCTTCTCCTTCCTTCCCTCCTTTGTATCCTCAGTGCTTATTATGGTGCCTGGCACTGAGTAGGTGTTTAATGAATGCTTGTTCACACACACACACACACACACACACACACATACACACACACACACAGTGAACAGTTCACCTCAAGAGACCTCTAGGCTTCTACCTTTGTAAGCCTTCTTCTCCATGTCATGTTGACTTAGCTAGGGTTCCAGCCAAGGATGGTCGGGGTTTGCCTGGTGTGGGTACCGCTCTCCTACTCCTCCTGGGATGCTGCTTCTTGCCTCCTGTAGCTCTCCTTTGCTCCCAGTAGGTGGCAGTCCTTCCACCACTGTCCTTCAAAGCCTCTATTCCTTGCTGCTCAGCTTTCTATTTCATTGAGATCTGCAGTTGAGCTGTCCTCCACCAGATGGTTCTCTGTGGACAACCCAAGGTTGCCCCAATCGTGTTTCGGCTCAGTTTGCCTCCTCTCTCCTCCAGAACCTAGACAAAGTCTCCCTTGCTGGATAACATACTACATACTTTTTCTCTGATGAAACAATAGGTTTGGCTTATTCAAATCGCCTGTGTCTGAATTCCTGAAGGGAAGGATTAAGGTACAAATCCTTTCTAGTCAGGACTTGAATTCTGGTCTTTTGCCTAGAGGCAGTTAGGTGTCATAGCAAATAGAGCAGCAGTTCTCAACCTTCCTAATGCCCCCACCCTTTAATACTCATATGTGGGCATATCTGCATGTGGACGGCGATGTCTCAGTTCCTAAGGCCATCAGAAATATGTGTTTTCCCATGGTCTTAGGCAAATCCCAGAAGGGTCACGACCCACAGGTTGAGAACTGCTGAAATAGAGTATAAGACCTGGAGTCAGGAAGAAATTATTTCAAGTCTGGCCTTAGACCCTAACTAGCTATATAACCTTGGGCAAATCACTTAATCTGCTTCTGCTTCGGTTTCCCCACATGAAAAAATAGGGGTAATAACAGCATCTACCTCCAGTATTGTTGGGAGGATCACAGTACCTGGCAGAAAATAAATGTTAATAAATACTTGCTCCTTTCCCTTCCTCTGAATCCTCTACCAGTGTTCCTTCCACTATAACACAACAATACATGAAATAACGATGTACTTCTGAAATTTGCCCCTTGAATTGTCTACCCTAAGTCTGGGTAGGGCAGCAACCCCTGTTAGCATTTGTGTCCGGTGGATTTTCTCATTCACTTTTATTTGTTCCGCCCAGTATTAGTCCTATGTTTATTAAGATAATTTTCTGAAGCATACACATCAATGGCCCTTTTTAAAAGAGTCCTTTTATCCTGCCCTACCGGAAAGTCAGAGGGGAAAGGGGTAAGGGGGAGGGGACAGAGGAGAGAGCAGGCTGGGGGAGGGGTTATACAGTGGGATGGCTGTTTTGAGGTGTTGGGTAGGGGAAAGATGGGGAGAAAATTTGTAACTCAAAATCTCGTGGAAATGATGTAAACAAGAAAATAAATACATGAGAACAAAAAACAAAAACAAAAACAGTCCTTTTAAAAGCAGTCCAAAGCAGCTAATATTTATATAGAACTTTATGGTTTGCAATTAGATTATTGGAAATGCTCCTGGAATTTGCATGTATTTAAGTAATGTCCACAGTTAATTCATTTCACAGAAATTCAGAGTTGGAAGGGACATCGGAGGTCACCAGGCAGGAATCATACTTGAAAGAAGAATCTTCTCTATCTGACAAAATGGTCATTCAGCCTCCATATAAAGACCTACAGTCATGATAAATTTAATAACACTACTAAGATCTGAGAGGTGAGACAGCATCAAAGATAGAAGACCAGACTTGGCATGAGGAAAACTGAGTTTCAGATCTTATCACAGATACTGCCTACGGGACACTGGGCAAATTATTTGTTCTTTGTGCATTGGTATCCTCATCTGAAAAAAATGAGAGGGTTTTACTCAATGGTTTCTAAGGTTCTTGCCCTCTCTAAATTTATGATCCATATTAGGACAACTCTTAATTGTTAAGGAGTTTTTTTCTTATGTAATCCAGGCTTCAATTCTGGAACATATTTTATAATACTCTCCTAATTGGTGGAAAGAATGGTGGCTCCATGATGCCTGTCTGCCTGAGGAACAGAGTTGGTCAGAGAGTTTTGGAGAGGAGAGATATTCCTCATTCCTTCTTCAAGCGAGGCACACATGTGGTTCTAGATTCTCTTTGGGACTCACTCCAGGAGGGAAAACAGGAAGACATTTTTGCAGACATGTAAGGGAAAGTTGGCTCTCTAATGTTTCTATGATTTCCAGCTTGCCTCCCTAGAGAGCTCAGGAAATTTCTCTTGGATGAAATTGGGACCTTTTTCTTTGTTGAGTAGAATTTCAGCTCTTTCTCATCTAAAGAGCTTATTCAGTTTTGTGTATTTTCCGGTATAGAAATTCCCTGATTTTTGCTTGGATAAATGGATTTACTCACTATTCACTATTTGTGATAGACTTAGATAAGTCTAATTAGCATTTGGTGGGAAAGAGTCAAGTCTACTGGCATAATCTTGGGTTACCCTCCTTCTTTAAGAGATAGTAATCAGGGAAGCTAGTGGCTTTGTTGCTTATAAACCTAAAAACACAGTCATACTTCTAGATTAGAAATAATTTAGAGGTTTGGGTAGCTATTCTAGTCTGGTACCCTTTTCAGAGGAGAACAGAAAATTAGCATCATGGTTTCTTTTTCACTCCCTTCCGGGCAGGAATCAAAGTGTCCCTTGGAGATAGGTAGACAAGAAGCCCTGTTCCCCAAGACAGCTGTTCATGCCTCCCTGAAAGCTGCATTTAGATGGCCCATGTGGATATACATCTTATATGGGAAGTGCACATACCTATACTTGTGTCAAGCAGAAAACTGCTTCCTAGCAACTTTCACTCATTTCTCCTAGTTCTACTTCCTAAGGCTATGACGAACAAATCTCATCCATCTTCCGTATGAAAAAGAAAAGTTACTAAAAATCAATGACGTATCTGTTGGTTTCACAAGATTATAAAACGTTAAACATACTATTGATCCTTTGACTATTAAAGTGATCAGACATATTTTCTTCCTTATTAGGTGTAATATAATTTTTAAACATAACATAAAACATAAGGAACAGGTGCCCTACTTAAGTGGAATTATTTTGAACCTAAAAAAGTTCACATCTGTGGGGCTTTTTAGATTGTTTATTAGAGCAAGGTGATGAACTATGGAAACGTAATATGTTAAAGCCACACATTTTATTAATAAAGAAAAAGGTAAGAAGTTCAAGAAAAACCTTAAGTGTGAGCCTTGGACCATGAATATTCTTTATCACTTATGGTGAAGATTTGGAAATGCCTTTGTTCAAATTTTCATAAGACATTCCACCCAGCGGTAGTATTGGCCAACAATATTGGAGGTGAATATTCAGAGTTCTAATTTCATCTCTAATCTGACATGCTTTCTTGGCTTTAGGTCAATCCTCCTATCTCTTTAAACACGGAGCAAAGCATTTTGCTATGCATCCAGCTTTTTCCTGCCTACATTGACAAGATTAACTGGATAACTGCCAAATATATAGTTTATTATCCAGAAACAGTATTAAGCTCTAAATTGTGGGTTCTGTCTAAAAGCAAATGAGTTAGTCTTGTCAATTATGATTACAGGGTCTCTCAAACCAAGCAGAAGACATAGATAGAATCAGACAGAGAGTAGACAACTTCCACCCCAGGATCAGAGTTCATTAATGCTGTTGGCTAGTGCTGCTCTTGCTGACTCTTCACAGAAGCTTAGAACACAAAATATTTGAAGGGATTTCAGTTATTATAACCTAGTTCAATTCTTTACATGAAAAGAGGATGGAATAGGCACAGAGGTAATTTAGTTTGCTCCCTGACCTTTGGTTTCCAACCATGCCTTGACTCTTGCTGCTTTTCTCTCCCTCCTTCACTTTTTTATTCTTGTTGATCAAATTTGTTTTTACATCATCTTCATTTCTAAATATATTCCTCCATCCTTCTCTGACCAGTCAGCCATTTGTAACAAAGAATAAAAAAGAGAAAATAATTGCAGCTCAGCAAAACTCAACATATCAAGCAAGTCTGAAAGTGTATGCAATGTTCCACACCCAGCGTTCATCTACCTCTGAAAAGAAACGGGGATTCATTTCATCTTCTCTTCTCCAGGGCCAAAGTTGGTAATTACAATTATCCAGCATTTAGTTTCGTTTTTTCATTTTTCCCATTTACACTGTTGTAGTCATCATATATCTTAGTGTATTTATTCATTTTATTTTTCTGAATTGTTAAAATTCATAATTTTCACAACACAATAATATTCTACTATATCCATTTACCACAAATTTGTTTAGCTTTTCTCTGAATGATGGACATCTACTTTGTTTCCAGATCTTTGTTACCACAGAAAGTACAGTTATGGTCATTTTGGGCTATACAGAGCTTTTCTGTCTTTGAAGTCCTTGGTGTATATGTCTAGCAAAGAGATCTCTGAGCTATCAATAACATTTTAGTCTCCTGTTAGTATAATCCCAAATTCATTCCCAGAATGGTTGGGCCAATTTGGAACTCCAGCCTCAATGTATTGGTGTCTATCTTTTTGCAGCCCCCACAATACTAATTATTTTTATCTTTTGTCATCTATGATAATTTGCTACAAATCATCAGAAACCAAAGACTAAGCAAGAGAAGGATCTGGCCCAAGTCCATCCAATTGCTTAAAATTGGAGTTAGTACTTAAATCTGAGTCTTCCGACTTGCAGTATTCTTTATACCAAGCTTCCAATTACGTCCATTATGACACCCAATTTTGGACCTCAGAGTTGATGTAGGACAGTTTATTTTATTATTGTTATTATTATTTATTTTAACTTTTCTTTTTAAATTTCAAGTTCCAGATGCTCTCCCTCTCTCCTACTCCTCCCCTATTCACTGAGAAGGCAAACAATATGATATCAATTATACATGTGAAATCATGCAAAACATATTTCCATATTTGGGACTCTTTCTAATCTTATGTTTCAGAAGATGTTGGGTCTGGGATGGGAAGGAAAGCCACTTTTTCTCAGTTATTGCCATACCTCCAGGTATCAGGTATCAAGCATACTTCTGGAGCATCTGCTGCACTTAAACCAATAAAGCAATTGCCATCATTACAAAACCTAGTGAATAGAAGAAATGGACACAAAGGAGGGCATGCAGCAATAATATCAGAACTGGAAAAAGCCTGAGAGATTATCACCTAGCTCAGTTTCCTTGTTATAAAAGAAGTAATTTCATACCCACTGGTGAATTAGATGAGTCCTTCTAGTAACATCTGCCACCATCTCTTAACCACCACCTCAACTGGGCTGGACAACTTGATATTTTGCCAAAATATGATTAATTTCCTCCCGCGAGCAGGCTTTGGGCAGACCATGGTCTTTGATTGGCTCCTGATTCTGTTTGAAGCATATAAGACATTTACTGTTTGATTTATAAATGACTTAGTTGGAGAGCTTTCCGTGTGTTGGGTGTCTTATGCTCATTGTTCTGTTTTGTTTTGTTTTTGGAGGGGGGAAGGCTGGGCAATTGGGGTTAAGTGACTTGCCCATGGTCACAAGGCAAGTAAGTGTTAAGTGTTTGAGGTCAAATTTGAATTCAGATCCTCCCTGATTCCAGGGCTGGTGCTCTATTCACTGCACCACTTAGCTGCCCCATGCTCATTGTTCTGATCATTGCCTTGTTTCTGACCTAATTGCCTTTGCCTTACTTCTGGTTCCTGTCCCTTATTCTTAAAGCTCTTTTCTGAGCATTTCCCTAGTTTAGTTTGCTCCCTGACTTGACTCTCTTGCTGCTTTTCTCCCCCTTCCCTATCTGGATGAATGGAGATTATCCCTGGGCCCAGCATGGCACCTTCAGATGTGCAAAGTTACTTCTGAGTCCTGTTCAGTTGAAATTCAACGTTGGTTTGCTCTAGAAAACTCTCTGGCCTTGTTAAATGCCCTTTGTTCAATCAATAAACATTTATTAAATGGGTACTGTCTTGGGGGAGAGAGGTAGAGCAGACACAGTTTCCTTCCTCAGACTTTTCTATCTCTAAGACAGGGAAAAGATAGATGGACATAATAACTGCAAAACAAAGAAGAGACAATTGGAAAAAAGTAGTATCTATTTTGAGGGCAGATCTTTTCTTTGCGTTTTTCTGGTTTCTGCCTGGAACTATACACTCTAGGGACCCTAATGATACTAATAGGGGTTGAGAGGAAATAAGACAGATCTGAAAGTGAAAGGAATGTCATGAATTGTTGTGATGTTTTATTAAATTATATTTTTAGTTTTCTGAATTAAAAAAGCATTTATTTTTGCTCTCTACCACTTCCTTACTCAAGCGGGAAAAAAAGGAAAAAAAAAACCTTAAATCCTTGTAACAAATTCTCGCATTGACAATATTTTAAAATGCTTGTCTCATTCTGTGTATTTAGTCCATCATTTCTGTCAGTATGTTCATCACAGGTCCTCTAGAATGGTAGCTAATCATCACATTGATCAGAGTTCCCGTTTCTTTTAAAGTTGTTCTTATTTTAACAATAAAAGTAGTGTTGTTGTTGTATAATATCCTTCTCATTTTACTCCGCCTTAGTTTGTACAAATTTTCCCAGGTTTTTCAAATTATCCTTTTCGTTATTTGTTATGGTGCAACAGTATTATTTACATTCACATACTATAAATTGCTCAGCCATTCTTCAGTTTATAGGTACCTTCTTAATTCCAGTTCTGTGCTGAATTTTTTGTTTCTGTTTTTTAAAGAAATAATTTGTATTCATTTACAGGACAACTCCTTTACAGACCAACATAATAATAACAACAATAATGATAGTTAATAATTATATAGCATTTTAAGGTTTTCAAAGCACTTTTACATATATTATTTCCAAGGAGATAATATATATAAGAATATATGACACAAGAGAGAGCCAACTAAGCAGGAGTTACCCTGCCTGGGAGAGACCTTCCTCTCTCTTGGGTCAGAGATTTGTCAGAGTTCGACCAGTGAAGAAACAAAGATACTGTAAGACATTCTGTTGAGAGGAGATGCTAGGTAGGCTAGGGTAAAGACAGAGGGGCCTTCTAATCGTGACCGTCTCCTTCATGAATGACTGTGATACTGGAGTAGGGATGGGAAGATGAACAATCACTTTTCTTTGCCAGTGGTTTCTGGGAGAACTCATCCCTAAGAAAAGCAAATGTGTGAATCCTGGTCTTTAATGGGGCAACAGCTGCTGGTCATGGAGATGCCTCCGCTTTATTTATGTGTCATTGGTCAGAGTTTTATTGCTGCATCATTTTAATTATAATTTCTTGCAGTAAAGGTATCTTTAAGGATATTATGAGCTTATTTTCCTTATGAGTCATGCAGAATGGAGAAGCAGTTAGTAATCTTAATGGGAAATGAAGCAGGAACTTTAGTTTTGGAGATTTTCCCAGAGAGCCAATCAGGGGCACAACAAACCAAATCTATAGCAAATTGATGAAATGTTACATGTGATTTTATTTTAACGTTTAAAAACCATGGGTTGGAATCTAGAGAAACTTGGGCCAAAGTGGTAGTGGTGGAGGAAGGGGACAAGTGTTTGCTGCTGTTAGTGTGGTCCCTAGACTATCTATAGCTACAACATAGATCAGCTCTTTGCTGGAGAGATGAGGCTACTCCTTAGGACACCAAGGATATAACCTTTCCTTACTTTACAGGTGGAAATCAATCATAGTTTCTCTCTATGTAAACAGTGGGCAATTTAAAACATTTGAAAGACATAGTTCTAGGTAACTTAATAATTTTATTAATAAGGCCAGTACGTTTAAGATTCCTAAGAAAAACAAATGTGTGAATGCTGGCCGTCTCTCTTAGACCAAAGATAATCATGGGGGACTCAGAGCTCATATATTCTTTTGGAAGAAGAGTGACAATCAATTCTGATTGGTTAACAATGAGAGAAAGAATATTACCAAAAGGGTCTGAGAGTGACACAGAGACTATCTCTATATCCATACCACCATCTGCTTAGGGCAATCTATTCAAAGAATTTATGCCCCACCCAAGCCTGAGCAGAACACAATGGCTACCCCACTTAGGTGGGATCTGAACATGAAAGTTAGTCCAGTTTCATTATCAGGAATGTCCTTCAAGAGACAACTTCTTAAAATCAGAACTTTAGAAAAAGGGAGAACTCTGACTCTCCCCAAATCATTGGTTATTAATAATTTCTCTCTACATGTAAGAAATACCTACAAAGTATCATGAAGGAGATAATAATCTTTCTTCAAACTCTCTAATACATTGAATCAGAACACAAGTATGTCACAGCTGCACTAGCTTTTGTCTTATCCACCTACTAGAATACAAAGGTCTTTGTACTATGTCTCACTTAATTTTTTTCTTCTCCAGCTCCTAGGTAGATACAATTCTCTGCACACGGTTGGCTGACTGTCTCTCTCTCTCTGTTTCTCTGTCTCTCTCTGTCTCTGTCTCTCTCATTCCCTCTCTCATACAAACACACACATACACACACAGTATAGTACAGATGAGAGAGGACAATCACTGTAAATTGATGGGCTTTGGAAGTAAAGATTGTGAATGAAGTTTCATTTGAACTGGGGGGGGGAGGAGAGGGACTTAAAGAATAATTAGAAATTAGATAGGAAGAAAGGGAGGGAAAGGAAACTCTAAGTAGAAGGAACTGTGTGAACAAAGACATGGGGTGGGAAAGTGAGAGCCATTCTGCAGAGGAGATTCTACTAGATAGCTTTCTAATGCTGAAATGTTGGGATTTTGCAAATTAGACCACTCCAAATCATACAGTTTGTTTGCAATCACTGACCAAATGAACTAGATCATAGGATCTAGAGCTGAAAGTGACCTTAGAGATAATTTGATACAATCTCTTCATTCTAGAGATAAGCCAATCAAGGTCCAGAGAGTAGCTGCCAGACCTTCACTGCCTCTATCACTATGGAGAGACAGTCATATAAATGTGGCTATACATAGTCCCTAAATTGATGGTAACACAGATGAGAACAATAAAAGTATGATATTATTTCTTTTTTTAAGCACAAAGATATTTTTATTCTTTTTTTTCAGTTCCAAATTCTCTCCCTACTCCCTCCCTTATTCAATGTGTAGACAAGACAATTAAATACATTTTTATATGTATAATCATGCAAAACTAATTTCTGCATTAGCTATGTTATAAGAAGAGAAAGAAAGAAAATACACTTCAATTTGTGCTAAGTCTATCTGTTCTCTATCTGGCAGCAGTAGCGTGTATCATTGTGAGTCCTTTGGAATTGCCATAGGTGCTTGTGTTGATCAAGTTACTATGTCTTTCAAAATCGGTTACAATATTGTTGTTAATATGTAAATTCTTTTTTTTTGGAGGGGGGAGGGCAGGGCAATTGGGGTTAAGTGACTTGCCCAAGGTCACAGGGCTAGTAAGTGTTAAGTGTCTGAAGCCAGATTTGAACTAAGGTCTTCCTGACTCCAGGGTCAGTGCTCTATTCACTGTAGCACCTAGCTGCCCAATGTAGATTCTTCTAATTCTGCTCACTTAACTTTGTATCAATTTGTATAGGTTTTCCCAGGTTTTTCTGAAGCCACCCCCTTCATTATTTCCTATAACACAATAGTTTGCCATAACATTTATATACCATAACTTGTTTGCTATTCCTCAATTGATGGATAGTCCCTCAAGTTTCAAATTTTTGCCGCCACAGAAAGAGCTGCTATATATTTTTTTGTACATACAGGTCCTTTTCTTCATTCTTGAATCTCTTTAAAAGTATAGACCTAGTAGCAACATTGCTGGGTCAGAGTATGCACGGTTTAGTAGCCTTTTGGGCATAGCTTCAAATTGCTTAAGGATGATATTATTTCAATGATCCTTATAATTAAAGATAATCATTTTAATCATCAGTTCCTTGGTCTGATTTTTTGCTTTGATGACTTTGTTTATACAACACATTACAGAATCAGTGAATCTGAGGATTAGAAGGTACCTCAGTAGCCCTCTAGCCCAGCTCATACAGAGAAGAAATCTACATGGTAACATGTTTGATTGGAAGAACTTTGATGAAGCGGAACCCAGCATTTCCCAAGGCAGTCCATTCAACTTTTGAACACTTCTGATTCCTAGTCAGGGAGTGTGTGTGTGTGTGTGTGTGTGTGTGTGTGTGTGTGTATGTGTGTATTTTCCTCAAACTTAAATTTTCCTCTTTGTACCTTCTGATATTATAATGAATAGCACATTAAATGGGGTATTCTCTGGATGCTCAAATTGTCAAAAATGGAGGCATCCATGTGGGAGATGGCATAGATTTGCTTCTGGAAGAAGATACCTGGTATTCTTCTACATGAAGGAAATCCTCTTTTCATTGTTTGCCTGCCCTAGACAGAACAGGCTACATCTTTAGAACAAGACTGGTATAGTCTCTCTCTTTCTACCAGGGTCTAGACTCTAGGGGGTGAAGATCCTGTTCATCCAAAGGTTAAGTACTATGCACTGAGCTGGGTATGGAAGAAATTGTTTATTCTATTTGATATCCCACAACCAGTTTGACTTAGATTCCCCCCTCCTACCCCCCCCACTGAATTGCTGAGTTTAAAAAAAAACAAACAAGCAAACCTGAGTTGATGGAATGGGCCGTTTATTTTGATGGCCATACAAATAAAACCTTACTAAATCCTTAGCTAAATCCTCTCAGGTTAGACTATCCTCTCCATTTTAGACCCTATAGCCCCAAGAATTGGGTTTGGAGTCTGTTTATTTGTCCTTTTCTGTTCTAGGAACAGGTAGCAGAGTACCTGGACACAGGAGCCTGAACCATGGGGACCTTGGTGGCAGAATTCCAGACCCAATATTGCTGTCAAACCAACAGGAAGGCCTTGAGAAGTCAGGGTACCAGGACTTGAGCCTGGGAGGGGGCAGTGATAGAGGGGAGGGGTCTTTGGATTTGGAACTTGGTGGGACTATGCTATATCAGAACTAAATTAAGCTGTAAACCTAATCCCCTTCTCTCCCCCAGAACTAAGGGGTATTTAAGGAAGGGAAGCCACCCCCCAAGTGTTGGAGGTGGCTTTTTGTATGTTTGTTGTTGCTATACTTTTAAAGTAAATATTCCTTTGTAAAAGTTAATTTGACTGTTAAGTGGTCAAATGGAATTGGGGCTCAAGGGACTCCTAAAATTGGGAGAACACTATCAGTGGGAGTTTTGAGTCAATGTTAGAGAGATTAGATAACCATCCCACACCCCTCTTAAGGCTCTTGGGACACCCTGAGGCAGGAGTGAAATCTAACATACTTGGCCTTCAGGTAATGGAAGTCAGAGTAATCACTGTTACATCCATCACATTAAGAATTAGAAGGCATATTCTTGTTCCTGTTCCTCTACTAACCACTTACAAGACAAAGGGCTGGTCATTTCCTTTCTTGGGGTCAGAGTTTCCTCTCCTGTAATATGAAGTGGTTGGACTGGATAACCTTGTGATTTGATGACCCACTCTGTAAAGTACACCCTGCCAAATACCCTGTGGTCTAACCTGAGAGGATTTAGCTAAGGATTTAGTAAGGGTTTATTTGTATGGGCATCAAAATAAAGGGCCCATTCCATCAACTCAGGTTTGTTTCTTTTTTTTTTTTTTAACTCAGCAATTCAGTTGGGGGAAAAAAACTAAGTCTAACTGGCTGTGGGAAGTCAAATAGAATAAACAACTTACCCCTTGACGTTGTCTGCATGAAAGCAAAACAACCTCAGAATGAGAAGGAAGTAGCAAAGCAGAAGGAAATGCAAAAAGATGCAGAATAGATTTTGTTTCCAAGAAAGGAGAAGGAAAATGAAATACTGGACAAATTAGAGAAGGGTCGACTGTATTCTTTACACTGACATGGTGTCTCTTGGCTTCCCTAAGTTCTGAGAAGGGAGGAAATGGGAATTAAAGAAAACAAATCTTAATACAAGAAAGTAGGATATTCTCACAAGAGAACACTGGATTTAGATTCAGAAAACTTGGACTTAAGTCCTAGGTGATTTAACTTTCTCCAGCCTCAGTTTCTTCATTTGCAAGCTAGAGCTAACCCTTATATGGAAACTCTTTTTTTTTTTTTGGAGGGCAGTTGGGGTTAAGTGACTTGCCCAAGGTCACACGGCTAGTTTTTTGTGTTAAGTGTCTGAGGTCAGATTTGAACTCAGGTCCTCCTGACTCCAGGGCCGGTGCTCTATTCACTGCGCCACCTAGCCACCCCTGGAAACTCTTGCTACAAGGTATACTTTGAAGAGCTTTTCACAAATTTCTGACTCATTTGTTCCCACCCTCCAGGGAGCAGGGAACCTTAGTATCTGACACTTTCCCCATAATTGTGTCAGTTTCCCTTCAAAGCATGAAGACTCAAAAGGCATACAACAGAGACCATTGAACTTGACTTTGATTCCTAGTCAATTCTAAAGCATAGTATGAAAGGGATAGGTAATGAATACTGGGCCAGTTTTATTTAATGGAGATAAGTATAAAGTTTTACTCATGTTATATGATGTATGATACAATTAACATTTATTAAACATCTTTTATATGCCAAGTTCTATGCTAGATTCAAAGGATGCAAAAAAGAAAAAGGAATGACAGTCTGTGCCCTCCAGGATCTCACGATCTAATGGGAGAAGATAATACATGAAAAGTGCCAGAGAGTACTCAGCTAAGGTTCATGATGAAGATGATGGTGAAGCCAAAACCAAAAAGAGCAGCTGGTGGCAAATGAAGAAATGACTGGCATTTTGAGCCCTCTATAGAGGAAGGCTGTGGGAGGAGCTTTTTTCTCCATTCTTCAGTTCCCTAGTCAGAGAGGCAGAAGCAACTGAAAGTATTGATGAGGTGTGAGTAGTGAAGTTGAAGCAATCTTCTGCTTAACTTTTACAAAGAAATATCTGATGAGTTTATCCTGAGTGGAACATGATAATAATGATGATGGAGTCAAAACCAAGCAGAGCAGCTGATGGCAAAAATAGGATTCAAAAATCATCTTGATAAATATAAGATGGGAGTGTATGTCTAGACAGCAATGAATATGGAAAAGATCTGAGATTTGTATTCACCTGCAAGCTCAAAATGAGTCAATAATGTAATATGGCAGCCAAGAAAACTAGTGCTTTCTTAGTCTACATAAGGAGAAGCAGGAATAGCCAGCTGAGAGCCCTACTGTATTGCATATTATGCATATTATATTGAGTTCTAATTTAGGAAGGGTATTGATCAGCTGAAAAACCATACAGAGGACCTTCAGTCCATGCCACAAGGGGATTAGGTGAAGGGGATATTGGAAAAGAAAAAACTATGGAAGGGCATGATAGCTGTATTTAAATATTTGAAGGAATAGAAGAATTATATTTGTTTTGTTTGATCCCAGAAGGCAGAAATATGAGCAATTGGAACAAAGGCAAAATTTGGATTGATGCAAGGAAAAACTTTATAACAATTAGAACCAATTAAAAATGGGCAGATCTGTCTTCAGAGGCAGCAGGATCCCCCTTCCTGGAGGTCTTGAAGCAATAGCTGGATACTCACTCATTGGGCATGTTGTGGAGTGGATTCCTGTTCATGTACTGTTTGACTAGAGGGCCAAGAAGGTCTCTTCTGACTCTAGTGCCTGTGATTGTGTCTGGCTCAGGTTGCAGGCCCAGGGGAAAAAGCCTGGGATTCAATCCTCCAAACTGGAGCCCAGTACTTGGGGACTCCTTCCCTGGCCTCTCCTCAGTGCTGGTTTCTAGCCCACTTGCTACACTTCTTTGCCACCACTCTCCTCCAATTCCAACAGGTGTCTCAGGTGTGTTGACAATTCCAAAGTCCCTGCCTTCTGCTTGTGACTGTCACCTTGGTCTTTTTGGCAAATGCTGTGCCTACTGTTAGTTCTGCTCTGCTGATTCATGCCCTTTGTTCTCCTCCCCATGAGATGCTGCCAGCTCCCAAGCAGCTGGACTGTGCAGGAATTACATAGATTGGATGCCTCTAGGCCTTTAGGAACTTTCCAGCTCAGTCATGCCCAGGGTCACAATGCCCCTGGGCTATTTAAAATTTTCTGCTTTTTATAACCTCACTGCATAGTCCTAGATCCAAAAGTCTCCTCAATCAGCTGTGGAAACCACCGCTACTTACCATACAACAAAGAAACTTCCATTCCCTGCTCCTGGTTGGGTTAGTGTGAGTCTCCCTTCTCCCACCTTCCTCCTATGCAGGGTGCCTCCTGTTTGGTCACCACCTCCCATTGTGTCTTTTGGTGGCTTGGAAAGGAACGCTTTCCAACCTTGCCATTTGCCTTTCTACTGCCTCTTTCCTCTTTCTTAAGGACAGCTAGGTGGCACAGTATATAGCATGTTGGACTTGGTTCAACAGGAAGAACCGAGTTCAAACCCTCCCCCAGTGTATGACCTAGGGCAAGTTACTTAACCTCTCTCAGCCTCAGTTTCCTCACCTATAAAATGGGGAATAATTATAGCGTCTACTTTATAGAATTGTAGTTAGGATGAAATGAGATAATGTATTTAAAATGCTTTGAAAAATTTAAGGCACTATTTAAAATAAATGTTAGTTATTATTCTTGGTCCCTGTCAGTCCCCCCTCCCCCCAAAAGTGTAAGCTCCTTAAGGTTAGGAGCTATCTCATTTTTATCTTTGTATATTTAATAGCTAACATGGTATCTGGCACATAGTAGGTCCTTAACAAATGCTTCTGATTGATTGATTTGCATACCCCTTAATGGCAGCTAACCCAGGTCATGCAAATTAATGCTTACATCCTAAATGTCCTTAAGGAAGGGAAGAGAGGTAAGGGCATTGCATCTGTCATTTAGAGCAAAAGGAGAAAAGATTCATGTCTCCATCACATAAAAATAAAATATCTCGTAGATGTTATCAGCACAGGGTATATTGTATGGCTATTGTTCAGTTGTGACCTCATTTGGGGTTTTCTTGAGTAGCATGCCATTTTTTTCTCTAGTTCATTTTACAATTGGGGAAACTGTAACAAATAGGACCAAGTGACTTCCCCAGGGTCACACAGCTAGTAAATTTCTGAGGCCAGATTTGAACTCATGAAGAGGAGTCTTCCTGACTCCAGGGCCAGTGCCCTATCCACTCCACCACCTCTATATAGTATGTACTTAATTAATGCTTATTGATTGCTTGCTGTTGTGAGGCAAAAAATGAAATTATCTGTATAAAGGACTGTGTAAACTGCAAAGGTCTATATAAACTGTCTTATTTTTTTTTCCAGTTCCAACCTGTGATTCCAACTGTGTAGGGAACTGCCAATGAGGAAATCTCCACTACAATGCAAATCATCAATTGATTTGCAACTTAAAAGTCTTAAGAAGGATATATAGGGTACTGAAAATAAAAGTGAAGTATCTAGCATCAGATAGATAGTAAATATCATTGTCATATTTTTTTTTAGGCAATCAGGGTTAAGTGACCTGCCTAGGGTCATACACCTAGTAAGTGTCTAAGGTTAAATTGGAACTCAGGTCCTCCTGACTCCCGGGGTGGTGCTCTGTCCACTGTGCCACCTAGCTGATTAGCATATCTTAAGCCTATGTCTTCCTGAATTTTAATAATCTAACTAGTATGTTTTATTTGTAATAAGAAAAGATCTGTATGTCTCTAAGGTGGAGAACAGCAGAAAAAAAATTAAATTCATATAACATAGTCAAAAATGGAAAAAATGTGAATATAAGGAAATATGGAAAGAAACATGAAATGATGCAAAATAAGATCAAAAGAGCTAAAAGAGCATGTGCATTGGCTAACATTTTTGTCAAAAACAAAGCAAAGGTCAGTTGTGAAGTAATCTGGCAACATACAATAAGAATTACAAAACCAGTTACAACCTTTGACCCACTAGCAGAACTACATCTTGATGCCAGGATGTAGAAAGAACAGAAGGGTGGTCTGTACAACAAATATACAGAGTAGCTTTATTTGTAATGGCAAAGAAGGGGAGATAGATTACATAGTCTGATGACAGGGGGATGGCTGTTACATTTTGTTAGGTACCCATTGATGAGAATCAGTAATCACCAGGAGTAAAGTTCTCACTATTCAGCCATAATGACATAAATATGGACATGACTTCCAGCCCAGTGGAAATATGTAGTACAGTTTTAAATAATGTAACCACTCCAGGGAATTCTTCATTCATGCTAATTGGGACTTAGCTACATAGCAATATTACAGAATATCTCTATGCAATCAAAATGACAAATATGAAGAATATCAAATACATGAGACAATATCCCATTTCTGCTACTTGTGTGTGACCTTGCCCAAGTTGGGCAACCAAAGGTAAAACCCTTAACCTTGCTGGGCCTGGTTTCTTCAGCTGTAAAACAAAGGGGTCAAACTCAATGACTTTTTAGGGTTTGTTTCTTCCAGCTCCATATCTATCATCAGTGACACAGGAAAGGATGCAGAGGGATGCAAGCAGAATCCGGACGCCATGTATGGCTACATTTTTTATAAAAGCAACAAAAGTTAAAGTTTACAGATGAAAAAAGATCCAAAAGGAACCCAGGAGCAATATGATCTTCCTGTTATTGTTCTGTTTAAGTTTACATTTATACATTTTCCTTTGAGTTAACTAGATAGCTTGGTAGTTTATAACTTCTTGCATATTATAGTTTGTGTATTTATTTGTGTATGTTGGTGGTTCTTAAATATATGATTCTAGTTCTTTTTGTCATTTATATCATGGAGCCAAACAAAGGAAGACTTATCAGAGTAACCTAAAAATAAACGGGTAGAATATATCAGCATAGAAAATAAATTTTAGAAACCTTAAACATAAAATCACTGCAGATTACATTAATATACCTTTGAGAAGCAGTGGATTTAGAGTAAAGAATATCTAGGTTTGAATTCCAGTTTAGGTTTTTACCAGCTGTGTGACCTCACTGGGGTTCTATTTCCTAATCTGTCAAATAAAAATAAGTCTTACACTTCCTATTTTATAAGTTTGTTGGGAAAAGAGTACTTTTCAAACTGTGTATAAAGGTGTTGTATAATATTTCTTGGTTAGTTTGATAATTATTATTTTTTTTATTCCAAACTTGACAAGCACCAAACAAAATCAACATTTCCATGTATGTTGCAGGGAACAGGAAGCGTCTGTACATGAAACTGTGAGTCTCTGTTATACAGAGCTTGCTCTTCTTTTTAACTATAGAATAAATACAACATGGAACTTCAAAGCTGAACTACTTGTTTGTGATTCCTTCTGGCCTCCCCTTCTGTTCTTTTCTCATTTTTCTTGGAATTCTCTCTCTGCTTATTCTCTCTTTCCTTCTTCCCTGTTGGAAAAAAAAAGAAAATTAAAAGAAAAACTTTTGCAACAAATATGCACAGTTAAGTAAAACATATTCCCACTATAGTCATGCCTAAAATTGTATGCCTCATTTTGAGTCTTGGGAGCCCAGTGATTGCTTTGAATCAAGGTAGAGTTGGTCCTTACACCGATCAGAGTTTGTTTGTAAGTTTCAAAGTTGTTTCTTTTACATTGTTGTTCTCCTGGC
The DNA here is from genome assembly GCA_028646575.1 of Pseudocheirus occidentalis. Lineage (NCBI taxonomy): Eukaryota > Metazoa > Chordata > Mammalia > Diprotodontia > Pseudocheiridae > Pseudocheirus > Pseudocheirus occidentalis. The sequence continues at coordinate 85,464,165 of CM053596.1, read as the reverse complement.
TCCTCTCACCTCACTCTGCTTCAGGTCATATAAATCTTCCCAGGTTTCTCCAAAATCATCTTTCTCATAGGTTTCTATGACACAATAATTTTCCTATATATTCATATACAACAATTTGTTCAGCCCTCAATAAATGGCACCTTTTTTCTCCCTTTCAATTCTTTACCACTACAAAAAGAGCAGCTATAAATTTTTTTTTTTTGGTAAAAATGGATCCTTTTCCTCTATCTTTGAACCCTTTGGTATAGACCTAGTAGTGTACCAAAAAGCATGTGCAGAAAAATGATATTTTGAGCATGGTTCTAAATTGCTTTCCAGAATGGTGAGGTCAACTCATAGTGCCACCAACAGTGCGTTAATGTGCCTATTTTCTCATAGTAACTTTAAGATCTGATCCTATATAAATATAAATCATCATTATTGTATAGTGAAAAAAGAGCTACAGAGGAGAAAACACTTTTCTTTAAATTTAGCAGTAGTATCATTAAAAAGGCCAAAAAAAGTCTGCTTAAAAAATGTTTGAAGAAGTTAATGAATTGTTTAAAGAACAAATGGTTATTAGAAATTACATATAAAATGTGGTACCTAGTTATAAGTGACCTGAAACAGATACTTGATGGATCTGAGTTATGGAGAGAAGACTATAAAGGCAAAGTGAAACATCCTTTATTTTGGAATTGAGAAAAACAATGTATGTTTCCTCATCATGTGGCTTAACTATAGACATTCCTCAAGTCTGGTCATTGCTTTTCTGTCTTAATCTTGCCTTTCAGAGCTCACAGTTTCATCTCCCTGACTTGCCTTTGTAGTCAGTCAAGATAGATTCTGGGTATTAGCAGATGATTAGCAAGATTGGGGGAATAAAAGAGTATGACTCTAATCAAAATCCAGCCCAGGGGTTAGTAAGTCATTCTGACGTCAAAATCAGAGGTCTGTTAAGGCAACTGGAACAGGGGTTGGGCAGAATCTTAGGGTCTGAGAATAGAAGGTTCTAAACTGGTAGGGGCAGTGAGGGGCCTCCATGAAGCAAAATCAGGGAAGTACCACGGAGAGGGGAAGGAAGCATGGGACATCAAAGGCTGAGTTTGTTTCATGTAAGAATAATCAACTAGTCAACATCCTTTTATGGTAGTAGCTTGCTGACCACACCCTTTTCCTTTTGGCTATATAATCTATATGTAATTAATCTATAGTGATAGCTCAAATAGCTATGAGCCTAAATGACTTCTTTGTTTATACCTCCCAAATCTATATGTGCAGCCCTATGAATGTCTTAAAATCATAGGGTAATACATTGTAAACTGGGAAGAGATCATCCAGTCCAACCTTTTAAGTTTTAAAGATGAGGAAACTGAGACCTAGAGATATTAAGTGTGGTATAATAGAAAATGCAAACACTTAACAAATGTTGGTTGAATGAAGAGCTGTAACTAGGAATTTTTGTACCCAAGTTAAGTGGAATGAAAGGGTAAAGGTGGGAAGTGGGAGAAGGACTCTCTTGGGGGAGAGTCAGACCTTGGGATCTTGGTCATTTAGGACAGAAAACTTGGGGCCCCATGAATACATTGTTTGGAATATGTCTTTCTTTCTCCTCCCTCTCCCCAATCACATCATCTGGGACAGGAGTGAGGAACTTGCAGCCTCAAGGCCACATGTGGCCCTCTAGGTCCTCAAGTGTGGCCTTTTCACTGAATCCAAACTTCACACATAGTAGAAACAGATACCCAGAGTTACTATCAGAATGGGGATTAGAACTCATGCATTCCAATGCTCTTCTAGCTAGGCAGGTGGGTCCCTTAATCTTTCCGGTATCTGAACTACACTGGGGGCATCAAGAACAAAAAGGACAAGTAGGATTCAGTTCAATTCAGCAAGTATTGAGAGAGAGAGTGTGGACTGAAGTGATAGGACTTAGGAAATAACTGGATACTTGGAAAGAATACAGGGATGTGTCAAAGGTTGGGGTTACCCAGGAGGGTGACAAGTTATGTAACAGTTCATAAAAGCCTTTTCTAAATATCAAAAATCCAGAAACTATAATACAGTACAATATGATATGAATGCTTTTGTTTATTTAAGTCTTGCCTAATTAGTTTTCCCAAAAGGTACTGATAGTATATGTTCAATAAAAATTTATTAGAATCAAACTTGCCACTAACTAATGGGAAATTCCTCATACATAAAATGAGAGTTGAACCAGAGGACTGATTCTACAGTTACTGCCAGATCAAAGATTCCATCAATGTATTACGTAACCATTTGGGGGAGGGGAGGCTGGAAGGGAAGGAGAAAAGGTGGTGCATTTTCAGGGAGGGAGGGGTGGTGGACAAATGTGATTTTGATATCAATATAGGTTAGCAATATACCAACCTAGAGACTCACCTGTGCCTTCTAGTCCAGGTATAGAGAATGGCATGGGGCCCTGAGAAGTGACTTGCTCATGACCTAGGATGTATCAGTAACAGGATTTCTTGAATCTGAGGCTGGGCCTCTGTCAACTGTGTCTTGCTTCCACAAACACAAACCTAGGACTCCATGAAGGAATGAAGCATGATAGAGTGGAAAATAAGCTTGGCACAGCCGACAGGAAATCACAGTGGTGACCTACTTCTTCCCTACCACTCTCTGTGTGACCCTAAGAAAGTAATTTTACTCCTTTGGGTCTCAATTTTCTGAGCTGCAAAATGAGAGGTTTGACCTAAATGATTTTAAAGGGCTTCTAGGGATTCAGGGAAAGGAGCAAGACTCTCAACAAGGAGTCTGGGGTGTCCTGAATCTGACTTTCCCTGAAGATCAGAGGGCTGAAAGGCCAAGGCCCAGTCAATAACACCTCCAGTTAGCTTAAGCGGCTCAGTTGATAAAGCTATGAACCTTGAGTCAGAGAGAGTTTTTAAAGTTGCTCTCAAAACTTACTAGCTGTGTGATCCTGGGTAAGTCACTTAACCTCTGTTACCTCAGGTTCCTCAATTGTAAAATACGGATAAACATAGCACCTATCTCACAGATTTTTTTTTTGGTAAAGGTTCAGATGAGATAGTATTTATAAAGAATTTAGCACGGTGCTTGGCACATAGTAGGTACTTAATAAATTTTTGTTCCCTTCTCTTCCTCAGTTCCACTTTCTCTGAAGGCTCCTTCCAGTTCTAGATACTATGATCCTTAATATGGGTGTCTTGTACTTTAAAATGTTTCCTGTGTGAAGAACTGGGGCACAGTAATACATAGTCTAGAAATAGCATCATGTGTCATCTATGAGACAAGATGCATCTGAAACTAGGGTGGGGCAACTGGAGCTTTGTCCCAGATGTGTTCCTCTATAGCCCAGTCCTGCCTCCCCCCTCATCTCAACCCAGCATAGTTACTTGTCTTTGAACTAGAAGGGAAAAATATATATGAACTATATTTTTAAAGGGAGGTTAAGATTTCTCTTGTTATGAGACATTGTGCTGGAAATTAGGCACTTGGGACAACTGCATAATGACTGCTTTAGAAACTAGACTTCCTAGCAGAAAAAGAAAACTAGATTTTATGGAAGTAAGACTGCTTCTATTTTTAAAAAAATCTTTTTAATACCATCATGACAAGTGCAGAAAGAGAGAAGAAAGCCCTACCAGGAGGAAGTAGAAAGAGAAAAGAGGAAGGAGATAAGAGTAAGGAAGGAGTAGGGAAGGAAAACTTGGGTTTGCACATTTGGGGGGTTGTTTTTTTTCATACTGTGATTTTGAAACTTGGGGATTAAAAGGAAAAAGAAGTAGAAGACAAGTGGTTGAAATGTTTTAGAGTAACAATATAGGAAGATCTGCAAAAATATCCCTCAGATGCTTCTTTAAGCATGGGGCTGAATCTGGGGTCCCAAAATTGGGTAGATGCCCAAACCATTCCAATGTCTCCCTAATGAGTCTCCCTGTCTAAGGTCTCTTTTCTCTCCAGTTCATTCTTCACAGAGCAACCAAAATGATTTTCCTAAAGTACTGGTCTGATCATGTGGCTCCTTTGCTTAATAAATTCCAACAGTTCCCTATTTCTTTTAAGATAGAAATTCTTCTTTCTGGATTTTAAAATCCTTCTCAACTTGGCCCCAACCTACCATTACAGAAATTGTATATTTGTAAGCAAAACAGATTTAGCTCACCTCAATTATTTTATATACAAAGGTCCCAGAGTTTTCTATTGACTCAACCAGTTGATTAAGCAAAGATACAAGCCCAGCATGTAAAAGTCCTTCATCTATTTGGAACAAAAGTGTGCTGAAGCAAAATTCAACTTTCTCTAGAGAGTCAATTACTAAACTTTCAGTGCAAATATTTGCATATCTGAAATCATTGTTCTACAAATAAGGCCTTGATTTATTGTTTTGTTGATTGTCTAGACTAAAAAAGTGTTGGAGAAAATATTAAGAATGCAGATTTCACCGAAAAGTTTATTATGAGCATTTTTTTTAGTAGAGTTGGTTGTTAAATGTTTATTAGTGCCCACCCATCCCCCATATAGTACCGGGGACCAATGGTGTCATCTGCATTGGGAGCTGAGAGGTATGTTAAGGACAAACTAGACACATTGAGGATGGGGAGACTCTACAAGAGCACCAAGAACCCTGTAAAGAAGATATCCAGGGGCCATAAGTTGCTCTTTAGCCACACAAACTCTCTCAGTTTGAGCCTGCTCTCCCTAAGGGCTTTATGTATGGAAATTTTGTACCAACTGTTTTATTATGCTACCTATTTCTAAAAATTAACTTTGGTTGACTAATTGACAGGCAATAGGGAACATTTTATTATGTGTCTAGCTTTATGGGAGCTTACATATTAGATAACCCTCAGCATTGTCCCTCTACTCTTGAGGAGAATATTTTTTTAATAGTTTATTATTAATTTTGCCATTTTTCCTTTAAATGTGGAGCCCCATATTCTCTCCCTACCTCTTCACTGTACCCATCAAGAATGCAAACAATATGATTTCAGTTATACATGTGAAATTGCATAAAACATTTCCATATTAACCACATTGCAAAAAAACCCCCAAAATAAATAGTGAGAACATTATACTTCAGTTTGCACTCAGAGTTCATCAGTTCTCTCTATAGAGGTAGATAACATTTTTTCATCATGAATTCTTTGAAATTGTCTTGGATCACTGGGTATCTCTTTCAGGAGGGGATTGGTAAATTCTTTCAATTCTTATATTACCCTCTGGTTCTAGAATATCAGGGCAGTTTTTCTTGATAATTTCTTGAAATGTGATGTCTAGGCTCTTTTTTTTTTATCATTGCTTTCAGGAAGTCCAATAATTTAAACATTTTCTCTCCTCAATCTATTTTCCAGGTCAACTTTTTTCCCAATGGGATATTTCATATTTTCTCCTATTTTTCATTCTTTGATTTGCTTTATTGTTTCTTTTTTTGTTTGTTTGTTTGTTTTTTTGAGGGCAGTTGGGGTTAAGTGACTTGCCCAAGGTCACACGGCTAGTTTTTTGTGTTAAGTGTCTGAGGCCAGATTTGACCTCAGGTACTCCTGACTCCAGGGCCGGTGCTCTATTCACTGCGCCACCTAGCCGCCCCTGCTTTACTGTTTCTTGAAGTCTCATGGTTCCACTTGCCCAACTCTTAATTTTTAAGAAATTATTTTCTTCATTGAGCATTTGTACCTCTTTTGCCATTTGATGTTGTCTGCTTTTTAAGAAGTTCTTTTCTTCATTATTTCTTGTGCCTCTTTTACCAAGCTGTTAATTTTCTTTTCATAATTTTCTTGCATCACTCTCATTTCTTTTCCCAATTTATCCTCTACCACTCATCTCTCTCTTTAACTCTTCCAGGAATCCTTGTGGTTGTTTGCAATTTACATTTTTCTTTTAGGCTTTGCTTGTAGATGATTTTACATTGCTGTCTTCTAAGTTTGTCATGGTCTTTCCTATCATTGTAACACCTTTTATAGATAAGTTCTTTTTGCTGTTGTTATTATTGTTTGCTCATTTTCCTAGTCTACTTCTTGACTTTGAACTTTAAGTTAAAGCTGGGTTCTGCTCACCTGAGGGTAGGGAGGCACTGTCTCAACCTTTAGGCGTTTTCATGTTGCTGTTTTCAGAGCTAGTTCTGGGGGTCTGCAAGTTTTCAGTGCTTCCAAGGTAGGGTTATCCTGGGAGAGGCATGGTCACTGCTCTCCTGGTCTGTGCTCTGGTCTTTACCTAGGAAAAGTCCCTGATCTCCTGTAGCCACGAGGGTTAGTGTGCTTCTTGGCCTCTGAAATTGTGACCAGGATGCCTGCTCCCTTGTGACTAATTACAAGCATTCCTCTTCATACTGAAACTGTGACCCACAACTGCTTATGGGTAGTAGAGTTGCTAATCAGCACCAGCTGCATTGATTTCTGACCACTTGTTAGACCCCCTTGTCATCTCTGGGCTCAGAAGTTCCTAAGCTGTTGCTGCTGTTATGGCTACCTCCAAGGCCCACTGCCAGTACACCTACTATGCTATGCTCTAATCCTGGATCTCCATTGTTCTTTCCTGTCTTAGGCTGGGAAAATGTTTCTTTTTGACTTTTTGTTGGCTCTGCCATTTCAAAATTTGATTTGAGGTATCATTTTAAAGTTGCTTAGAGGGGAATGTTGAGGGAGTTCAGCTGGGTCCCAGCTTGTATGCTACCATCTTGGCTCTGAGGAGAATGAATTTTATTAAGTACCTTAATATGGTACTTTTATCTCATCTGAACCTTTACAACAAGGTCTGTGAGACAGCTGCCATTTTAATCCCCCTTTTACAGATGAGGAAACTGAGTTAGCCAGAGGTTAAATGGCTTGCCTAGGATCACACAGCTAGGAAGTGTCTGGGTCCAAATTTGAACTCAGGTCCTCCAGACTGCAGGCTCAGTACTCTTATCTACTGTATGATCTACTCCCTGAGGGGCAAAGTAGTTAGTCACCCTCTGGGGCCTCAGCCGACCAGTGTGACTGGGACCTGGGGAAGTGAGCCTCTCCCAATTCACCTTATTGCTTGATCCTTTGCTGTGCTTTTGTCTTGTATATGTCTTTTTTTCCTGTATATGTCTTGTTTGTATCATGTTTGCATATTGTCTTACCCATTTATAAGCTTCTTGAGAGTAGAGACTGTCTTTTACCTTTCTTGATACCTGCAGTACTTTGTATAGTGTCTGGAACATAGTGGGTACTTAAGACAAGCTAGCTGGGTATATGGGCACACATATGGCTGTAAGATGGGTAAATGGACCCAGAAGACACACAGACAGATCAATGCCTTAGGATGTCATTCTGTCCATATGCTGACTTTTTTGCTTGGATCTGCACAGTTCAGGCAGGTCGGCAGGGCTGAGGCAGGCCTGAATAACTTTTTTTTTTTTTTACTTTTTTTTTAATGTAATAATTTTTTAAAAATTTGTTTTCTTGTTTACATCATTCATTTTCATGAGATTTTTGAGTTACAAATTTTCTCCCCATCTTTCCCCTACCCTACCCTCAAAACAGCAATCCCACTGTGGAGCCCCTACCCTGCTCTGCTCTCTTACTTTCTGATAGGGCAGGGAGGGTCTCCCTATCCCAACCCTTGTTTATCTTGATTCCTAGTTGCAGGTATTGCAGAACTTTAAATTCTAGATTCTCTCAATTCCTCCCTTGTCCCACACCCCCACTGGAAGGACAACCAATTCAATACAGGCTGTGTATGTGTACAGGACATTTTCATAGTGGGCATATTGTGACAGTGATCATATGCCCCTGCTTCCTATCCCTCCCCCCCTTGTTCTGTTCTCTACCCTGTCCCTATCCCTTTATTGAAGTGTGAGCTTCCAGCATCCCTCCCCCAGACCCTGCCCTCCCCTCCATCATCCCCCACGCCCACTACTCTCTTGTGTGGCATGATGCCCATTTTAGAGTTTATGCCATTTCTTCCCTAAGCCAGATTCGATGAGAGTAAATGAAAGTAAAGTTGTAACAAATTGATAACTATTGAACCTAGATAATTGCATAGACAAGAAGGTGGGGTTTGGATTGGGTGGTGGTTAGTGCCAGGATTCAGTGTATGAGTGTAGTCAACATAGGCTCAGTAGCCAGGGTAGATTCTCTCAAGCAAGATAAGAAAATACAAGTCAGGGGCACTTCCACAGATGGCTTTAAAGCAGTGGTTCTCAATCTTCCTAATGCCAAGACTCTTTAATACTCATATGTGGGCATATCTGCATGTGGGCCAACCCACCTGGATACGGATAGAGAAAAGATGTCTTGGTTCCTAAGACCATCAGAAATATGTGTTTTCTGATGGTCTTAGGAGACCCCTGTGACCCCTGTGAAAGGGTCATTCAACCCCCAAAGTGGTCTCAACCCACAGGTTGAGAACCACTGCTTTAAAGGGTGCTTGCTTTTCCGACACCACACTGGACCAAATGCATTTATTTGGCCATGTTCAAAGCAAAACCTGATTAAATAGGTTGATGAATCTAATTTGCTTTTCTCATCAGCTGGGAGGACATTTATTGAAAAGCACTAAGTGGGAAGAAGGGAGGAAAGAAGAAGAAGGGTTGATACAAAAATCTGGCTAGCCAGACAGTAGAATTAGTGATAGGGAGAAGTTGTAAAGAGACAAAAGCAAGCTTATTATTAAGAAGAGCTTCCCAATGGTTAGAACTCCAAAAGTGGAATGGCTGTGTCAGGAGATAGTAGGTTCCCTATCACTGGATGTCATAGGATCATAGATTTAGGGCTACAAAGGACCTTAGAGGTCTAACCTCCTTACTTTTCAGATGGGGAAACTGAGGCCTGGAAAGCTTAAGTGACTTTCCTGGAGGACCCCAGGGTCTGAGGAGAGGATTCAAACCCATCTTTTTGACACTAAATTTGTATAGCCTACAATACTTTAAGCAAAGACTGGGTGATCACATCAGCTAGTGGAGGATGGATTGGACTCAATGGCCACTGAAGTCTTATCCAACTCTGAACTGCTATGATTTTGTTGTTGTTTTTGTTTTTTGTTTTTTTGGTTTTTTTTGTTTTTTTGGTTTTTTTTTTTTTGCTTTTTGGAGGGCAGTTGGGGTTAAGCGACTTGCCCAAGTTCACATGGCTAGTTTTTTGTGTTAAGTGTCTGAGGCCGGATTTGAACTCAGGTCCTCCTGACTCCAGGGCCGGTGCTCTATTCACTGTGCCACCTAGCCGCCCCAAATTAATTGATTTGTTTATTTACTTTTTTTTTTCTTGCTTTTTGGAGGGCAGTTGGGGGTTAAGTGACTTGCCCAAAGTCACACGGCTAGTTTTTGTGTTAAGTGTCTGAAGCCGGATTTGAACTCAGGTCCTCCTGACTCCAGGGCCAGTGCTCTAGTCACTGCGCCACCTAGCCGCCCCCTTATGATTTTGTAATAATTAAGACATGCCTGTTCCTACCCTCATGAAACTTACAATTTAGTAAGGCACAGGACCTTAGATTTAGAGCTCGGAGGTCCCTTGGAGGTCATCTAGTCCTAATTCCTCGTTTTATAGATGGTGGACCTGAGACCCAGACAAATGAAGTGACTTGACTAAGGTCATATTGAATTCAAACTTAAGTCCTCTGACTCCAAATACAGAGCTCTTTTCACCACACAAGAGATATGACCCAGGGCAAATATACACCACCATTAGAATAACCATACAGCAATAATAGAGTAGAATGGAATGGGAGGAGAGCTACTCTCCATCTGGTAGGAGAGTCTGCCCAGGACACCTTGTTGTTTGAGCCTCTGGGAAATAAAAGGCCCTCTGGTGGGTTTCCTACTCCCTTGGCAGATTTCAGTCCTCCCTCAGCTTTGTGGGACGAATTCTCGAGAGTCCTCAGGATCCTCTTCATAGAAGTCTTCCTGCACAGCTGATTTTGGTAGCAGAATGATTGTCATGTTCACCTAACGTGTGGAAAGTCCTCAACTCAAAACTGGTCAAGAGTACTACCTCCTTTCTGAGAAGTGTTATGATAGAGGAGAAAGCATGATGGCTCCAGCTTACTACCATCCTGTAACTTTCCTAGGCCTCATTTCCTCATTTGTAAAAGGAGAGGGGCCGGGGTTAGAGGGTGGGGGAGTCTGACTAGATGGCCTCAGAAGTCCTTTTTGGCTTTAGATCTGGTTCCTGCTTTCCTCTGGGACTGCTGGCAGTGAGCATTCTGGCAAAGGGGTGTCTGACATGGAGTTGGGGGCAGGCTGGAAAGACATTTTCCCATCCTGTTCAAGCCCATTAAACTTTTACATAGAGCCTAGTTTGTGCCCCCACCAAAGAATCAGAAGATGTATTCTCTCTCTTGCTCTCTCTCTCTTTCTTTCTCTCTCTCCTGATTCTTTGGTGGGGACAATATATGAGCACTATGTATGTATTATATTCACTGAATATATGTATTTATATATGTATATATGATGAGGGGGAGAGGGAGATGGATTTCTAGGAAATCCTTTGAGGATTCTTTTAGTCTGAAATGAATTGCTGGACTCAAGCAATTTTTTGTCAGAGTTATAAAAGTTTATTGTTACACTGACTTTGCAGTGGGCAGGAGAGGAGAGTAAGGGGTCCTGCAAAAGTGCAGGAATTAGAGATACAGTTTTAAAGTCATAAAGCTGTCAGTCAGAGATTAATTATTCTAACTAGGCGAGTAAGGGTGGGATTAGGAGGAGTTTAGGAGTGGTCAGTGCTTAAAGAGACATGCACTTTTTGTATCCACTGCACAGGCATATTGCCCATAATTCACTGGGAGAAAGCCCACAGGGGAAGGGGGGCTACCAGGAGGTGTGGTTTTTGCCTTGACATGTCACTAGGTGGCCTGCGGTGAGGGTTGACTGAGATATGTCCAGTCTGTTACTCCTCAAGGTCTGGGAGGATAGGCTTGATTTTTTCAGGACATGCCAGGTTTGGAAGCTAGACTGATTGGGTGCTTCAGGAGGTGCCAAATTGGGAAGGAATTATCTCTCTGATAGCATATTCAAGGATTATGGGTGCAGCTGGCCACTTAGAACAAAAGGACTATGCATTTCTCTAAACTAAAGGGTTTGTTTGAATGCTTGGGTGATGTTTTCATAGGTATGGCTACTGTAGCTAGGCAGACTGCTAGGACAGGGAAAAGACTTTTAGGCTGGGGGCAGTATGATTTTACAACTTGGCTTCACAGGCTGATATCACAAACATAGGTACCTGAACATAAAAATATGATTTTACAAGCTGAGGTTACAGACAAAAGCATTCCAGACCCCATCATATGTATATGCATACATACTGAATGAAAGAACAACAAATATAGTGTATATATGCATACACACACAATATTTGTTATTCAGTCGTGTCCGACTCTTTATGACCCCATGGATCATAATGTCTATAGGGTTTTCTTGGCAAAGATCCTGGAGTGATTTGCCATTTCCTTCTTCAGCGGATTAAGGCAAACTGAAGTTAAGTGAATTACCCAGGGTCACACAGCTAGTAAGTGTCTTGAGACTGGATTTGAACTCAGACTTTCCTGATTCCAGGTCCAGTACTCTGTCCAGTGAGTCACCTAGCTGCCTCAACACATACCATATTATGGATAGATATAAAAATAGATATAGTTACACTTATACATGTGTGTATGTACGTATTTATTAATATACACATTATATATAACATATTTACATATATGCATATACAATATACATATATGTCTTTGTGCATATATCCCCTCAACCAAATTACCTTGTATTCTTTTTGTATATATGCTATCTATATACATATGTCTGTGTTATTTCCTTTATTAGAATATAAACTTAGGGCAGTTAAGGTGGTACAGTGGATGGAGTACCAGCCCTCAAGTCAAATCTGGCTTCAGATACTTGACATTTACTAGCTGTGTGACCTTGGGCAAGTCACTTAACCTCCAATTGCCTCACCAAAACAAATAAATAAATAAAAGTGAATTCCTTGATGGTGGAAGTAGGGGCTTGTGGCTAGAGAGGTGGCTCTGGTGGGAAAAGACTGGAGTGTCCCAATTCAGTCTCTTTTCTGAGGCTCAGCTTACAGTTGCTATTTTCTTCTAGGTTTTCCTCCTGGATAAGTCAGGACCAATATTTCTTCATGATGTTAAGTATCTTGGTCTATTTACTTATAGCTCTAGCCTTAGTCCTTACTTTGAGGTATTTAGGGCCAGGGCCAGGAGCTGACCTGTTTCATACATTTTTATGGGGGTGGCCAGGCCCTGTTTGGCGCTGTCCTCAATTTCCTGGGTTCCTACTGCTGGTTTCCACTTTGCTTTCTGTGGTCTGTGCTCAGAGTGCTGACAGATTTCAGTATCAAACAGATTTCTGTGTTTGGTTGTCCTTTATTAGGGTAATCAGTGATATTCTGTTCCTTCTGGGACTTCCTTGATCTAGACACTGATTCTTCTGTGCTCCCTGAAGCCCTTTCTCCTATTCTCTGTGTGTCAGCCCCCATCTCTTGAACAGTTGATTGTTCCTCCCCACTTGGGTTTCTGTGACTCCAGTGGCCCCCTCTTTGTGAGAGCATTCAATCTCTTCTCTCCCTTTCCTCCTTTTTTCTCCCTGTTTCTCTCTCTCCTTTCTCTTCTCTCCCTCTTTCCTCCCTCTGTCTCTGTCTCTGTGTTTCTCTCTCTCTCTTTCTCTCTGTTTCTCTCCTTTCTCCTCTCCCTTTCCTTTTTTCTCTCTGTTTCTCTCTCTCTTCTCTCTTCTCTCTCCTCTCCCTCTTCCCTCCCTCTTCTCTCTCTGTTTCTCTCTCTCTTTCTCTCTCTCTCTCTCTCTCTCTCTCTCTCTCTCTCTCTCTCACACACACACACACACACGCATACACACACACACACACTCACAGGTTTTTCCCATCAGAATGCTTTTCAGTCAACTTTCTAGGACTATAAATGGCACAGACGGTACTTTGTCAGAGGCACTGGGAGCTGGGAATTCTCTACGCAGATAAAATCCCAAATCTAGCTCAAATACCTATATACCCATATGAGTATATCTATATCCATTTCTCTTTATAGGTATACAATTGTAATCCTTATTGAAATACTACTTGTTTTGAAGTCTAAGGCAAAACTATGGAAGCTTCCTTTCAAGGAAAAACAGCTCTCAAATTGTAAAGAAAGAATTTCAGAGAGGAAATCTAAATTCCTACTCCACGTCATGGAGTGTCTGCTCCAAAGGGTGAGCGAAGTGTCTAGCCAAGCCACAGACCATTTTCACATCTGGATCTGCCCCACTTATTAAACTGCTTCAGGCTGTGGTGCATTCTCTCTCTCTGCCCTCCACCCCTTCCCTGCCACCCAATACTGTGCTCATTATCCTGAAAGGAAGTAGAGCTTGATGGAACTAGGAAGGGCATACTTTCTCAAATACTTGTGAAGGAACAATATGTTAAAACCACAGGTTATAGAATACCCCCCCCCCATAATACTGCCTGAACTTGACAAAAAAAACAACAGGACTCTGACTAGGCCAGCCTGCATGTAGATTGTTTACTTTCCATAACAGTCAGAGGATAAAGTCCTTGATGCCAGGAGGACTGTTTTTGAAATCATTTTTGTAGAGTAGAATACCTTTCCATGCAAAACAAACAAAAAACAAGCTAAAAAAGAAAGAAAGAAAAACCAGCCTGGCTTTCCACTGTGAATTTTAGTTGAGAGAATTTCATTAGGTTCAAGATAAACCCAATTTGCCCCAAAGACAGGCTCACATTCTTTGCAGGAAGGGTGGGTCCTTCCTTCAATATAAAACAATTCATTTTCTTTTGAGGACAGGCCCCTAAAAGGGCCTCCATTTACCAAAGTTTACAGTGAGGGAATCCTCACAACTCCAGAAGGACTGACCAGCCTTTTCAGAGCTCTGACTAACCCAGTGTTAGCAAGCCTTAGCCTCAGCACTGTATCCCCAAGGGGGGCTTGCAGTGTGTTCATGTTTATTAATCTTCTTATCCCTGACAGAGGGTGCATCCTTTTCTAGTTTGCAAAGACAGCAAGTCGGTCAACAAACATTTATTAAATGCCTACTATGTACCAGGTCCTGTGCTAAGCCCTGGAAATACCTTCTCCCTCTCAAAGAGCAAAATCTGTTCCTGTCCTTAATTATAATACGGAAGATAACAGTTGTTAGTAACTAGGCATATATCCGGCCTCAGACACTTACTAGTCACTTAACCCCATTTGCCTCAGTTTCCTCATCTGTAAAATGAGATGAAGAAGGAAATGGAGAACCACTTCAGTATCTGTGCCAAGAAAACTCCAGATGGGGTCACAGTTGGACTCGACAGAAACACCTGACTGAACAACAGCAATGAGAGGCCATGAGGGCCTGACGTAGGGTTGTGGCCGCATGAGTGGAGAGGAGAGAATGGCTACAAGTGATATAGCAAAGGTCCAGTTATCCCTTCTATATTGTGGGACTTAGGGGCGTGGACCCCCTAGATCTGAAAAATCCACATAAAATGTTAAGGCCTCCTTTCACATACCAGAGAAGAAGTCTGAATTTTTCCTTTTTCTTTTATAGGATGGTTACAGTACTACACTATATTCTATGCATTTCTGAGTTTCTAAACTCTTTCTGTGTCATCTATACTGGCCTTTGCATGTCATCTGTAGCTTCCACAAAACTCCCCCAAAATTTCCACTTAATTTCTTCTGCTGATCCACAAAATATTGAAATTATGATGGAGGAAGTCATGATGTGGAAGAGATAACTGTAAATATAACAAGATCTGGTGACAGATTGGATATGTGGAGAAAGAGTGAGGAGGCTGGGTGACTAGGAAGATGCTGGTGCCATCAACAGTAAGGGAGGTCAGAAGAGAGAACGTATTGGGGTGGCTAGGTGGCACTGGAGTCAGGAGGACCCAAGTTCAAATCTGACCTCAGACACACTGGCTGTGTGACCTTGAGCTAGTCACTTAACTCCAATTGCCCTCCATAAAAGCAAAAAAAAGAAGAAGAATATGGAAGGTGGCTTTTTCATTTTTAAGAATAGTATTTAATTCTTTTCAATTACACATAAAGAAACTTTAATATTCATTTTTTAAAATAAAATTTTGAGTTCCAAATTTTCTCCCGCTCTCCTTTCTTTCCCTCCCTCCTCCCTGAGACAATAAACAATTTGATAAAGGTTATACATGTGCGATCATGTGAAACATATTTCCATATTAGACATGTTATGAAAGAAGAAACAGAATAGAAGGGGAAAAATTATGAAAAAAGTAAAGATAGTGAAAATAGTCTGCTTTGGTTTGCGTTCAGACTCCATCAGTTCTTTCTCTGGAGGTGGATGGCATTTTCTGTCATAAGCATTTGGAATTGTCTTGGATCATTGTATTGCTGAGAGGAATTAAGTCTGTCTATCATAGTTGATGAGCACACAATGTTGCTGTTACTATGTATAATGTTCTCCTGGTTCTACTCACTTCACTTTGCAGCAGTTCATGTTAAGTCTTTCCAGGTTTTTCTGAAATCTGCCTGCTTGTCATTTTTTATAGCACGATAGTATTCTATCACGTTCATATACCTCAACTTGTTCATCCATTCTCCAGATGAAAAGAGGAAAGGGTTTTTGGGGAAAGTTAACGAGCTCTGTTTTGGACATGCTGAGTTTGAGGGACATCTACTTGCATTTGTTCATGAGGCAATTGGTGGTGCCTGTTGAAGCTCGGGAGAGAGACTGAGGCTGGCAATACATGCAGAACTGGCATCATTTTTGAAATTAAAAATAAAAAACAATAAGCAGTAGATCCGGTGGAAAGCCAGATGCAACACCCTCCTGCAAAGGCTTCTGGGAGAGCATATGAGGAGAAGCTACATCATACCTTAAAAAAAGGACCTGTTTTCATAATAATACTCAGTTCAATACTTCAAGGATCTGTGAATTTCATTGCTGTAGGTATGCTTTTCACCTTTGTAGGTTGTAATTTTTCTCAGTAGACAGTTTTTGTGAGTTATTGTGACCTTTTCCCCCCAAAAACGTTTCACTAGATAGTGATGGAAAGACCGTGTGTGGTGTAATGGATGAAGCACTGGACTTAGAGTCAGGAAGCTCCGGGCCTCCCAGACACATACTCTCTGTGTGACCGCAGACAAAGAGGCAGAGGGGAACGGTAGAAGCAATGGTATACGTATTTATTAAGTGCTTACTGTATGCTAGCCCCTATGCTAAGCACTTTACAGATACTGTTTTGTTTAATCCTCCTAACAGCCCTGGGAGGCAGGTTCTGTTATGATCTTCGTTTTTACGGTTGAGGAAACTAAGGCAGACAGAAATTAACCAGGGCTACACAGCAAGTGATAGAACAAGGGAGAAAAGGAGGGAATAAGCATTTATTAAGCACCTACTACATACAAGGCATCATACTAAGAACTTTATAAATATCTTATTTGATCCTCACAACAACCCTGGGAGGCAGGTTCTGTTACAATCCCCATTTTTACAGTTGAGGAAACCGAGGAAGGAAAACGTTAAATTGGTTGCTTTGGGTGGCACAGCAAGTAACCCAATAAGGAAAGATGGGAGGAAGAAAGCATTTGTTAAACGCCTACTGTGTACTGGGCACTATGCCAAGTGCTTTACAAATATTCTGTCCTTTGATCCCCACTTGGTCCCAGCTTCCTCTTCTGTAAAATGAAGGGACTGACTGAATTTAACAACTTCCAAGGGTTTTTCCCGTCCTAAGTCTACTATTCAATGGTTAGAACATTACAAACAAGCAAGATTCATGAGGGATAGTGTGGTGGACAGAATGCTAGTAGAGGAGCCAAGAGGCCCCGGGTGTGAGTCGCGGCTCTGTTTGACACTTTCTATATAGACGAAGGAGCTTCGGCAAATGACCGTAAGTCTCCAAGCCCAAGGGAATAGTCGGCGCTCTTGTTTCCGTAGCGCTTTAAGGTCCGCACAGCGCTCTAGCTCTGCCCAAATTACGTCATTGGAACTTCACAACCACCCTGTGAGGGAGGCGCTAATTTTTAAAATCTTGCTTCCATTGGTGCCTTTTGTTCTTACATCTCCTCTATTTCTGAATACAGTATAGATCTCCCACCTCCCCTCCCCAGCTTGTCCTTCTGTGTGACCATGATCTAGAAAGGTAGAGAAAAGAGCAGCTCAGTAAGATGGATCAATAAAATCAATAATCATTGATATTATCATTGTATATCATATAATGATACATTATGTTATTATTATATATAATAATATGTATTATATTATTATTGATAACTATCAACCCTGTCTGACAGTCTATGCAGCTCTCTCCTTCCATAGCCCTCCAACGTCTGTGGAGAAGGGACCGAGTGGCATTTCTGAACTCTTTTCCGGAGGTCTAGCTTGGTTGCCTACAATTACCCAGTGTTTAGCTCCATTGTTTTCATCCTTTCTGCCTACGTTGCTATAACCATTATGTCTATGGTTTTCCTCATCCTGCTTACTTCACTCTGCATCAGTCTATAGTCTTCCTATGAAGCCGGGAGGAGCAGTGGATAGAGCACCAGACCTGGAGTTTAAACCTAGCCTCCTATGCTTACTAGCTGTGTGACTCTTGGCAACTCACTTTAAGCTCTGCCTGCCTCAGTTTCCTCAACAGTAAAATGTATATAATAATGGCACCAGACTTCCTGGGCTGTTGTAAGGATCAAATGAAATCATTATAGTCCAGGACCTGGCATACAGTAGGCCCTTAATATGTGCGTTTCTCTTCTTTCTGAAATCTACATATTAGTGTCTACATATTCATCGTTTCTAATAAGGAAGTAATATTCCATTACATTCATGTGCCATAATTTGCTTAGTCATTTCCTGCTAATCAAAGGGTGCTGTAGGTACTTACTGATAAGGAAACCTAGGCTCAGAGGGATTAAGCAGCTTGCCTAGAGTCATACCATGAGAAGGTATGTGAGGCAGAAATGGAACCTAGCTCTTTCTAGCTTTAGTACAGCTCTCAAATCACTAGACAGGGATAATGATACATGCATTATCTCCTGGAGTCCTCCATGAGGAAGGCACTTTGTAAACTATAAAACACTAGGGAAATGTGGGCTAGCATCATTATTATTAATGTTTCAATATTTTTATAGTGTTCTGGGTGTGGACTTCTCTCAAAAGTACTTTGGGGATCAATATGAAATCAAAAGTGCAAAGGAATTTGGTTTTCTATCTATAGGGTGAATACTGATAATATGTTGGACCCTTAGTCACCTGGTCTAGAAAATGAAGGTTTTAATTTTTATATGACCTATCCCATAGGTTTATTTTGAATAATAGTAACAATGGCTGACATTTGTTTAGTGTAGGGGTGGGGAATCTGCTGTCTCAAGGCCACATATAGTGCTCTAGGCCCTCAAGTGCAGTCCTTTGTCAAAGGGTCACACTGGAGGACCTAGAGCATCACATGTGACCTCGGGACTGCAAGTTCCCCACCCCTGGTATATAGTGCCTACTATGTGCCAGACACTGTGAAGCTCTTTACAATTATTATCTCATTAGATTGTCACAAGAACCCTGAGAGGTAGGTACTGTTATCATTCTCATTTAGCAGTTGAGGAAACTGATCTGGGTAAATAACTTTACCTCTCAGCTGCTCTAGGAAACTCCCTAAAACTGTAATTTTCAGAGAAGTTACTGTCCCACAATGACAGAGGGAGTTTCCTCATCAGAGAGTTCTTTAAACTAGCAAAATCTCAGGTCCAGTTCTTATTCCTAGGGTACATTGCTAATAGGTGAGCAGTGGTGCCTCTGCTGTGGTATTATGGAAAGTTAGGCTCTTCAAAGGCATGATCAATAGTCAGTTTTTCTAATCAATTTTCCTTTTATCAGAAATGCAAAATTGTCTCTATAAAATATTTTTAAAAGTTAAAAATATATATATTAAAGATTGAGCAGATCCATAGGTAACATAGCATATTTGAAAGATTATTCCATGAGGAATCAGAAGTCCAGAGTTTTTAACCCCATGGTTTGCCATTGACAAGTGATCTTGCCTAAGAGTCTTAACTTTTCTCTCCACTTCAATTTGCATGTCTATAAAATGGGAGGTTTGAACTATCTAATTGCTAATATACCATTCTATGTTTCTATGATTGTGTGGCTCAATTCTTCCTTAATTATGAGCCCCCTGAAAAATATCCCAGGTTAAAGGAATGCTTTGGGTTAGTATCTAGTCAAAATCATAACATGAGTCTATATCTCTATTTGTTTTACCAAATACTCAAGAAAACATATTATTTCATGACAAAAAACATTTAATTAATAGGATAGCAAGATAAATTACAAGGAGAAATTCTTTCTTTACATACAAATGGATACAGTCTTCCATAGAGTCTCAGTCCACAAGTTGGAGAGTCAATGTTCATGGGAAAGAACACACACAGGGAATAAACACAGCTAGGGCAATTTATGTCTAGGATTACAACCCAACTTTGGAAATCTTTGTAGCATCACTGATATAATCTGCTAGTCTAGTGATGTCATTGAGTTGTGGACTGCAATTTAATTGAGTCCACTGCTGAGATATTCTCCTGGCTCCTGCTATCTCTGGGTACTGCACAAAGTGGTCATCAGTTGATGGTTTTACTAGACAGATGTCTAGAAGTTCTTTGTCATTCTCTCTTAGCATCTACTGTTGTTGTCTGTCCTTAATTTTTTAATCTATTGAAGAATCAAGGGGAGAGAAATATATAAATTCTTAAAGTCCTATGGGCTATCATAGCTCTTTTGTGATTCAGACCCAGTCATCCAGCCATCAAGCCATTTATATGCTGAAACACTTTGGCCTTATATTTGTTTTTTGTGCTACAATTGGGTCTGTTCTTTGACTCAGTGAGAAATGCATTTTAATTCATGTAATTCTCATTGTAATTTTATTTAACTTCTATAGTGCATACAAATTACTGTGAAGCCTTATTTAGCAAGAGTGAAATGGCCTGGGTGGGACTGGTGACCTTTGTTTTACATTCCTGCCACTAATGAAGTCCCTACCCTCTCTTGAATAATCTAAGTTTCCTTCCAGCATTTTTAAAGTTTTGTGATTTTATTCTAGGTCCTGGCAAAGATGGACCAGCAGCATCTGTGAAAACAAGAAAGATGATGGAATCTTAGTCCTTGGAGGTATATAATGAACATTTCATAAACACAGGACTTATTGACTTGAATGGTTTATCAGCAGCTGCAAACCTTTATTAGCAGCTACTATTCTAAATCCTGTGCATACAAAGATATAAACAACATTATCATGCTGTAGAAAAGCTTACATTCAAGTAAATTAAATAGGTTAAGTACAAAATAAGATGAATAGCAATGCAAAATAACGTGGGCTACAATCTGTAAAATTGTGCAGCAAGAATTTTAAAAGTGAGGCAGAGGAGTCAACCAAGTACCTTCCTGTGTGGATTTGGAGCATGTGGAAAAGTGGCCCAATTTACAACCTCTCTCTCTTCTCTATGTGTTCCCTGGAGTCAAAAATAGGAGGAAACTCTTCTTCCCCCCTGACGGCCCCCCACTCCTCTCTATCTCTCTTTCTTTCCTTGGTCTCTGTCTGTCTCTCTGTCTCTCTCTCTCTTGTCTCTCTCTGTCTGTCTCTGTCTCTCTCTGTCTCTGTCTGTCTTTCTGTCTCTCTCTCTGTCTCTGTCTCTCTCTCTCTCTCTGTCTCTCTCTCTCTGTCTTTCTCTCTCCCTCCCTTTCTCTCTCTCCCTCCCACATTCTCTACTAACATCAGACTTTTGTCCAGTATAAGCAGAAAATTGCTCTATAGCAACTGACTGACTGAAAAGGAGCTGATGCTACCATATTTTGAGGCTGATTTTAAAACAGTACAACAAAGTTTGGGGTTAATGGGAAGCCCCTTCTGAGTCATGGCTTAAAAAATCAGGTGCTATGGTCCTCCATTCAAGTAATTTCAATTCAAGAAATATTTATTCAGCACATCCTGGGGGTAGAACATTGGGCTAGTCACTGGAGTGAGACAAAAATCAGATGAGCTAAAGTCCCTAACCTCAAGAAGCCCTGATACATACACAAATAATTCTAGTACAAAATAAGACATAATAAATGAGAGTCAAGCAAAGGTCTCGGTAAGGTCTGGAGTGGGGAGGTGTTGTGCCATGGGAAAGGGACAGAGATAATGACCAGCTGAGAGAAATAGGACAGGTTTCACAGAGTGGGCAGCATTTGAGCTGGGCTTTAATGAATGAGTAGAATTTCAGCTAACAATGATGAGAGGCAGTATAGAGAATGGCCTGAACATGGATTAAAATCAATCAATCAATAGGCATTTATTTAGCACCTACTCTATGACAGGCTGTGCTGGGTGCTGGGGATGTAGGTATGAAAATGAAACAGTTCTTTCCATAGGGGGCTTCCATCTCTATCAGAGGAAGTAACATACACATATAAGTATAAATACAGAATAAATGCAAGATAATTTGGAGGGGAAAAGTCACTAATAGCTGGAGGGATCAGGAAGAACTTTGTGGAGAATATGGCATTTGGGGGTGAGAGATGGGTTGTACTTGGGTTGTGTTGACTTTGAGATGCCTACATGGAAGAACTGGGTAGAGAGGTCTAGCATGTGGGATGGGAGCTCAGCAGAGAGATGAAGGTTGTATATGTAGATGTAGGAGTCATCTCAATAAAGATGATAGTTGAACACATGGGAGATGAAGTTATCACTGGCAGAATGAACAGATGTAGAGATAAAAGTGGAAAAAGTCCAAGATTGATCCCTGGGTCATACCCCTGCACAGAGGATGAGATATGAATGATAATCCTGCAAAAGAAATTCAGGAATGGCTGGGTAGGGAAGAGGATGGACAAAAGAATGGTGTCACAAAAAGCCAGAGAGAAGAAAAGGAAAAAGAGTAAGCAGCGTCAGACAGGCAAAAGGATGGAAACTGAGAGAAGGTCATTGAATTTGTCACTAAAGAGATCATTGGTGATTTTGGAGCATAATGATTTCTGTTCAGTAGTGGATATAGAAGTCAGATTGCAAGGAGTTAAAAAGTTTCTCTAGATTCTCAAAGATGTGTTCTTCACCTTGGGGGAAAAGGGGAGCAGCTAGGCCACACAGTGGATAAAGGGCCAGACCTGGAGTTAGGAAAACTCATCATCCTGAGTTCAAATCCGGCCACGGATATTTACTAGCTGTGTGACCCTGGGCAAGTCACTTAACTCTGCCTCAGTTTCCTCATCTCTAAAATGAATTGGAGAAAGGAATGGCAAACTACTCCATTATCTTTGTCAAGAAAACCCCTAATGGGGTCATGGAGAGTTGGACACGACCAAACAACAACATTTTTTCCGCTATTCTGTTTGATTCAAATCCTGAATCACCATCAGTAATACTTTGAAAAACTGGCAAAAGATGGCAGGAGTCACATAACTGAGTATGTAAAAGTGGCCTGATTTCTAAAAAAGGCGGGGGGGGGGGGGAAAGAAGATGTAGTCTTCAAAGTAGAGGTCATTGAGTTTGACTCGGATTCCTGGAAAAATTCAAGAATGTATTGGTTGGATGGTTTCTGAATATTTAGGAAGGGGAGTGGTCATCATTAAGAGCCAGTACGGGTTCATGAAGAATAGGTCATCCCTGACGGCTCAGTGAGAATTGAAAGTATGACATGATAGCCAAAAAAGGTAATGAATGCATTCCTTGGCTACATTGCACAGAGTATAAAATGAGGGAAGAGAAAGTCCTGCTGAGCTCTACCCTGGTCAGACCATGTCTAGAGCACAGCATTTGGATCTGAGTGTCAGATTTTAAGGACCTGATAAGCCCAGTTACCAGGTTACCAGGATGGTAAGGCAATGGTATGCTGGTAAATGTTTAACAACCAGCTCTTTGAAAACACATGGCACACTTTTAGGTTTAGCCTGCATTTTCTCCATCACTTACTTAAGCCTAGAGACAACCAACACATCAATAAATCAAATCTCCATTTATGGAATTTGCTGATTTCTAGGGCATAAGTGCACACACTGAACATTTAATAAGAGATTTGATTCAGCTGGTTTGAGCTGGCTCCAGGATACCTTCAGCAAGAGGGCAAGCCAAACTTGTGCTTAGCATGAAGAAGGGGGGACCTAATGGAACAAAGCAGCTGTTTTTAATGATTTTGTTGGATTTTCATGTGGTAGATGGACTAGACTTTTTCTACTTGACTGAAGGACAGAAGTAGAAACAATGGATAATAGTTGTAGAAAGAGAGATTCTGGTTTATTATAAGGAAAAACTTCCAGACAATTAAAGAGTTTTCCTAAAATGACATGGATTGCTGCTTCATAAGTTGTTTAGTTCCTCATCATGGTAGGTCCTAGAGTAGAGATGATTTATCACTTATATTGAAGAAGGGAGTTCTATTCAGATACGGGCTGGACTAGATGACGTCTGAGGTCCCTTGACACTTTGATGTTCTGTGATTCTCTTATTCTTCCTTTGCTTAGTTTCCCCCACCCCAGGCCCCTGCCTTTTTAGAGTTTTATTTTGTTTCAGGTTTTTTTGGACTGGGTCTCCTTATCTTACCTGAGTTGGAAGTACATTGGCTGCTCAGAGACCTTCCTCACCACAGAGCTTTTGACCTGCTCTGCTTTTCTGACCTGAGTTAGTGCATGCCTCCCTAGTCAGTCTAGGGGTCCACCTGTTCCCCCTGGGGATGGAATGGAAATGGGCTTGCTATATTAATGTTGAACTTAGGGCAGAGCCCAATAGGTTTTAACCCAAGGCAGTTCAGAATGCTAGAGCCCAAGTGCTTCATCAGCCTCAACTTCCTCAGGAACAGAGATTACAGGTCCTGAACCCAGGAGAATTATTCTGTTCCTACCTGTTGCTGCTGATTTGTCTTTATTTTTCTGGTCATGCCCCTTTTTTTCTCAGGCTTCACTTACTCTTCTTGTCATATTCCTTCTTAAATTTAACAGCTCTAATCTAACTAATGAACTAATGCTAAGACTCAATTAATTTATAAACAATTATTAACACCTACTACATATCAGGCACCTTGGGGATGTGAAAAGAAGCAAAAGACCCTCAAGGACCTTACATTCTAATGGGGAGACAACATTTAAATAAATAGATAGAAATCAAAATATACACAAGATAAAGAGAAAACAATTATCAGAGAAAAGGCCTTAGAATTAAAGGGGTTGGGGAAGGCTTCCTGCAGACAGTGAGATTTTAGTTGGGATTTAAAGGAAGCCAGGAGGTCAGCAGTCAGAGTGGAAAAGTAAGAATGAGAATGTTCCAGGAATGGAGGACAGCTAGAGAAAGTACCTGGAGCCTGAGTAATAGGAGATGAGGAAGAGGGGAGAAGAGGGAATTCATAGCAAATATACTGTAAACAAGATTCTCAGCTGAGAGAATGGGGGAGATGGGGAGCCATGGGAGGTTTGAGGAGGAGCGGAAAGGTCTGGAATAGCTGCTGTAAAGACTACAATAGTAAGTTGATAAGGAAGGTGTAGTAGGATTGCTTAGCACCCATAAGGGCTTAGTTGAGGTTCTATAACAAATTTTCCTGGCCCCCAATCAAATTAGTTGCATAGGAACAAAGGTGATGAATGGTGGAAGTGATCGAAGACTGAAACTTGACTGGGTGTAACAGATTAAATGTAAGAGGGCTAGGGACTCAAAAGAGGAGAATGGTGTAGAGTTGAATTAGTTCATCAAGGGGTCAAGACGGGGAGAGGAGAGTGGCTAGTGCAGGGGAGATGACTTGGGATACAGGTGAGGGGTCAGGGAATGGAGGTCATGGTGAGGATGAAGAGTAATATTTTATAAGGAAAGGCAGAAGGAGAAGTGAAAAGCCAATAGATCAGGGTCATATATGGGGATTTCGGAACTCTTGAATATAGATGTGGGTCATGGCAAAATCTAAGGTATGACCATATTTGTGTGTGGCTAAAGTTGGGTGCAAGAGTAGTCATGGAGGGTAGACAGGTTGAGGAACAGAGTATTAAGGTATTTGAGGGACAATCAATATGTATGTTGAAATCCATGTGACGGTAGGGGTTGGGAGAGAAAAACTGTAAACCAGGTATTGTTTGTGTTTGTACTTCATTCTTGAAGAGGACCATGACATCAGGGAGGTAATGCCCTGACATCCAAGTGAATTGGATTTAAGTGAGGGAAGGCTGTGTTGTCACCAGCCTCACTTTCCCCTCCAGAGCCATCCGGGTTCAGTGGCCAGATATAGATCAGGATTGCTAGAGAAAGCCCTGGGTGCAATAGGAGACCTTGGCCTTTTTAAGATAAGGTTAAAGGCCTCGGTTTGACTCATTCAGTGACTAGGTATTGAACTCATTGAGGAAAGGAATGGGGAGTAACCTGGGGGGTTGCTAGACAACAAGTACCAGGATTTTGATTGAGTAGTAGATCTGAATAGCCTCAAAGGAAGAGAGATTACTGAATAATGGAGGAAGGGGGAGAACCTGGAAGAGGCAATGGTGAGCAGAGAGTATTCCAACTCTCCCACCTTAACTAGTGGGTTTAGGAGAATGAGTATAGTCAGTACTGGAAAGGGTGGGCAGGGAGGCTGTGTCATCAGGGGAAAGCCAGGTTTCAGTAAGCACTAAAAGATGGAAGGAGTGGGAGAGGAAGAGTTCAAGGGAACAGGAATGATGAATTGGGTGGTGGATGCTTATCTACAGGAGTTCAGAGTCATTGGGAGGTGAAGGTGACCAGATATGAGAATGTTCATCATTGAGTAGAGAGGAGAGATGCAGCAGGTGATGGGAGGTCTAAAAAGTCACTCTCCTCTCCCCACTGTGATCCACCCGGTTCAGTCTCCATGTGTTACATTCACATATACGGTGTCTGGTCATGTTTTCAGAGCTATATTCATGTATTGTTTGCTAAACAACCAGGAGAAATGCAACCAAAAGCCATGGTTTAGGCCATTGCCTTATCTGCAACTTCTGATCACTGTAATTCTTTTGATTATCATGCCTGAATACTTTCAGTTGCATTGTCTGCTAGGTTTTACATCTCCAACAGACCTCAGGAACAGATTGTTACTCGAGACAATGACACGTAACAGAAAGAACACCGAACTGGAAGTCAGGAGACTTGATTTCTACTCTTAGCTCTGTCACTAATTAATTCACTGGTAACCCTGGTGATTCATCTCTTCAGGCCTCAGTTACCTCATCTGTAAAACAAGACAATTAGATGAAATGATTCCTAACATCCCTTCTAGGGTTAAGAATTCTATGTAGGCCAACAAGGGGAAACACACGCAAATGAAGTCCATACTCATGTAGCAAAGCTAGAGCCAAGGGAAGATGAGTCAGAATCAGCAAAAGCCTTGTGCCAACTGTGAAGCCAAGAGATAAGGCAGCTGCTGTTAGGAGGCACCTAATATCACAATTATCATTGAAACCTCATTACTTTCTAGCTGCTTCTTGCCTCCTCTCCACTCAAAAAACCAGGGCATTGATGATACATAGAATTGGTACTGAGGAGGTCCCTGTATATTGAAAACCCTTTTTAAAAAAAGGGGTGGGGGAGGCACTCTTCCCTCATCTTGAATTTAAGTCGTTACACCACAGTCCAATGAGGAGATTCTATAATTCCACAGCTCTGCTGTTGATATCGTTCTGTCAATTTTATAAATTTTATTCTGTTTATTTTATCAACAGCTTGGACAAGGCCATAGATAGGCTGCTCCTCAATACAAAACCGGTAGGAATAGTTAAAAACATTGGATGACATAATCAAAACTCAAAAAAAAGATTTTTGGCAGGCTGGAACAACAGGCCAGATCTATTCATTTAATAGAAATATAAGATCCTTGGGGTCACAAAAGTCAGCTTCACAAGCACAGGATGGAGAAGCTGTGGTCACAGCAGTTTATGAGAAAAAGACCCGGGAGGGGTTTTGGTGGGTTCATTTTGAGTCAGCAGTGTGAAGCGACAGCCAAAAAAGGTAATGAAATTAATTGTTGGGCTGCTGAAGAGACGTGTCCAAAAAGAAGCCCTGTGCTTTGATCAGACTATACCTACACATACTGGCGTCCAGTTTTAGGTTCCAGATTTTCTTAAGGATATGAACAAATTAGAGTATACCTTAGGAAAAGGAATTAGAATGGTGAAGGGACTGAAAATCAGATAAAAGAAATAAGGAGTTTTGTCCTAAAGGAGAATGTGATTGGAAAAATATCACTGTTTTCAAAGATTTGAAGGGCTATCCCATAGAAGAGGGATTAACATTGTTTTGCTTTGCTCTACGGTGTAGAATTAAGATAAATTATTAGAAATTATGGAAAGGCAGATTTGGGCTCAAAATAAGCAAGAATTTCTCTGATAATAGAGTTCTCCAAAAAGAGGAAGGGGTTGGTTACTTTAATAGGCAGTAAGTTCCTGTCATTTGAAGTTTTCAAAAAGGTTCTTGAAAATGGTATTATTATGTAGTAGCTGGTGTGTAGGTATGTGGTAGTTGGTATTTGTGCCTCAAGGCTTGGCCAGGGATGGGGTGGGAATCAGGCTAGCTGCCTTCAGAAAATGCTGACAACCCTGGGATTCTACAGTGTGAAGTCAGTGACCTTGGGATCTCTCTAAGAGTTTGAAAGGCAAAAGGTATAATTTTCCTTCCAATCTCTAGGGAGGTGAGGATCAGTTTTCAGAACTCTAATAAGGGGAAAGGGGATTTTTATTGAGTTCTTTTACAAGTCTTCTGATGAGATGGGAAGTAGTGCAATGATTATATGGTAGATACATATGGGATTTTTTTTCTGCTTCTCCATAGGGCCTGCAACTACGTGGCATGTTCTCACATCCTTTTCTCCTGAGAGTCAGTCATAGTAGGACTTATCTTGCCCTCATTCTCTAAGTTGTTGTTGCATTGGTTTTTACTTGTGGCAGACTCTTTCGGACCCCATTTGGGGTTTTCTTGGTAAAGATACTGGAGTCGTTTGTCATTCCCTTCTCAGACTCATTTTACAGATGAGGAACTGAGGCAACCAGAGTTAAGTAACCTGCCCAGGGCTGAACAATTAGCAAGTGTCTGAGGCTAGATTTGAACTTTGGAAGATGAGCCTTCCTGACTCCACTGCACCACCAGGGGCCCTACGGACAGCATCTTGAGCCCCAAATCCTCTTATTCTCTACCAGAATGCTTCTCAATTCTTTTTCTCACTCCCTCCCAGGCCAGAGACCAAATTATAACCAAATATTCTCTCCCTCCCTCCCTCCCTTCCTCTCTCTCTCTCTCTCTCTCTCTCTCTCTCTCTGTCTCTGTCTCTCTGTCTCTGTCTCTCTCCCTCTCTCTGTCTCTGTCTCTCTGTCTCTCTCCCTCTCTCTGTCTCTCTGTCTCTGTCTCTGTCTCTCTGTATCTCTCTCTGAGCAGTGGTTCCCAAACTTATTTGACCTACCGCCCCCTTTCCAGAAAAAAATATTACTCAGTGCCCCCGGAAATTATTTTTTTTAATTTTAATAGCAATTAAACAGAATGATATATGTATTAATGACCATCACAGCCCCCCTGAATCGCTGCAGCGCCCACCAGGGGGCTGTAGCGCCCACTTTGGGAATCACTGGTTTAGAGCATGATCTTTAGTCAAATATGTCTGATAATGCTTAGAGGAGTGGTTGATTTATAATTGAATTCCATCTTCTTTGGCAAGAATGCATATATTAGTATAATTAGACAAACGCTAATAATTGCTTACTATGTGTTAAAGTACTGTGTCAGGTACTAGGGTCCCAAAGACCAAAGTGAAATAGTCCCCAAACCTCAAGAACGGTGACATTTTACTGTTCTATTTGAAGTTGTTCTTCAGTGTTATATTTTCATTATATAGAAGTTATTTTCAATAGATTTATTGAGCTTGACACTTCTTGAAAATTTATTTTCTTGTAAGTACTCATTATATACTTCTGGTCTGGGTAATTTCATTTCCTTTTTCTTTTTTTGGAGAAATGTCATGTCTACATTATTTGTATTAACAACTCTCCCTAAGCCAAATCTAAACAATCTCAAGAGTTACTGGCTGGAACAGAGATTTACACTGAGCTTGGAATCTCATCCCATAGTACTCAAATAGCTCAAATATATCTAAGATCTCATTGATACTGGTTTTCCCTCCAGTGGTACAGATTGCAGCCCATCTGTTGGGTCTGTCCATCCTGTTTGATTCCTGTATCCCATAGGTTTTCCAAAAGAGGTCCACCCAATGTTCTAGAGCAGTGGTTCTCAACCTGTGGGTGGTGACCCCTTTGGGGGATGAACGACCCTTTCACAGGGATCACCTAAGACCATCGGAAAACACATATTTGTGATGGTCTTAGGAACTGAGACACCGCTCCTCTATCCGTCTCCAGGACAGTCCTCCCACATGCAGATACACGCACATATGAGTATTAAAGGGTCGCAGCATTAGGAAGGTTGAGAACCACTGTTTTAAGGGCTTTCTTACTTTCTTTTCACATTGTGAGGGAATAGATGAAGCAACCATCAGCTTCAGCTCTTGTCATTTGTTCATCCTATCTTATTTTTCATTCATACTTTTCTTTTATGACCTCTTTTATATTCCCACTTTATAATTTCTGGTTTATAATATGTTGAAACCTGTTCCTGCTTAATATGTAGCTCTCCATTGTTCTCTGGAGATGGTAGACCACTATCAGTCACATAGATGCAGGAGTACCAGAAAAATATTGATATTAAAATGTAG
Source organism: Pseudocheirus occidentalis (assembly GCA_028646575.1). Taxonomy (NCBI): domain Eukaryota; kingdom Metazoa; phylum Chordata; class Mammalia; order Diprotodontia; family Pseudocheiridae; genus Pseudocheirus; species Pseudocheirus occidentalis. The sequence continues at coordinate 85,434,552 of CM053596.1, read as the reverse complement.
GTTTTTGTTTTAGAGAGAAGCTTTGAAGTCATTCAATTAATTTTACAATTTCCCTAAAGTGATCCAATCTATTCTCCCTCTTCTGTCCAATTTTGGGCCATATTATTATTTGAAGTATCCATCCAATATATACATCATGATGGACAAGCTTTGTAGATTATCCACTTAACTAACCATATGTCAAAATCTAAAAAAAAAAAAAGCCTTCTTCTGATCTGTTTGCTGATTCTCTGTCCTTTTGAGAAATGTCATATGTCCTACTAACAATCATGACTCTCTCTTGGCCAATTATAAATAGTCTCAATAGTTCTGGTTGAACATGGGAGTCAAACTAAGCTTTGAATCTCATCTACTAGTGTTCATTGGGCAACCTGCCACCATGCTGATCATGATAATGGTCATGGTATAGAGTAGTTAATAAAAACAAGTAGTATGTAATTGGTGCTGGTCGTAATTTGGTTTTATTAGTTATATTTCATATACATGGAATACATGGAGTTAATGGACTATATTCTGCCCTAACAAATAGTAATAAACACTCTTTTACTTTTCATCTTTCTAAGTGAAACTAGAGGTAGCTAGACAGTACAGTGGATAGAGCACTGGGGCTGGAGTCGGGAAGACCTGAGTCAAAATCTGGCCTCAGATAACTTACAAGTTGTGTGACCCTGGACAAGTCACTTCACCCTGTTTGCTTCAGTTTCTTCATCTGTAAAATGATCCAAAGAAGGAAATGACAAACCACTCCAGTATCTTTGCCAAATAAAACCCATATGGGGTCATGAAATGTCAAGCATGACTGAAACGACTAAACAATAACAAAGTAAAAGTTATATTATTTTGGTGGTTCATGGTGGGGGGAGGAAACATATATTTCTGGTCTGTTTGATTCTATTTACTTTTAGTTGTCCCTTCCAGTTGGTTTTGTGATACATGTTATAACCCAGTATCACAAGTCAGCCAAAGGAACTCATGCACTCTCAGGATGCATTTCTAGAAGGGCAGGTTCTAGAGCAAAGAAGATCCCTAGTATTCTTTGCTACTAAGACAACATCTGGAATTTGGGGCTCAGTTTGGGATGTGTCACTTTAAGGTAAATATTGACAAATGGGAATTTGTCCAGAAGCAGTTGACTAAGATGGTAAAAAGGAGTGGAAATCATGTCTGGCAAAAAATATTTAAAGGAAGTAGAAATGTTTATCTTGGAGAAGAAAATAATTGAAGGAGAGGGGAGAATATGATTTTTATCTCTACATATTTGGAGTTCTGCCATGAGGGATGGTTAGATTTATTGAGGTAACTGAGGTTTATAGAGACAAAATTACTCCTTATATATGCTCTCTAGAATTTAATACAATAATGTAGACTTAGTCTTCTCAGGGAAGGTTATTATGAGCCAAGCATCTCCATTATGCAGAGCATCGTACATTTTTTTAAAACCAAATTTTCTTTTTTTTAAACAAAAATCCACTCTTCTTCATGGCCCTCTCTCCTTCTTATATTGGGAAAGCAAGAAAAAATCCCTGTCATAAACATTCATAGTCAAATGAAACAAATTTATGCAAAGGTCATGTCCAAAAAAAAAAGTTTCAATTTGCATTCTGAGTCCATCACCTGTGAGGAGGTGGGCACCACGTTGTATCACAAGTCCTGCGGAATCATGCTTGATCATCGTATAGAGCATAGTTCCTAAGTGTTTCCCAATTGTTTGTCAATACAGTGTTGTTGTTATTACATAAATTGTTCACCTGGTTCTGTTCACTTTAATCTGCATCCATTCATATAGGTCTTCCCAGGTTTTCTGAAACCATCCCCTTCATTTCTTATTACACAATAGCATTCCATCACATTCATGTATCACAACTTGTTCAGCAATTTCATATTTGATGGCCACCCCCTCAGTCTCCAGTTCTTTGACACTACAGAAAAGAGCTGCTTCAAAGATTTTTGTACACATGAATCCTTTTCATCATACCTCTGTTAATACAGCCTAAGTTCACAATGAGCTGCAATGTGACATAGTGGATAATGAGCCAGCCTTGAAATCAAGGAGACACTGAATTCAAGTCTCCATAGGCAGTTGAGGTGCTGATGTGCAAAAGTGGTTCTTGCACTAATAAAATGAAAGATTGGGGGGAAAAAAGATCACATTACTATCTTTGGGTGGTGCATCATAATGCTGACCAATATTAAGCTTTCCCATCCACTAAAATCTCCAGATATTTTTTCACACAAACTGATACCTCACCATGTTTCTCCCACGTAGTTAATTTTCAAAATCCAAGGGCAAAACTTTACACAGGATCACAGACTCAAAGAAGTTAGAAGAGACCTTACAGGTCATTTGATATAATCCCCCCACTTTACAGATGTTGAGACTGAGACCCAAATAGGTTAGACTTTTGTCTTTGAATCCTTAGCACTTAGCATAATCCCTGGCACACACTGAGTACTAAAGAAATGATTATTGATTGATTGCCCAGTGTCACACAGGCACTAAACAAGAGTTGGAATTTGAACCCAGGTCCTCCTCAAATCTAGGGCTCTTTCCATAGAGCCAATCTCTACTAAGTCTTAGTCCACCATTCCATCCTGTTGAGAAGTTTTTGGTTCTAAGCCAAGAAAAATCCTTTTCAGTGGATGAGATAATAATGCTTTTACACACAAACACATATGTATGCATGTAAGTTTTATAAAGGACTTTACATATGTGATCTCATTTGACCCTTGGAACAACCCTACAAAGTATACCATCCAAGTATTATTATCTTCATTTGATAGACGAGGAAATTGAGGTTGGGGAATTTTTAGTTACTTGCTAAGATAATATAATTAATAGGTGGTAGATTTGAACAGGAGGAGGAGAGAAGACCAGCCTGTCTCTGGAAATTTGCACAGTGCTTTTAACTACCCCAAGCTTGTCTGTAAAACAAAGGCACATCTTTCTAACACTGGTATTCTTTGGTAAAACTGTGTGCCTGTAAATCACAGAATCCCTGAGTCTCTGAACTTTTGTAGCATGGTGAGGACAAGCAGCCAG
>CM053596.1:85379335-85431012 GCA_028646575.1 Pseudocheirus occidentalis | reverse complement strand
AGGAAGGAAGGAAGGAAGGAAGGAAGGAAGGAAGGAAGGAAGGAAGGAAGGAAGGAAGGAAGGAAGCAAGCAAGCACACACCCTGGCAGTATCTGAAAATGTTTCTTTCATTCTGTACCACTAATTCAGCAATGTCTCCTTTTTCCTATTCACATGGCCACAACCCTGAACAAACCATCTTCTCTCATTTGGACTACTGCAATTAATTGAACTCCCTCTCTCAAGTCTCTCTGCCACTTCAATGTATACTCCATATAGCTGCAAGTGATTTTCCTACAATGCCAATCTGACCACATAACTCCCATACTCAAATTCCAGGGATTCCCCCTATTACCTCCAGGATCAAAAAGAAACTCCTGGGGAGTGGAGCTAAGATGGTAGAGTAAAAGCAGGAACTTCTGTGAGCTCCCCACACCAACATCTCCAATACCTGTAAAATATGACTCTAAACAACTTTTAGAGCTACAGAAAACACAAAATGACAGAGAGAAACAAATCTCCCACTGAAGGTAGCCTGGCAGGCCAACAGAAAGGATCTATCACACCAGACTGGGAGCTGAGCATGCCCGCATAGTCAGAGCAGACATCAGGAGAGTGAATCACTGGCAGCTGTGGCAGTTTCCAGCCTTCTCAACCCATAAATACCAAAGACAAAGTGAAAGGTCAGTAGGGAACTTCTTTGGAATTGGGTGGAAAACAGCACAGTCTTGCCCTGCTCCCAGGGCAAGAAGTGGCCAGAGGTGCAGCAGCTTCCAGAGCTCCTGGTCTGCAGATTGTAGGGGAACCAAGTGACCATTCAGAGGGTATTCACTCTTGCTTTGACCTGCTTGGATCTGGGTCGCTGTCTTGGGTGGTGGTCCTAGGGTGAGAAACACCAGCGTGCCAGGGCTTGTGATAGCTGTAGAGAGGGCACCCTCCACATAGCTCTGGCAACTGTGAAAACCCCAGCAATTTGGGACACAGCTCTCTCCACTCTGGAAGGAGAATTTTACTGTGGCAAAGAACTCAAAAGTCAAGTACTTGGCTGGCAAGCACAGGAAGCGCAATCAGACCATAGAATCCTTTTTTGGGGACAAAAAGGATCAAAACATGGAACAAAAAGAAGACAACAAAGTCAATACTCCGCATCAAAAGCCTCCAAGAAAAATATGAACTGGTTACAGGCCATGGAGGGGCTCAAGAAGGATTTTTTAAAAAATGTTTTTACTTTTTTGGGGTTTGGGGGGAGGGCAATTGGGGTTAAGTGACTTGCCCAAGGTCACACGGCTAGTTTTGTGTTAAATGTCTGAGGCCAAATTTGAACTCAGGTCCTCCTGACTCCAAGGCTGGTGCTCTATTCACTGCACCACCTAGCCGCCCCTCAAGAAGGATTTTGAAAATCAAGTAAGAAAAGTAGAGGAAAAATTGGGAAGAGAAATGAGAATGATGCAAGAAAATCATGAAAAGTTAGTCAACAGCCTGCTAAAGGAGACCCCCAAAAAATAATGAAGAAAATAACACCTTAACTGGGGCAGCTAGGTGGTGCAGTGAGTAGAGCACTGGCCCTGGAGTCAGGAGGACTCAAATCCAGCCTCAGACATTTAACACAAAGCTAGCCGTGTGACCTTGGGCAAGTCACTTAACCCCAATTGTCCTACGTTCCCCCTCCAAAAAGCTATATTATGTATTTATATTCATATATATATACATATGTATGTATGTATGTATAGGAGGGTGTATATGTATATAAATTATGTATGTGTATATGTATGTACATGTATACATAGAGGGCACAAGATGATCTGAATAGGAAAGGATATCTAAAAAATAAAATTAAGAGGTGAGAGAGGAATATACTGGGAGAAGAAAAAAGGGAGAGATAGAATGGGGCAAATTATCTCACATAAAAGAGGCAAGAGAAAAGTGTTAAAATGGAAGGGAAGAGCAGGAAAGTGAAAGGGAATGGGTCAATCTTGTTCTCATTGAATTTGGGAATTGAGGGAATAACATACACTCTCAATTGGGTACCTTACCCTACAGGAAAGTGGGGGGGGGGATAGGAACAAGAGGGGAGATTAAAGAAGGTGGGGCGCAGATTGGAGGAGAGGGTAATCGGAAGCAAACACTTTTGAAAAGAGACAGGATCAAAGTAGAAAACAGAATGGGGGGGGGAGGAGGATAAGATAGAGGGAAATACAGTTAGTCTTTCAAAATATAACTACTATGGAAATGTTTTTCGTAACTACACATGTACAACCTACACTGAATTGCTTGTCTTCCCAGTGGAGGTGGGTGAGGAAGGAAGAAGGGAAAGAATCTGGAAATCAAAAGTTTTAAAAACAAAGGTTAAAAAAAATTTTTTTACATGCAACTGAGAAATAAGATATACAGGCACTGGGGTAAAGAAATCCATCTTGCCCTACTATAAAGATAAGGGGGGGATAGAGGAAAATAGATAACAGATTGGGGGATGGGTATTCAGTAAGCTTGCTATCTTGGGGTGGGGTAGGGGAAAGACAGGGAGAAAAATTGTAACTCAAAATCTTGTGGACATGAATGTTGAAATTTTAAAATAAATAAATAAAAGGTTAATTACAGGGGAAAAAAAAGAAACTCCTTTTTTGGGGTGGGGGAGGGGGCACTTTGAAAACCCTTCACAATCTGACTATCCCTAACCTTCATCTTTGTTATATATTACAATGCAGTCAGGCTGGATTTCTTGCTGTCTCTCACATATAACACTATGTCTCCCATCTCCATGCCTTTGCACTATTCTCCCATGCCTAGAACATCCCCCTCTCTTACCTTCTTCTCAAGATTCCTGTTTCTTTCAAAACTCAGCTCAAGTGCCACTTTCTGAACCCTGCATTTAACTAATGTTAACCTTCCCCCTTCCCAAGTTGCTTTGTTTTTATTTTGAATATCTGCAGCTTACACATCAAATCCCATGTAAGTTCTTTGAAGATCAGAACTGTCATTTTTTGTCCCTGTATTCCCAGCATTAAGAGCAGTGCTTGTCACTTAAACAGTTTGTTGAATATCATACTAAACTTATTGCCACCAGTTTCTCACTTCCCTGATTAAAGCCTCCTAATTAATATTCTTAACACATTAAGTTTGACCACTGTCATCCTCCTGGCTCAAGAAATACCAGTGACTCCTTCCTCTCTCTAGGGAAAAATTTCAATCCCCTTGTTTAGCTTCTAAAGCCCTTCACAACCTGGTTGCAATCTACCTTACCAGGGTTACATAAATTATTCTCCTCTGTGCACACTATGTTGAAAGCAATTCTATTAGCTGTTCCCTATAACACACTGTTTTGTTTCTCTGTTCCCTCTACACTGGGGGTAGGGAACCTTTTCATGCTGGAAGGCTGTATTAATGTTTAGTTGTAATCAAATAAGGCTGCATTCAGAAAGTTCAATTAGATATACTTTAAAACATACATTATTTTCTAAAAATATAACTACTATGTACTTAATAATTAAAATTTTTTTAACTATTTGTTAAATTTTAAAGTTAACTAGACTTTTAATGACTTTGTTGTGTCTGCTTTTTGTTGGAAACTATTTCAATATTTGGTTGCAGCATGGAGGTCCAGTTTCAGTTGTTCCTTGTAATCAGCTGTGACCTCAAGGGCACATTGATTTGGGTTAGGTAAGAGAATGTAGATTTGCTGCAATAAATGGTGAAAAAGTAAGCTAGTTAAGTGTTTAGCTGGATCTGTAACATAGGTCTTCTTAATAACTCTAGGTCCAGTGCTCTATCCACTGAGCCATTAGCTGCCTCTCTTTAGGTACTTAATAAATATTTCTTAAATGGAATGGGGAGCTACTGAAAGCTTTTGAACAGTAAATAGCATGATTACATTTGAGCATTAGGAAAAATAGAAGGATGAACTGGGTAGGGTAGAGACTAATAACATGACTAGCAACAAAGCTATTAAACAGTTCCAGTATGAAAGTGATATGGCCTGAATTAAGGTAATAGCAATATGAGTAGGGAGAAGAGAGATGGGATTTTGTGGTAAAAACATTATAGGCTTCTAAAACTTTTATTTAAACTAGTAGATGAAAAAGGGAAAAGTCAAAAATTACTCTGAGATTTCAAGTGCTGGTAACTGGGAAAATGGGAGTACCAATTATGTAGAAAAGTGGGACTGCAGTTCAGAGGAGAAAAAAGGCACTTGGTATCTAAATCTGTTATTTTGTTTATACAGTGATAACAATTAAAACAATGGTGGTAGATGAGATTTCCAAAGTAAACAAAAGGAAGAGCTTTTCCCACTTTCTTTCATGTTCACATTTTATCTCTCTAAAGCAGTTATTTGGTTAGAATGGTGCTAATTAAGGAGTTTTGTGGTTTCAAATCACAATTTTAAAAATATCCTATAAGCAAAAACTTTGTCTTTTCTCCCATGAGCTTAATCACAAAGGCTAGAGAACTGATGAGTTTATCTAAAAACTTTAAGGCACATTAATGACAAAAACCAGTATGATTTTTATATATATAATAAACAACATGGAATCAAACTAAAAACAACACTGGTGAGAGTAGTAAGAAGGGCTAAGACTAATTTGTAAAGTTAATGTAAAGTATTTGCCCCCTAAACACAATGAAGTAATAAAAAAAAAAAATGGGTAAAATAACGAAACTAAGAAGTCACGTAACAGAATGACAGAATAAAAGTTTTAGTGTTCCCTTCTAGTCTAGAACCCTCTTTATTTTTCAGAAGAGAAAAAAAAAGGCCCAGACAAGTCAAGTGACTTGACAAAAGTTACATATTTAGGAATATGCCAATTACAAATGATTGTTAACTCTTGTATTTACTTTGATCAATGTTTTATAGTACAAGAAAAATTCCTTTGTTTCAGCTGTAACCAACATAGTTCATAGCTGATAATTCAGATCTCTCAATATTGTTTCTGATCCCAAATCCAGTGAATGAATGAATAAATCACACTGACTCCAACCAACCAACCCCAAACAATACTGAGGGATCTGAAGTATCAGCTATGAACTATGTTCATTACAACTGAAACAAAGGATTTTTTTCTTGTACTATTAAACAATTATCAAAGTAAACACAAGAGTTAACAATCATTTGTAATTGGCATATCCCTAAATATATGAGGATAAATCCAAAAAAGTGCCCTACATAGGCTATACTAAAGGAACAGTCATGTATGACAATACAAGTCATATTATGAGGTAGTGAGGTGGTGCAGTGGATAGAACACTGGGCCCGAAGCCAGGAAGATTTGAGTTCAAATTCAGTGTGGTTTTGTCAACGCTAAAATGGAGATAATAATAGTACCTATGACCCAGGGTTGTTGTGAGGTTAAAATGAGATACTTGTAAAATGCTTAGCATAGTGCCTGACACATAGTAGGTCCTAAATAAATACTTGTTTCCTTCTTTATATGAATACATGACAGTCCAAATGCAGATCCAAAATTATACAAATTGTACTACATCCCTCAGTAATGTTTTGGCTACAACCAGTAATTTTCTCCACACTTTTCCCCCCTCTGTACAATGATTCTATTCATAAAGGGAAATCTTAAAATGTTCCCAAGACTCAGTTTCAAACCTCCAGAAGGAAAATGTTTGCAATACTTCAGACCAACTCACAACAGACCAGTCCAATCAAAATTCAAGTTATTTCATGCCAATGCTTCAAAAGGACTGGTTCTTTCACTTCTCTCAATCCAAAGAGCCCTTTAGAATTATAAATACAATTTCCCCACCTACTACTAACAGAAAACCTGAGGGTAGCTTTTCAAGTTGTAGACTTGAGTTATCACAAATGTTTCCTAACTAACGAGTTTTTCCAAGTAACTATAAGTTTAAGAAAATTCAAGGATGAATACTCTCCCAAATCAGCTGGCACTACCAAATTCTCTACCTCACCACCCCCTAAAATTGTCTACTGGAACAGTCTGTCATTACAGCTTTAAGTAGCTAATGAAGGCAATTTGCTTTTAGTTTTGTTTGAATGTTTTGAAATTAGAACCAATTCCTGGAAACAAAGAGATGGTACAGAAGTGGCATTATGCTGTTGCGCATATACATACATATACATACACACACACACACACACACACACACACACACACACACACACACAGAAATGCATACACACAAACCCTAATATCTGGCAAGGTTCCACGCTGAGAGGATGATTATCAAGTAGAGTGGTTGCTTTTAAGCAAATACTTTATATTAAGAAGTATTATTCCCTTCAAAGTAGTTAGCCTGAAAGGCAATAAACTTTTTCCAAAAAATCTTTCTTCTCCAAATATTTTTTGAACTCTTCTTCAAACAGCCTGAAAGGCTCCCTATTATGCCTCCAGGATTGAATATAAAATCCTCTGTCTGGCTTTTAAAGCTCTTCATAACTTGGCCCCTGCCCCCTCCTACCTTTCCATTCTTCTTACCCCTTACTCCCTTCTCTTGCCCCTCCACATACTCTGTGATTCAGTGACACTGACCTACTCTGATGTTCCTTGAATAAGATGCTCTATCTTCTCTGTATCTGAAAAAGTATCTGAAAATACTGTGGGTATTTTCACTGGCTGTCCTTCATTTATCTGGAATATTTTGTCCTCACCCCCACAGCCTAGCTTCCTTGGGAGAAGTGGAGTTAGGTGTCCTTCAAATTTCAGCTAATGTACCATCTTCAAGCATCAGGTTTTTCCCAGCCCTCCTTAATTTTTCTTCTGAGACTACCCCCAATTTATTTTGTTTTAAGAGCAGGAGCCGTTTTTTGTCTTTCTTTGTACTGTCAGTATTTAACAGTGTCTGACACAAAATAGGCAAATAATAATGATAATAAAATAATACTAATTTTAATAATAATAATGGCAAGTAGCACCTCTATAATATCTATTATGTGCTGGGCATTGTACTAAGTAATTCGCAAATATTATCTCATTTGATCCTCACACATCAACCCTGGGAGGTAGGTACTATTATTAACTTTATTTTACAGATGAGGAATTTAATGTATACAGAGGTTGAATAATTTATCCAAGGTCACATAGCTAATAAGCATCTGGGTTGAATTTGAACTCAGGTCTTCCTGACTCCAAGTCCAGTGCTCCATCTACTTACTGTGTCACCTAGGTACATATAAAAAAAAATCACCATTTTATATCCTACCTATGTATTTAAAGAAGATTGTTAACAGTTAAGGGGAGTATGATAACTGGATATTCACAGAGAGTTTGCTTTATGAAAATGGGTTTTGGTTTGGGAGAAGAGAAATAATTATTCCATTAATGAAGTACTCCCAGAGTGAAGAGAAGAAAACAAAAAAATTTCAAACATTTTTTGGTATTACTCTTACCTTTTCTAAGAAATTATTCAGTCAATTGTCATGTCATAATTTGATACAATATTTAAGTTGAAACCAAGTTTAAGCTTTCAAAGGGAAAAAAAAAGAAGAGACCACGTATGTGGTAAAAACAAATGACTAATATCCCACCTATGCTATTGCAATAGCTTCCCAATTGGCCTAGTCCCTTCCCTCTTCAAAGGATCCAATACAGCTGCCAAACGGATACTATGTCACTCCCCTACTCAAGCACTGGCTCCCTCTTGATTCTCATATAAAAATGCAAGTTCTTCTGTTCAGTTTTTTAAGTTTTCCATAACTTAAATCCAATCTACTCTTTTTTGTTTTATTTTGTTTTTTGGTTTTACTTTTTTGCCCCTTTTTTTTTATCTACAGTCTATAGCACAGTGCCTCAAACATAGTAGGCACTTAATAACTGCTTGCTGACTTGATTATCCTTATGGCAGAGGTTCTTAACCTTTTCTTGTGTCATGGAACTAGTGTTATGGCTCCCTTCTCAAAATAATGTCTTTAAGTGAAGAAGCCTTGCTTTACATAGGATTTAGTACATGTTCCTTTTCTTTAAAACACTCAATGCAAGACCAAAATAGCCTGCTCACTCTTCTTTGTATATGACATTCCATTTTCCATCTTTCTCATTCTTCATAGGTAATCTCCCAGCATTCCCTTCTCACCTCTGCCTTATGGAATCCCTAGCTTCTTTCAAAGCTCTGCTCAAGTACCACCTCTGGCAGAAAGTCTTTCCTGATGCCTATAATTGCTCTTGTCCTTTTCTTCCTAGGAAACCATTTGAAATACACTTTGCATATGTTTTTTTGTATTTACTTTTCTATCAATATAGGATTTGACTCCCTGTTCCCAATAAAATTTAAGAGCAGGTCTACTTAGTTTTTGTCTTTATATTCTCAGTACCTACCACAGCGCTTTTACATACAATCTAAGCTTGATAAATGAATAGGAAGGTTTAAGTGAGCTATAATGTGGCTTAATTATTAATTAAAAATTAATTAGCTAAAACTTCAGCAGTTGCTTCCAATGAAATACTTGAAGCAAAAAGACCCAAATCACAAGGCATTTGCAAAGGACTAAGGAATACAGAGAGGATTTTTTGTTTGTTCAGACCTCTGATTCTGTGTAGTGAACTCCCACGACTGATACAAATGAGCAACTCGTCTTAGCAGGATGTCTGGAAAACTGAGAGGTTAAATCTCTGACCAAAAGTAATGAAGATAATTAAGCGTCAAATTAGAAACTGAACCCAGGCCTTCTTTACCCCCTCAAAATTAGCCCTTTCTCTACTCTGCCAAGCTTTCTCTCAAGAATGAGATACTATCTTTAAAAGAAAAAAAAAAAAGAAAATGAAAACCAATAGAAGCATTAAGTATGGAAAAAGTAAGGCAGTATTGCTCCTGGACCAAGGCAATAATAACTGTAGGGATAGAGAGAATACTAGTGACAAAGTTCATTTTGTGTACCTGCAGGGGCCAAAAGTCATGTGACACTCATTTCTTTCACAAAATACACAAAGAAATTCCTTTGGTTTGTAGCTTCATTTCTCAAATAGGTATTGTTAGTAATTTGAACTAAGAATCATGGTCTGTCTTTTATGTAGTAAAATGAAAAGGTGAACTATATAACCTCTCAGGTTAATTCCAGCTCTAGATCTATGATCTAAAATAACCATACCATTTTTACTTTCCACACAAGCCAGTGGAGAAAGCATCAGTGGTCAAGCACACCATTTTATTCAACCAAGAGGAAAGAGGTAGAAAGCTTGGAATACTAGAGAAGGCTAACAGGTAATGTCTAAAAACAGCAAGAAGAAATCTATTAATTGATGAACATTCACACCACTGGAAGCAAATCTACTATAAAAATACATATGGAACATATGTTCCTAAAACCTTTGTAAATCTCAGGAAGAATGAAAAACGAGGAAACTGTTTATTCCAGTGAAGTTAAGTATTATAGCTGTGGCTCTTCTACAAGAAAATAATTGTGCATGTTAAGTAAAAATTGGTCTCGATACTAAAAGAAAAGATGAAAGGCTCAGAAAAAGGTGTCCCTACTATCCAACTTAGCGGAAATGACCAAACGTTTCTTGTTAAAAGAAAATCCAGGTAGGAAACAAAAGAGATGCTTTAGAGTTAAGAGAGAAATACAAATCTATCAAGAGGATAGAGGATATAACAATCCGACACAGAAGAGAAAAGGAAGAAGGACCTTTGAACAGCAATAAACTATAAGACATAGGAGTCTCTGGGTCAATTGGGACTTCTAAGAAGCAGTTGTTTCTACATTTCAGAAACTGAAAAGGCAAAGATGCCACCAGGAATAAGGAAATCCATTACTAACCACAAGAAGAAGGAGTATCATGCTGTGATCAGTGACATCTTACTGAAGGGTTAGAAAGCAACCATGCTAACAGGACATGATCAATGAACAGGTATGCTGTCTTCCTGGAATATATATACACACCAGGACAAGTTTCTTATATCATTGTTCCTCAAGAATGTGATACACATTCATTTGGGTATGGAAATCTATTCTACCCTGAAGGAAAGCAAAGGGAAAGGGGATAAGAGAGGGAGGGACAATAGAAGGGATGGAAGATTGGGGGAAGGGGTAATCAGAAGCAAACACTTTTGTAGGGGGACAGGTCAAGGGAGAGAATGGAATAAATGGAGGGCAGGGCAGGATAGAGGGAAATGTGGTTAGTCTTTTGCAACATGATTGCTATGGAAGTGTTTTGCAGGGCTACCACATGTATAATCTATATCGAACTGCTGGCTTTCTCAATAAGGGTGGTCAGGGAGGAGGAAGGGAAAGACTGGAACTCAAAAATGAAAGTTAAAAACTATTTTTGCATGCAACAGGGAAATAAGATGCATTGGCAATGGGGCATAGAAATCTATCTCACCCTACAGGAAAACAGAAGGGAGGGGGATGGGAAAAGGGGGGTAATGATAGAAGGGAGAGCAGATTGGGGGAAAGGGCAGTTGGGGCACATGCTATCCTGGGTGGGGGAAGGACGGGGATGGGGAGAAAATTTGGAATTCAAAATCTTGTGGAAGTGAATATTGAAAACAGAAAATAAATAAACTATATAATAAAAAAGAAAATGTGATAGTTACTAGGTATTCTAAACCTCCAGACAGGAAACTAAAAAGGACTCAAGGAATAGGATTTGCAAAGAGATTTTCTATTAGGATAAGTGAAAGCAGTCAATATTTATTTATTTGCTACTTTTTGGAGGGGGGAAGGCAGGGCAGTTGTGGTTAAGTGACTTGCCCAATGTCACATGGCTAGTAAGTATTAAGTGTCTGAGGCAGGATTTGAACTCAGGAATGGTGCTCTATTCACTGCACCACCTAGGCAGTCAATATTTAAGTAAACTACAAGATATCTGGAAGCTTCAATTCTATGTTATGACAGAAAGTGACCTATGGAAAAAGTCAGGATTCTGTCATTCATTCATTTGTAGACTAGCACAATATATTATAGTTAAAATGCTTGCTGAATTGTAGGGTTTGTGATACTAAATGGAATGAGCTAAAATTTAAGTTCAACAAATAAAACAGGCCTAAAATGTTTTTCAAATCACCCCAAGCTACTTTTTAAGACACAAGTGGGTATCAATTATCCAACCGCAATTTCTCCATGCAAATCAATTTTAGAATCTTAAAAAAAAAAATACCACAGTTAAAATTAAGGAATGGCAAAATTCAAGAGAATACTTTCATTGTTTCAATGATCTCTACCTTGTTAATCCAGAACTCAAGGCTACCATTATAAAGGATTTATTAAGTGATTACTCAGTGCCAAGGACAATTCCACTGCTTTAGAGACATCATTTTCTATTAGAATAATTTCAACCTGCTACACAATACAATAGGGGCAATCTTTTTTCATTTCTAAAATCTTTAAGCTCCTTTCCTCAGCATCCTACTGTAGTTCTTAATCTTGCCACAGGGGGGCACCAGCAGAACACTGGAAAATTGGCCTAGACTAGAACTGCTTAACAATCCTTTCCCCTTATACTAAGTGATATAAGCAACTACTTGATAGAATAACGAATAACAGTAACAAAAGAATGAAAATATTTAAACATAAGAATGAAAGCAAGATGATTCTCTGTTATAGTACTGAGACATGCAAGGACATAGCTATGAAATATATTAATGCAATGTATACTCCCCCCCCCTTGGATGAGTTATTTGCAAATAACACTCACCTGTAAAGAAACAAAATGTTTAAAGTCAAATGTCCAACATTAAAAATGCAAACGAAGAGAAAGAGAATGGGGGGAGGGAGGGAAGGAGAGAAAGAGAGGGAGAGGGAGAGAAGGGGAGGGAGACGGGAGAGGGAAAAAAGGAGAGAAGGAGAAATGGAGAGAGGGGGAGAGAGGGAGAAGGGATGAGGGAGAGAGACTATTATGTGACAAAAATTATTTTGCAAAGACTCTTTAAAAGTACTTTTCTTTTTTTAAATTAGGAAAGTGAGGAAGGGCAGGAGTAGTATCTAATTTTTAGTGTCCAAAAAACTAAGGCTTAACCAAAATCAAAACTACAACAGACATTTGAATGAAAAATTATGGGCTAGAACTGTTAAAAAAACAGCTTTTGGCATTCCTGAAAGGGAGAGTAAACCAATCAGTGGTGGAGTGATAGCTTAATTACTTGAAGACTTTTATTTTGCATTTGCAGATTTTTCTTCTAGGCTGTTAGTAGTAATTTTTTTTCCTTAGTCTAGTTTCATAGTTTTAAATCAAAAGCTCTTAATTCTGTCTACAGCTAAAATTCAGGGGTTCGTGAACTTGGATGGGAAAAAAAAAACATTTTTATTTTCACTAATCTCTAACTGCAATGTATTTTAAAACATTATTCTGAGGAAGTCCATAGGCTTACCAGCCTACTCAAAAGAGTCTATAAATCCAAAAAAGGATAAACTTCTGTATCAAAGTGTAAAATATTATCAGGAAAAACTGAACAATATTTTCCCCCCAAGTTTCTACCAAATTGTGCCTCTGTTGTGAAACTAGTTCAGGACACACTTGGTTTTTATTTGTAGTTGTGGTGGAGGTAAGTAAACTAAAAATTAAGCCTCATATTATTGAGAATTGACCTGATTTAAAACTTAAATTTACACCTTTTTTTCTGCTTTGAAAATCAAGACATTTGTGACCCAAAAGCCTTAATTTATATTCTCTCTCCCTCTCCTTCCCCTCTCCCACCCTTCTCTCAAAAGCATATGAACCTGTACATTACCCAGGGAGCTTATTGTCCTCACAAATATTTTAGAGACCTAAACGAGAAAAGTTATAAGACACTACATTTGTAGCAAGAAGGCACATCCTAACCAATGTAAATAGTTGGTTAGAAAAGGCTATTTCTGGGGGAAACAAATTCAAAGTATTAAAAATATAGTAAGCTATAGATGTAGCAGGAAAAACAAACTGCCAAATGACAAGAAATTGTACTCTTTTCTTTTGTGCAAGCTTAGGTTTGAGTTCTATAAGTGGAAACAGTGAACTGAACATATTTAAAATTAAAGTTCATTTAAAAAGCTACAAATATTTTCTTTCAGGATCACAAGTTTAGAGCTATATAACCTCAGAAGAGGAAGGAAATAAGCACATATATGGTGCCTAATATGTGCCCTGCAGGCCACTGTGCTAAGTGCTTTACAAATATCTCATTTGCTTCTCACAATTCTGTGAGGTAGATGCGGCTGTTCTTCCCCCGTTGGACAGCTGAAGAAACCAAAAGAGGTTAAGTGACTTGCTTAGGGTCACAAAGCTAAATGAGAGTCAGAAGCTGAATTTGAACTCAGGTCTTTCCAACTCTAGCCTAGCACTCTATCCACTGTGACACCTTGCTACAGCAATAGATCTAGTCCAACTCCCTTATTTAAAAAAAAAAAAGAAAGAAAGAAAAAGAAAAAAACTAGGGCTAAAAAAGTTAAATTGCCTAAGGCAGAAGGACCTGAACCAAGGCACTTGAGCCAAGAGTGCTCCAAAACAAGCACTAAATTATTCTGATTCCCAAATCTTAAGAGATCTGAAGGCAGTTTGGTTTACATGCAAATGTAAATAACCCTAAAAAATTACAGAATTATCCTAAAATTATATACACCCTAGAACTGCATTCCATCAACTGAAAAGTATAATAGTCTTCTGTGGCTGAATTATTGACAATTTTTACTTTAAAAGTTTTCAGTTTCAAAGTCATGTCCAAAAAACTACCAAAGGATGTGACATGTATATGGACATATATGTATTATATAAAGAATAGAGAATTTTCGTATGCTCAACTGAAATTCCATAATCAAATTTACAATTTTAATGGTTTTATGTGGAATGAGTTTATGAACATTTTGCAGAGTATTTAACCTACAGCAGACAATTAATAGGACTGTTTATAGTTCTTTAAAAAGCTTAAAACTCTTTTTATGATGATTAAGTTTAGTAACAACTTTCTCCAAAAGTTCAAAGATAATTCTGTTTTCCTACTACCAAAATTTAGACCCAATTATATTTTACTAATAGCACAGTAAATATGCCTTTCTCCCAATTATACACAGGCTACAGGCATATCCTTCATTACAATGCAGTTAGATTCACAAAACTTTGCTTTTTACACTATAGAAAATTAATTTCTAAGGAAGTTTGAATCCAATTTTTTTAAATTGTTGCCTACTCTTATCAGTATCACTTTGAAAAGCACTGAGAGCCACCAAAATTAATGCACCCCCCCCCTTTCTTAAAATTGCTTAGAGGCAGTAGTATTTTCAAGTAGCACACAAGTAACCAACAAACTTGGCTTCTGGTTCAAACTACAAGGGGTATAAGTTTTAGAAAGCAAGAAATTCGGTCTACTAACTTGTAAAACAAAAATGGTTCCCATTTAGGTTTACAACAAACACTCCTAGAGGCCTATGCTAAAAATTCTTCTGGGGCTCCAAAAGCAACAAAATAAGGTCCCAATTATGTTCCAAATGAATCCTTCTTCTGTGAGGATAAGCATGTACATGTTTGAAGTATTATAGGTTTCTTTCTACAATTCAAAACTGTTACAATCATGCACACAATTTCAGTTTGTATAGCAATTAGATCAAAATTCTGATAATTTCTGAGCCCAACATGTTCTTGCAGTTTCTCAAGCTGTCATCAAATTGTTTCCAAACTACTATAACGGTTCAATGTTCTAACATAAACCAATTACCAACTAATGTTTGTTCAAATATCCACATTTTTGTTCTGTACACTGTACAGAGTACAGAGTAGTTCCTCACATCTTCATTTGTATACTCACGTGATAAAAGGTGTTACAAATGTTTTCATTCCTGTAGCACAAATATCAGGCTGTTTGAAAACCATGATCACTGAGCATATGTTACAAGTCATCTTGAAACCATTACAGACTCTCAAATATTCTGCAAAAACAAATCTTATACTGCCTTTGACTTCAGAAAGCTGTTTTCTAATGTGACTTATCCTCCAATTAAGTTACTATTCTATGTGGTGGATTTTTAAATGAATAACACTGATCAAATCATTTCTGTAAAAGTATGGCCTAATAGGGGCGGCTAGGTGGCACAGTAAATAGAACCCCGACCCTGGAGTCAGGAAGACCTGAGTTCAAATCCAGCTTCAGACACTCAACACAAAACTAGCCGTGTGACCTTGGGCAAGTCACTTAACCCCAAATGCCCTGCCTTCCCCCCTCCAAAAAGCCCCCCCCAAAAAAAGGAAAGAAAAAAGAGTATAGCCTACTGTACCACTGTAGGAATGTCAGAGTTTATATAAACATTGTTTAAAAAAAAAAAAGCAACATAATGCAATTGAACTTTAAGTATATTTACTTAATAATAGACTTGTTATTAGCCAGAAGAATAGTATTTTATGTTAAAACTAGCCACTATTCATTTTCTTTGATTGGCTAAGAACCTAAAGATATAAAATAAATTTTCATTATGCAATAAAAAGACTATAAAAATTCCACCAATCACATATTTGCATGGGCAAGCATTTTTGCTTTATTCTTGTTTTAAATAAAAATACAGAAAAAAAACCTTAATATAAAACCAGGTTTAAAATTATGAATCAAAAAAAAAAAGCAAACTTTATTTAGATAAGTCCATCAATGAAAATGAACCTAAATAAAATTACTATATTATGTTAAACATATTCCAAGTTGTAACTTTTTTCATTTTAAATGTTATTTACATTCAACAAAATGTTTTAAATTTCTTTTAAATGATAGTAAGCATAGTCTTTCTGAACTGCTGCTTTTAATTCTTACAGAATGTCACACATAAATCCATAATCATTTTACAATTAGCTTTATTAATGCTTATATTTAATTTTCACATTTTTTTTCAATTCTATAAATTTTAATTTGGAGCTTTAGGGGCAAAAGCTGTCTCTCTAGTTATTGTAAGCATTTAATATATAAATCTAAATGAATATTATGAGTAGCATATTCTATTATCCTGGGGATTCACAACTCTTTTTTTGTCATCGTAAGAGGTTCACAAAACAAAAATGTTGGGAACCACTGGACTAGATAATCTCTTAAAATCATGAATTTATAGTTAGAAAGGCTTTAAAGGTTATCTAGCCCAAATCTAACATTTAACAGATGAAACAAACTAAGGGCCAAAGAGACTGCGAACGAATACCCAAAATCAAACTTGATATCTTTCCCTATAAAATAAGATGAATAAATTCAGGTAACAGTTATATAAGCTATTTATAGCTAATTTATAGCTATTTATAGCTATTTATAAGCTAAGTTATATAAGCTATTTTCTCCAAATGCAAAGGATTTAAAGTAACACTCAATCCCAGTTTAAATTCTAAGAGAAGAGACCTAAGTGAGGTCCCCCAAATTTCCCACAGACAGCAGGCTCATGTCTTAACAAGTAGACTGAGAAAAGCAGTTCAGAAGTATCATTTAAAAGAAGTCAATTTGCTTCATATTTAATGTTAGTTAACTGAACCAATGCTGGTTCTAACCAGCCATGGAATGAAACTATAGTATGCTCTTCAATCAGCATCCACAGAGATCCCAAATGACTCCTAATCCTGAGTATTTGGTTGAAAAGCTGCTGGACATGCTAAGTTTTATTACTTAGCTAAGAAAGAGTAAGTGTTCTGAAAAAAGTCAACAAAGAATAATTTCAAGGCTTAAAAACCATATAGTTATAAACAAGACAATATGAGTTTTCTACCTCAAAAAATTTTATCTCCTGACGGGAAAAACTTTAACTGGCTGCTGTCTGAACCCTTTTGACTACTAAATGATATATGCAGTTGCATGACATTCTAATTTAGTAACCAAGTAGCAACCCTATAACTATGTTTCTATAAACATTATTCATGTCCATGAAGCTACATTTGGAGAGAAGAAAAACAATTGCCTGAAAATGTAAGCACAAAGCTACAATGTGCAAGTTAGGAAATAAAGGACACAATCAAATCAATATGCAAGAGAATAAAAGATAAAGGAAAGCAAAAATCAAATAGAATCTTGCCACATGCTGGAACGCTAAATATTTACCAACTAGGTTTTACCCTTTAGTGTCAATTTTTTTAAACAGGACATTAAAAGAGCTTGTTTAATAGCTTTATACAATAGGCCCACATAAAAGCAAAATATATACACAAAGTTTTAAATTTTAAAAAAATTAGGAAATATTGCATGATAAGGTCTTAACTTCTCCTTTTTAACTACAAGCAGCTGGTTATAATTTTAAAAGGAAGTATACAACTGGGAATAAGAGTCTCGTTATATCTTTCAGTTTTGGAGCCAAAGAACGAGCAGTCATTTAGAGAAAAAACTAGGTCTTTCAATTCCACATCAAAGGTTTAAATGGAGCTATCCTTAAGCTCAATTTCTTAGGAATTAAAAGTTTCCTTAAACACAACATTCATTGCAGAGCAGCCCATTTCCATTTTGTATTTACCAACAAATCTTTATATGCGTCAAACTGATAACAGACCACATTTTCTTACCAGACTATTCTCTTAAAAGCATTAATATAGCTAGTACAATTACAGAAATTCTTTTCTACTCATTCAACATAAACTTATGTCCACTTGTTCATCCCAAAAGCCAAAAACAAATACTTGTCATTATTTGAAGGCTACTTCACTACTTTCAAAACATTTGCAAAAGGTACTCTGAAAATACTAAGCCAGTTTCGTGGTTTTAAACAGAAAACATCCTCAAGCTTTAATTTTTTCCATTGAATAAACTGAGATTTCAAACTGCACATGTTTATTTTAAAATAAAACTAAAAAGAGATTCAAGATATGTTAGACAAATCAATGAAATACTAGATTTTTTTGGACAATGATGCCACTAACATATATCCACACAACATATATACCTTCCACACAGATTATAAAAATAAACATTTTCCAAATTCATCTGTTGATGTCTGCCAATAGCTCAGTAGCAGTGAACTATGATCAACAGTTTTATCCTACATGTGTAAAAAGCTAAACAGTTTTATAATCACTCCATAAAATAAACTGGAAAAAAATGTATTTTGTCAACAGTAAGAATCTTTATCACAGCTCCACCAATAACTGTGGAACTTTAGTGAAGTCACTTAAACAAACTGAGGGTCAGAGAGGTTATGGATAAAATGGATACACTACTTGTGTTCTTTTTCATAGGGTTGTTGAGGGCAAAAAACCTGGAAAAACTTTCAGGCTAACATATTTACATGGTGCCTTAGGATTTTCAACTTGCTTTACAAGTATTAATCACAACAATCCTGCGCTATTATTACCCCCTTTTATAGATAAAGAAACTGAGGTTTTGAAAATTTAAGTGATTTGCTCAGGGTCACAGAACTAGTGTCTGAGAAAGGATCTGAACTCAATTAATTCTGTCTCCACATCCAGTACCTTTCTATCTATTACACAAAACTTCCTTTAAATAGTAAATCTAGGGTATTAATAGCAGCCCTATGATTCTATAAAGTTAAAACAAATCATTACACATCAGACCTGAATTTCACAAATTCAAGCACATTTTGCATAAAAATGATGTCACTGCAGTAGCACATAGACATATGAACATATCCAGTAACTGACATATTTGTGTTATGCTCACTTTTCACTGTCCTTGTAAATGATGGCTAACATATAGTTAGTTGATTTGTCAGCATTAAGAATGTAGTCTGGACTAGGTAAAGAGCCAATTCAGAAATCAAATTTATTTACCACACATCATTAACACTATACTCTAACCCAAAGTATATATTTCTCCACTTACTCTCCTCTATCTCTTATAAAACTTCTGCAATTTGTCTTCTGGCTTCTTCATTAAAGGAAAACTGCTTAAACTGCTTTCTCCAAAATTACCAATGATCTCTGTCAAAGATAATGACATTTTCTCAACTGCCATCTCTCTCTATCTTAGTATCTCCATAGCATTTAATAAAGCTGACAGAGTTTTCCTGGATTCTCTCCCCCCTTAGTCTTTATGACTGGTTTCCCTTGGTTTTCCACATGGTTAATAAGACTGTTGGACCTGGAATCAGGAAGATTTGTATTCAAAACCCACCTCAATAGCCATGTGACTCTGAATAAGGCATAATCTCTCTGACCCTTCTTTGTCTATAAAACAAGAAGTGGATCTGAACATCTCTATGGTCCTTTTCCAGCTATAATTCTTTGATCATATTATTCTTTCTGATCATTCCTCTGTATCCTTTACTGAATCTTCATCCATCATAACCTACTAACTTTGGGTGTTCCTCAATGCTGTTAAGGCCCTTCTCTTTTTTTTTTTCTTCTTTTTCCAGAGGTAGCTTTTCAAAGGAAGTTAAGGAAAGAATCAAATAAGTAAGATGTCGGCAGTTCTAGGGAGAAAAAGAATATTACAGGAAGGAAGAACAAAATAAGCTAAGAAAGAGAATCAGGAAAAGCCAAAGGTATGTTTGGACGACACCAAGTAATTCAATTAAGTAGGAGCATTACATTCAAGACGGTACTTAGCAAAAGAGAAAGCAAGTTGGAGCCAAATTGTAATGTCACTACAATCAAGGAGATCAGACTTAATTTTGTAAACAGGAAGTGACTGAAGCTTTTTTGAATTGGGATCTGACAACAGTGTGTAGAATGGAGTAGATAAGGGAATGTAATGGTAATGAAATTTGAAGATTCCTTTGTATTGGAAAACTGATAGGTACTTAGCACCTAGTTTCAAATTAAAGTGTCTGTTAAAGAAACAGAAGGCATGAATCCCTGTTGCTGATGTAACAGGAAGGGTCTGAACAGGGAGGAGCAATACTGTACATAAGGAAAAACCCCAGCTAGGAAAGTAAGAATTTCCTGGGAACTTGTGGTGGTGGAGCTTCTTCTGAGGGCCAGCAGAGCTGCTGAGGACTTCCGAGGGCCAGCCGGAGCTGCCAGAGGAGGCATGACTGTGGTACCAACACTTCTGTCTGTTTGTGGCTTTGTTAAGCCTTGACTTCCCAGGAATAGAGACTGTGAAAGATTTAACGTAGACTGACACTGTGAGCTTCAGCGTGGAACAGGAACTGCATGAAGAGCTGGACAAGGAGCTAGGGGCTGTCTGCCTTTGAACCCAGGTGACAGTATGGTGAATTCAGGTAGGAGCTGGGACCATGGAAGAAGAACCAGTGGAATTAAGAGCCTGCCTCGAGTCCAGCTGAAAGACGACTTTACTTGGATACTGTGTACTGACTGAGAAGATTATGATTTACTATGACCTTTGTACTTTGGTGGAGAACTCTGACTTTTGTGCTTTGTGACTGAATTAAAGATTTGGGGATTGACCAAATGAATGTACTTTGTTTATGACTGGAAACTAATCTCCAAGTGAGACTATCCCAGGAGTGGAGTATTTTGTGTCCCTTAAGGAGGCTTGTCTCCTTAAGGATGATTTTTAATTACAAGGTAATTGACTGACTAAATGGTTGTACTTTGTTCAAAACTATGCGACCACTGTGGAGAAAACTATGGGGCCATTTTAGTGATAAGTTGTTGAGTTGTGACACAATGAATGCTGTACCTTGATTTTCTGTGAATGTTTTGTTCTGATTCATTATTGAATAGAGTGTTTACTATACTATGTAATCGGAACCTTGAAAGCTGTTGACAGTAGCAGTCCTCTGGAAAGCTGCTTGTGCGTGGCTTTATAGGGGAGAAACATGGGAAACAGAAAAGTGTGACTACTCCGATAGTTGGAGCAGCTAATTGGCTCAATGTATAGAGTATCAGGCATGGAGTCTGGAAGATTCATTTTCCTGACTTCAAATTCAGCCTCAGATACTCAGCAGCTGTGTAACCCTGGACAAATCACTTTACCCCTGTTTGCCTCAGTTCCTCATCAGTAAAATGAGATGGGAAGAAAACAGCAAACCACTCCAGTATCTTTGCCAAGAAAACATCTAATGGGGTCATGAATAGTCAGATACAATTGAAAAACAACTGAACAACTGCAATAGTACTGCCAAGAGTCAATGACAGTTTGAAAGCAGCAGAGGGAGGTGAAACTGACAAAATTTGATAACTGATTTAAAATAGAGAACAGGCCAGAGCATGTTCAATTCAATTCAAACAAACATTCATTGGGGCCTACTATATGCAAGATACTACAGTAGAACCTGGATATACAAAAATGAAAACTTAAAACCAACTCTGGCTTTCAAAAGGTGCTAAGAGACACTGAGGGACAGAAAGACCATGTAAAATATAAACAAAATAAATACAAGGTAATTAATCTGAGTTGGAATAGAACACTAATTGGAGGAATGGGGGCAGGAATGAGGACAAGATTCTGTAATAGGTGGCATAGAGATTTTAAGAATTTACAAAAGAGGATAAAAGGAAAGCTAGAAGAAATATAATTGGGACAGCTTTAGAAGCTAGAAGTTGAATCTAATACATACTTAAAGGGAAAAGAAAACTGTACACAAGAATCACAGATTCATGCATAATCCTTTTCCTGTTCTACTTTATATATGGAGCTGTTCATTTTATTTGGTATTTGTTAAGCTCAGAAAAAAAAAAAAGTGACATTTGACCTAAATTGTGAAGGAAGCTATGGATTCTAAAGGAGGGAAACTGGCATGTGTTAAACATATACTCTGTGCCAGGCAATGGGTAACAGCTTTACAAAAATTCATTTGATCCTGAAAACATTTTACAGTTGACAAAACTGGAAAGGTAAGTAACATGCCCAGAGTTAAGCAATTAATAAGTATCTGAATCCACATTTGAACTCAGGTCTTCCTGATTCCAGTTCTAGCACTCTATCACTGGGCTATCTAGTTGCCTCTAAAAATAAATAAATAAATAAAATTTAATAGCATTTATTTAAGGTTTGGAAAAGCACTTTATAAATATCTCATTTTATCCTCAGAACAACCCTGAGGGGCAGGTGGTATTATTATCCCTATTTTACAGATTAGGAAACTGAGGCAAAGTTAAGGTGATTTGTCCAGGGAAACATAGCTAGTAGGAGTCTGAGACTAAATCTTTACTTGGGACATCCTGACTCCAACTCCAGGGCTCTCTCCACTGTACTACCTAGCTGCCTGAGCAGGATATCACCTAGTATAAGAAGTGGATCAAGACATGTAGACAAATTAACATACATAACACACGTGTGTATGAATCCACATATATACATATACATGTAACTAAAACTCATTCTCGAATAGACAAGTAATCAAAGAATACAAAGAGCTCTCCAAAAGAATTACAAATTATTAACAATCATGTGGGGATGGGGAGAAAGGTTCTTCACTTCACTAATAATTAGAGAAATATGAATCAAAATAATCCTGAGGTTTCCACCTCATACTCAGCAACTGAAAAAGATGACAAAAGATAGGAATAGTCAACGTTCTAAGGGTTTTGAGAAAACAGACACATTAGAACATTATCAGTGAAACTGTGATTTAGTTCAAACATTTTGAAAAGCATTCTAGAATTACGAAAATAAAGCAATTAAAACATCCACATCCTTTGACCAAGAGATTCCACTATTAGTCGTATACCCCTAGGAGGTAACGGATATTTAAAAAAAAATATTTTAAAATATTTTTTATATATTTTTTACATATACAAAAAATATTTATAGCAGCAATTTTTTTTTTGGTTAAAAAAAACTAGAAACAAAGTAGTTGCCTATTGACTGGAGAGTGACTATATTGTGGTACATGAATAAGTGGAATACTACTATGATGTGCAAAATGAAAAATACAACGAATTATAGGAAAGCATGGAAAAATGTGCAAACTTAAGAAAGCAAAGCCAAGAAAACAATATATACAATGGGGGTGGCTAGGTAGCTCAGTGAATAGAGCACAGGCCCTGGAGTCAGGAGGACCTGAGTTCAAATCTAACCTCAGACACTTAACAATGGCTAGCAGTGCGACCTTGGGCAAGTCACTTAACCCCAATTGCCCTGCCTTCCCCCCTCCAAAAAGCAAATGAATAAATAAATAAGGATAGAGGGAAATGTATAGCTGTACCAACTCCAATAAATATTTTTTTTTAAAAAACAAGATATACAATGATTACAATAATGTAAAAGCAGAACAAAATAATCAAAAGTGAATGTCACAAAATTACAAAGAATAAGAATAGCCCCAAAGATGATACAGGAAAAATATTTCTCTCTTATTGCTTTGCAAAGGTGGGAGGTCCGTGACTACAGAACACTGCATATATTTTTTTATTTTTTTCACTGTTTTGATCAGTTTCGCTGATTGTTTTTTCTCTTTTTCCTTTAATTTTTTTGTTATACAGAATGGTTTTCTGGAAGGAGGGAGGGAAAGCAGGAAATGTGTGCAATGTAAAAATAAACAAACAAAATCAATAAATACCAAAATATAAATAAAAAAAGGTAGAGACAAGTAATCATTATTGTAGATTTTCCCTCTTCTCCTTCTGATATGGCGGCCATATTGTTTCATATTTAACTCTATTTGTTACAATGGCGTGGTAAATTAGTATGTAGTGAGAAGTTATTTTTAAAAAGGCCAAAAAATAGCATTAAATTTTTTAAATGTGAAAAAAGTTCAGAAAGGGGCAATTTTGTTGCTATCTTGCTAAATTTAATATTCACTTTTAAAAACAGAAGTTCATATATTTACATACAATTTACTTTTGTTCTTTGTTGGTTAAGACAATTGTGTTTATTAATGATTAAGTTTATAACAAAAAGAATTTTTTAATTTTTTAAAGATGAGAGGGAAGGAAGAAATAAAGTATTCTAGGCACAAGGGTTATTAGCTTGAGCAAAGAGAGGGAGATGGGAGAGAAAGTTAAGTCCAAGGCCAGTTTCACTAGAATGTAGAGTATATGAAAGTAAGTAATACGAAATGTCTGGAAAGGTAGACTGACAACCAGGCTGTAAACACCAAGCTGACAAGTGTGTATTTTATCACAAAGGAAGAAGGGGACATTAAAAATTCTTGAGAAGGCAAGTGGCATGAGCAAACCTATGTTTTAGGAAGATAATTCTGACAGATCTGTGTCAAAGACAACATCTAAAGTGTGAACCTGGGGAAAATGGTGAAGCCACTA
The DNA here is from genome assembly GCA_028646575.1 of Pseudocheirus occidentalis. Classification (NCBI taxonomy): domain Eukaryota; kingdom Metazoa; phylum Chordata; class Mammalia; order Diprotodontia; family Pseudocheiridae; genus Pseudocheirus; species Pseudocheirus occidentalis. The sequence continues at coordinate 85,407,091 of CM053596.1, read as the reverse complement.
AAATAAACGTTAAGTCAGAATGAAGTATGAACCTTAGTTTCCTTCTCTGTAAAACTACCTAAAAGTTTCCACCAAAAAAAAAAAAAAGCAAAAAAACCCCCCAAAACTACCTAAAAGGATTGTTATGGAGAAAAGCATTTTAGAAACTTCTAAGCAATGGAATATAAAATGTGAGCTGGTATTATAAGTAGGTAGCACTAACCATTCACTTTCTTCATCTATTACCAGACTAGGCTCCATGAGAGTATAGTACAGTACTCTACACAGTAGGCACTTAAGTATTTATTGTTGTTGGCATTATTCCTAGGCTCTGAATGCTCAACTGAAATAGAATGTGAATGGAAGAATAGTTAGTCATCATGATATTTTTACATTTTCCCTTCAAGGTTCTGTGAAGGTGTCATCTTCCATACAAGGCCATTCCTGACTCCCTTAGTTGTGAGCCTTCTCCACTTTTCATTCCCACTCCACCCCCAACTATGTACTTTGTATGTATTTTCTTTTTACTCATTTGTGTACTATACATATAGCCTCCCTTCCAGCACAATCTAAGCTTCTTGAAAGCAGGAACTGTTTCATTTTTGTCTGTATTCCCAGGACCTAGCATGATGCACCTTACACAAGGCAGGTACTTAATAAATGCTTATCAGCATAAATTAAACCACCTTATTTATACAGTTCTTTAAACTTTTAAAAATGTATTTGTATACATTGTCATTTGACTGAACATCCAAGGGAAGTAAGCAGGGCACATATTATTACCCCTATTTTTTAAATGAGTAAACTAATTTTACAAATGAGAAAAGAAGTGAAATTGCTTACATTAAACTTTATTTATTTAATTATTAAATTAAATACTTTGTGACAAAATGCCATTATTTCACATAAATCGAAGTTTGTAGTAAAAGTCTCTAGTTCTTATAGTCTCTAGGTTCTACAACTTTACTTTGAAAGCAAGAAGGAATAATTTAATTAGGAAAACTAAAGGAAGCTGTAGACTTATCTATGGGTAGAACATAAGTAATCAAGCATTTATTAAATGTTTACTATGTACAAGGCCTTGTGTTAAGTGCTAGGGGTTACAAAGACAGAAGCAAAACCAGTTCTTGCCCTCAAGGATTCTAAGAGGGGAAATGATATGTACACAAGAGTACATAGAGAATATATACAAAACCAATGCCATGAAGTTTTGGGAACAAATGCCCTCACAGCTGGAAGGCCATAGAACAGGCCTCATGAAGAATGGCACTTGAGTTGAACTGAAAGACGCCAGTGATTCCAAAGGGACGAGGTGGAGATGTACATTCCAGACATGGAGAACAGATTGTACAAAGGCACGGAGTCAGAAAGTAGACCTCCCATTTATACTGGCAGGTCAGTATAGCTAAAATGCAGAGTACATCAAGAAGAGTAAAATATAAGAATGGAAAGTTAGAAAGGGGCAAGTCTGTGGAGCTTTGGGGAGCCGGTGAAAGACGCCTGGATTGAGGAGAAGTTTAAGGGAGACAAAATATGAATGAAATAAATGTAATTTTCTAGGTAAGGAGTGTTGGATATATGAGGTAGGATTCCAAATGGACAATGGGAAACGACTGAGCCCATAGAGATATATGAAAATAGAAATCACAAGATTTGGCAATTGACTGGATATATAGGATAAGTTCTGATCCTATTTATTCCTGCTTAGAAATTGCTCTCTCCAAAGTTACTAATTTTCTCCTAATTGCCAAATCTAACGATTTCTTCTCAGTCCTCATCTGCCTTGACTTTGTTGGATTTGTCTGCTGACAACAATCAATTCCTGGGTAGTCTCGTTTCTCTTCCTATCTAACTACTCATCAGTATTCTTCATTAATTCACCATCCCGCATCATAAGTATTAACATGGCTTAAACCAAAAGTTCTGTCCCAGGCCTGCTTCTTTTATCTCTATATTTGTTCCCAACTATTGACCTCATCAGCTCCCATGGGCTCAGTTATCATCTCTATCCATGAGCTCCAGGTATGGCATCACCAACTGCTTATCATACATTATCAAATGGATTTTTCATTCAACATTGTCCAAAGCAGAATTCATTATTTCCCCAAAACCTATCTCTCTTCCAAGTGCCTTGGGAAATGCAACGCTTCTAGCGCATCCTGACGCATATCCTGTCTAAACCACTTGCTAACTTATATGACCCTAAGCATATCAATTAACTTTGCCAGACCTCAGTTCTTCATCTGTAATATGGATGTCTTCTAAGAGTCCTTCCAACTTCTAAATCCAGAATCCTATGTCTTCTGTGAAAAATGGAAACCTGTATACTCCAACTCATTCAACACAATTAAAAGATCCTATTACAAACAAGAAACCACTATTCAAACTCTACTACTTAGCTATCTCCCAACTTCCAGTTTTCCCCTTCTCCGACCTCTTATCCAATCCCTATTCTCCACTGTACCAGTATAGTAATCTAAGACATAGATCTAATCATATCACTCCCCTACTCTAAAAACCTAGTACTGAGGCATGTCAAAATCGAGATCAAATCTGTTATTTCCTGTCATTTCACATTATTCTCCTTCATAAATTCTGTTTCCTAGACAAACTGGACTACTAGACATTTCATTAACTCAACATTCATCTCCATTCCTTTATATTTATTGCCACAAGCCTGGCAAGCATTCCTTCCTAATCTGAGAATCCCTGTTCTCTTCTAAATCTTGACTCAACATCTCCATGAAGCATTCCTTCATGCCAGTTAGTACTCTACCTCTTCAAATTATCTTCAGCTTACTTCTCTGTGTGCATGTATCCCTCTCAGTGTCTTCCAAGCAAGGACTTTCTTTGGTGGACTTTGTATCTCTAGAACCTTGCTAAAGGGTCTTGCACACAGTCGGTACTTAATAAATATGCTGAATGGAATTGACAGGAGTGTTAGCTTCATGAAGGTTAATTTAAAAAACAGGACTGTGTTCTGGAAAAGGAAAAGGAGAGAAGACATTCTGGGTATAACCAGGACCTTATGACAAGGAGTTGGAGTCAAATAAACCACGTTAATAGGGAGCATGAGGTTTGCCTGGCTAGAATTAAGAGCCCTGTGGCTGGGGACAATAAAACCTAATAACAGCTGGAAGTAGGGTACCAACTGATGTAGGTCTTTGCATAGAATATCCTAAGAAACCCACAAATATAACAGTTTTTCTTCTCCTGATTTCTGTTCCTTTCAAGTCACACAGCACACACTCCTGTTCAAGATAAACCAAGTATACCATTCTAACCATGTTACATCACTCCTGAGTGTTCTAATGGCTCTAAGTTTACCAAAGATCAAGTGCAAACTACTTTCCAAGGGCTTTAAAGATCTCCCAATCTATTTGTCAATGCCATCTAACTGCCTTCTAGTTAGGAAAATTATATCCTCCTCTCCAAAGAAGAGTCTCTTCTTGCTTCCAGTCTTCCATATTCCTCCAAACTCAAAATGAAGCCCAGAATCAACCACCTTCTCAGAGCTATCTGGCACAAGGAAGGGAAGCCTTCTTGACCAAATTTACCTAACAAGTTGAAACCTACTGGGTCAACTCTAAACCAAAACTGAACTAGCCTTTAAAGAAGAAAGGTAGTTGCTGCTTGCATTCTTATTTTACTCAATCATCATCCTAGCTGTCCTACATGCAAAGAATAATATTATCTCAGAAAATTTGTGTCTTTCAATTCAGAGATATAGATTTAAAGGGAGAAAAAGCAGACACCCTAACTTTCTGCAATAAGGACAACTCTTCTTACAGCCAGAGATTAGCAAGATTTTCCCAGTCATAAATGGTACAGGGATGCTACTAATGACTCAAAGTTCTACCATTTCTGTTTCTTTTGGTTCTAAGTGGGAAATCTGAAATAAGTCTGAGTTTCTTACATGAACTAATACAAAATGAAGCGAACAGAACCAGGAGAACACTGTACACATTAGCAGCAATGATGAAGAACTGTGAATGAATTAGCTATCCTTAGCAATACAATGATCCAAGACAATTCCAAAGGACTCATGATGAAAAATGCTATCTGCCTCAAGAGAAAGAATTGATGTTCTTTCTTTCAGTCCGAATACAGACAGAGGAATACTATTTTTCACTTTCCTTTCTGTTTTGTTCAAGTCTTCTTGCACAAAATGATTAATATGGAAATGTTTTACTTTACTGCAAATATTATATATAGCCTTTATTAGACTGGTTACTGTCTTGGGAAGGGGTATGGGTAGGGAAAGAGGGATAGAATTTGGAATTCAAAACTTAAAAAAACCCCAGGGGGCAGCTAGGTGGCGCAGTCAACAGAGCACCAGCCTTGAAGTCAGAAGGACCTGAGTTCAAATCCAGATTCAGACACTCTACCCCAAAACTAGCCGTGTGACTTTGGGCAAGTCACTTAACCCCAACTGCCCTCCAAAAAAAAAAAACCCAACAAATTTTAAAATTGTTTTGTATGTGTATTTGGGGGGGGGGGGAATAAAATATTATTTTAAAAAATAAATCTAAGTTTGTATTAGTGAGTTTTCAATTGTTCCCATTAGGGAATTTTAAAATGCTATAAAGTATGGATATATGATTTAGACATAAAGGGTAATATAATAAGTAAATTAGGGAAGCACAGAATATTTTACCTGTCAGATTTATGGATAAGGGGAGAATTTAAAACCAACAAGAGAGAATTACAGAATACAAAATGGGTAATTCTGATTACACCAAATTAAAAAGGGTTTAGACAAACACAACAGGACAGCCAGGATTAGTAGGGAAACAGGAAAGTGGAGGGAAAGTTTTACAGCAAGTTTCTCTGATAAAAGCCTCATTTCTCAAGTATACAGAAAACTAAGTCAAATAAGACTACAAGTCATTACCCAATTGATAAATGTCAAAGGATATGAACAGGCAGTTTTCATAAAGAAATCAAAATTATCTATAGTCATTTGAAAAAATGTTCTAAATCACTACTGATAAGAGAAATGTAAATTGAAACAACTCTGAGGTACCATCTCACAACTATCTGACTAATATGACAGAAAAGGAAAATCACAAATTTTGGAGGGGATATGGAAAAATAGGGCCTCTAATGCACTGTTGGTGGAGTTGTAAACTGATCTAATCACTCTGGAGAGCAATTTGGAACTATGTCCAAAAGGTTATAAAACTACAGCCTTTGACCCAGCAATACCATTATTTGAAATGTACCCACAAAGAGATCAAAGAAGAAGGAAAAGGACTTATATGTACAAAAATATTCATAGCAGTTCTTTTAGTAGTGGCAAAGAATTAGAAATTGAGAGGAGGCCTATCAATTAGGGAATGGCTGAACAAACTGTGATATATGATTGTGACAAAATACTATTGTGTTTTAAGAAATGAGCAGGATGCTCTCAGAAAAACCTAGGAAAACTTATGAAATGAGAAGAACCACGAGAACACTGTACATAATAACAGCAAAACTATATCATAATCAACTGTGAATGACTTTGCTATTATCAGTAATACAAGGATCCAAAACAATTCCAAAGGAATTATGATGAAAAATGATGTCCACACCTCCTGAGAAAGAACTCATGGCATCTGAAAAACAGAATAAAACATGCTTTTTTTTGCTTCATTACTCTTATTTTTATGGTCTGAGTTTTCTTTTGTAACATGGCTAATAAGGAAATGTTTTGTATGACTGCATATGTATAATCTGTATCAAATTGCCTGTCTTTTCAAGATGAGGGGACGAGAGGAAGGAGGAAGAAAATTTGGAACTCAAAATAAAAGAAAAAAACCCAACCTAATGTTAATTTTTAGTCTGCATGTAATGAAGAAAAAATAAAATTAAAAATGTTTTTAAAAGTAAATGCTACCAAATTCTGTTATAGGCCAGTAATATACCTCTGGCCAAGTGAAGAACTATCTTAGATAAAGCTAACCATCTGCTGGAACCCATGTTTCATACTAGGAATTCTTAACTGGGGTATATGAACTTGTTTTTTTAAAAATGTTTTTACAACTGTACTTCAATGTAAGTGGTTTCCTTTTTAATTCTATGTATTTTATTTTGTGCATTTAAAAACACTCGTCTGAGAAGGGGTTCATAGGTTTTACCAAAGGGGTCCATGACACAAAATAAATAAAAAACCTTTGTTTTATATCATAAACTTAAAATCCTAAGCACAATCGGTCCGCTTTAAACACATATTAACTTAATATTATCTGCTCCTTCAAAATCTCCCTAGTGTAGTCCTACCCTAGCCTAATACCTCCTTGGTACTGGGATATCTGTTACTCTACCCATCTACACTCCAAATAAACAAAGCAGTTTGATAAAAATGTTAATGTTCTTCTTTAGAGCTAGCCAATCCATTTAGCCCAGTCTTGGGAGGTTTTTTGGGGGAATAAGAGGGAAGGAAGGAAAAGGGGAAAAGAAAAAAAGGAATTCAAAATACTCCAAAACTTGGAAAACTATGTGATTAGCATTTTAAAACCTGAAACAAATTCCCAAATTTCAACAAATTGTGGCAAATCATCAAGCAGCTTACCTTAACACATACTGAAATACACAGTAGCAAGTAAGAGAAGTATTATTTTAGCTACTAAAAGTTGAGAAATGGGAAGTAGAGGGGACCTTCCATTTGCTTTTCAACTCTGACATTAATTCAGTGTCAAGCTTTGGCCTCTAAGTCTATTTTCTCATTTGAGTGATTGAAAGAGTAAATTCAAGAAACTACAATCTTAAAAGGATGAATTTCTATGAGTTATTATTTTCAATATGAAATTATTATAAAAAATAAACTCCAGTCAACTAGCAAATTAATTTTACCAATTGTTTTTTAAAAGACAAATTCTTGGCCCTCAACTACATGCAGTCTTTAGGATCTAATTAACACTACCATTGTGTAATTGACTGCCGTCAGGTATATACAATACTCTACTAAGGTTTGGACCAATTAATAATTGAAAATGAACATTAACTATATAATTAAATTTATGCAGCCTCTACACAGAATTTCTCATCATGTGGCACACTAAAGAGGGAAAAAAACCACCTTAAGATATCCTTTATCAGGCTGGAAGGAGATACCTACATTCAAAAAGAGATCTAGAAAGAACAGAGTTTAAATGGAGACTGAAGCAACCTACATGCTATCGCTCTTTCCACGTTTGGTTTTGTTTCCTTTTTCCCACTGTTCACCCCATCGGTTACAACCCTTCCATACAACCAGACTAATGTCCAACATGAAAATATTTGCAGATTCTATACTTGATTGCACGCTGCCATGGGGGGTTAGGGGGAAGGAGGGAAGAAACTTGAAACTCAAGGGACTATGGAACCGAATCTTGTAAACTAAAAGTAAATAAACAAATCAATCTTTTGAAAAAAACATCCTTGATCTAAACTAGGGGTTCTTACCTATTTGTGTGTTATGGACCCCTTCTCAGAACATTTTTAAATAACTGAAGAAAAATACTAAATTTTAGTGAGAGGCTAGGGAAAATAAAGATGTATTTTTTCCCACCCACTTTCTAAGACTCTTGAAATAATCTATTAAGAATAAGAATAGTAAGGCACAGAATCACATTCTCCAGGCTGCTGGGGAGATCCTCACCTTCAACCAGCTGGCCATGAGCTCACCCAAGGGCACTGTCCTGCTGTCTGGTCCCTGGAAGGGCCATGAGGTATACAGGCATTTTGGGAAGGCACCAGGCACTCCCCACAGCCATACCAAACCATATGTCCAATCCAAGGGCCAAAAATTTGAGCATGCCACGGGTCACCAGGCCAGCCGAGGCTACAAAAAACTAACTCCCTTCCTCCTTGTTGTATTAAAGAATTTTGGACCAAAAAAAAAAAGTAAGAATAGTAGCATTTATATAATGCTTCGAAGTCTACAAAGTACTTTACAAACTATTTTGCTTTATTCTTACAATTCCGAGAGTTATTTACATTACATTATTTACAATTTACAGATAAGGAAACTGAGGCAGAGGTTAAATCACTTACTGAGGGCTGAGTCGAACTCAGTTGTCTCTCCACTGGGACACCTGGCTGATATCTTAACCCCAGGTTAAAAAAAAAAAAAAGGCTCTAAATCAGAAAGTTTAACAAGAGGAACACTTCACAATTCAACTTGGGGGAAAAGAGGGGAGAGTCTGGTGAAACTGGTCTCAATAAATATTCATTTTTCACCCCTACTTTTTCAGACTAAAACAGCTTTGTCTTTGATCTATTATTTCACTGGTGTGGGTACTCTCTCCACCACCAACAGAGATTATTATAACCCCTCCACAACTCCACAATAGATGGTTACTACAGCCAAAAAAAAAAAAAAAAAGAGCTGTCACTTGGTGGCCAACCTTCTGGTTGGCTTCTCTGAACTTGGCTAGGTTCTGATGACAAATACAAAAATGGTGTCACAGGCATAAATGTGAAGCTTTGCCAACATAATATTATGTCAGATCCTGAAGAGCTGAGAATATGTCCCCTTTGTCATTGCGCAGGTTGGGGGTGGGGGGAATTATAATTCTGTAATGCTCAATATGGTGTCAGAGTGAGTGGATATGATTGGTTTCACTGAAAATGCCTTTTTACCCTTTTTTTGTTCTTTGTTACAGGGATGGCTGGCTGGTTAGAGAAGGGGAAAGGGAATATGCAGAAATTAAGATGATATCAAAACAAAAGACATGTAATAATTTTTAAAATAGCAACTTAGGCCTTTAAGAACTCAGGATCAGTTCCACACTATGATGAGACAGAATAAGACTTTATAGGAATGTAAGAAATACTGCCAAAAACTTTCCAACCAGTAGTTTACTGATACTTCTATAAAAGTAAACAAATGACGGGAATTCTTTTATGAAAATTAAATCTGAAATCTATTATACCATTTAATGAGATAACAGAAATTATCAGGTATGTCAAGTATAGATCCATTAAAGCCTTAAAATATACATTTCAAAATGCATTTGTTCAACTAAAAAATTAATAACCAAGGCTGCAGCATCATTTTGACCATTTTTTTCATGCTATTTAGAAATATATCAAAGTCCTGTTGCTTCTACTTGCCAAGAGTTGATTCCACCTCTATAATGAGTTCCTACTTTTCACCCACACTGCAATCCCACTAACTCAGGGCTCATCACCTCTCACCTGTTATTACTGTAACAGACTCCTAAATAAGTTCCAGACTACACAACAGTCTGGGCAAGGTTCCCAATACACCCAATCTGATGTGCTCAATTACCATTACCGTGGAGTTTCAAAAAAAGGTATTTAGAACTAGAAGGGACCTATAGGGATTATCTAGTCCAGCCCTCTCATTTTACCTATGACAAACTAAAGCCAAGCCAAGGGACCTGACCAAGGTCACTAAACTAGACTTTAACTCTTGCCCCTCATCTCAAATTCTGTATTCTTTTTCCTATAACAGATAGAACAGATCATTTTTCTATTAAAAACTTTTTAGTGCTTCCTACTGCCCATTGAATAAAAAATAGCCTCCTTTGTGTAAATACTCCTTTGGGTATTTAATATTTATCACCTGGCTCCAACCTATCTTTCTACACCAGTGGTTCTCAACCTTCCTAATGCTGTGACCCTTTAATACAGTTCCATGTTGTGGTGACATAAAACATAAAATTATTTTCGCTGCTACTTCATAATTGTAATTTTGCTACTGTTATGAATCTATCTGATATGCAGGATGTATTTTCATTGTTACAAATTGAACATAATCTGGAGGTTGAGAAGCTGTTCTAGACCAATGTTACCTTGTTCTATCCTATACCTTCATCTCCCATTTACATTCTTGCCAAAATAGCTACTTACTATTCCCCAAACATAACATTCATTCCTCCATGTTTTTGCACAGGGTGGTCCTGACCCCTCTTACAAAAGATTTGACCTTGATCTCTCCAAGTTTTAGTGTAGTTCTTGGATGACCCACCAATATTTTCAGCAGGATAGCCACATGGGTCTCCCACTTAGGTCTTGGGAATCCAAGTCTAAGGCTTCATTACACTGTTATTGTCTACTGAAAACTACTTCCTTCTAAGCTCAGGTGAAGTACTAACATCTCCATAAAGCTTTCCTCATTTCCTCAAGCTGAAAGCAATCTCCCATTTCTCCAATTTTCTTTGTATGTTTCCTTTACATTTGGCACATTCTCCCTTGTCCTTAGTTATTCAAGTATACAACTTATTTTCTATATAAACTCTTTAACACAGTGGTTCTCAACCTGTGGGTTATGTTCAATTTTTAACAATGAAAACACATCCTGCATATCAGATATTTACATCACAATTCATAACAGCAGCAAAATTACAGTTATGAAGTAGTAACAAAAATAATTTTATGGTTGGGTGGGTCACCACAGGAGGAACTGTATTAAAAGGTCGCAGCATTAGGAATGTTGAGAACTGCTGCTATCACACACACACACACACACACACACACACACACACACACACACACAGAGATATTTTCTGACAGGTTTTAAAACATCTAACAAAATGGTCATCAAAACAAGGTATCCTTAAAGTAATGAGGGAAAAAATGTAAACAAAAGGTAATTAGTATAAACCATACATTCTTAAAAACCTAACAACATGAATGTACCCACAAGTCTAAAGAGAAGGTTGAAAAAAATCATAGGAAGTTTTAACAAAATGCAAGTGGAATAAAGAAAAGCATGTGGATTTATCAATACACCCAACATCCAATACTATTCATGTGGAAGTATCAATACTGAGGACAGATCTGTAGTGATAGCAGCAAAGAGTTTAACAAACTAAAAAAGGAAAGAACAGGAAGAATAGAACAATTAGCAAATTTACAAATTATATGCCTATATACTTCTATCAAAAATATCTTAGCTAAGAAAATTTTACTTTGATTACCACCATGAGTAGCCCTTAGTCAAATCAAATTGTGTTTAAATGTCAGAAGTTTCAACATTTTTTTTTTCAATTTAATACTAGGCTGACAAACTCAGCTCAACACTGATCATATGCTAACACCTGTAAGCAAAGATAAGTTCATAGTCTAATAATTAGACTTAACAGTATGAACTAACCCATAATTCAGTAATTCTCATCAATATTCCCTATACTATATTTTATATATATATATACTGTCAACCAGAAACAAGTTGCTCTCACATTTAAAGGCATATGGGAATAAGGGGAAAGATAATTGTGCTCTAAACTTACATTCCTGATAAGTATTTCAAGGCAACACAATTTCAAGTACAAGGTTACAGGGAATTCCACAAGTAACTCAGTTCTCACTATATTCTTGAAACAGAGAAGTCCCCTTTAAAAAACACATGGGTCTCAAAGTTAGAGCTTACAGCTTCACAACAAAAAGATAAGCTCTGTGAGGAATCTGTGACAACTTTTTTTGTTCATGAAGGTCCTCACTGACTCAATGAAAAACAAGTAGCCAAACAACTGAATCTGAACTCCTCTTAATTAAAAAAAAAAGCTTTAAAAACCCCTAGTAGTCATATGCTTTTTAAAAAAAAATTAGACAAGAAAGCCATCACTACCATATTAAAAAATCAAACAGGAAAATTAATAAATGCAACCAAGTCAACTACCTTAGCAAAACTAGAGATAAAAGAAAATTAAGAGACAAACTGTTCCAAAAGGCCATGCGCTTCTAAACATGAAGTAAAACTGCTGAATATGAACTAAGACTAAGCAGAGTATTTTCTAAAAAAAACCAAATTCCAGCTGGTATCTGCAGGAGTTGCTATTACACAAGGAAAAAAGGCTGTTCATAAAATCAGAGGGATCAGCATCACCTTAATAAAATTCTCTATTAGTGGTCCATAACAGCACTGCTTTGAAAAATTGCTATGATATCAACTCTTTTAAAAGGCTTTTTAAGCTCATCTATTCCTGCTAAAATATTATATTTTCTATTACATACTGGGCTTAGGAAGAATTGGTAAGAATATTTCTGGTTAATCACAAATTGCTCATTCTCCCCCAAATTCTGCCTCAATTAAGGATTTAAAATGTGTTAGGGTTAATCCTAATAGATCAACTTTGAATTATCCAAATGAACAGAGGTGATGAGAGATTTGAATAATTCAAGACTTCAATCTCCAAAGAATGTATTTGTAAAAACCGGTAATTAATCCGTCCCAGGAGATCTGTCTGCATAATTATGTTTTAGACCAATATTAAAATCAAGTTGATTCTCTCAATATACATCAACTGAATTCAGGATTAAAATTTTACTAGAATTCGGAAAAATATGACAGTGGGTTTGACTGTTCTAACATTGTTCTCTTGTAGCACTTTTATTATCTTTAAGTAAGTGGCAGGAATACTCATTCAAAAACAAATAAAAGGATGACAACATCTTGAAAGGTTTTGGCCAAAGTCAAAAACCAAAACAGCAGTCCTGACATTTCATTCCTTGGTCTTTCTATAAACATGCTCACTCTTGCTTCATGACATAAGCAAGGAAAGTTGATATTCTTTAAGTACAGCTAACTATGTAATAGTACACAAACCTAGAGTAAAAAAAGAGTGCTTAGTCCATTCGATTAAGAAAAAAATAGAAGGAACTTCTTATACATTTGTCTATTTCATACTGTTAGAAAGCTTCTAGTCAAAGCCCTCTGGAACCAAAGCTTGAATAACCCCTAGAGCTCTGTACTTTAAGGTAAGGCAAGAGAATAGAAACAACAATATTCCTGGTTTCCACACCTGAAAAATGGGGAAAGGAACTTTTTTAGAAAGCAAGAAACAGTGCTATCAAGCCAACTACTTCATCCAAATATACAACACAATCTGAAATTAAGCAAAATAATTATAATTATGAATTACAGTGACCTTTAAATATATCATACACGCATAGATTCTCAGATCTTTAAGGCGCTGGAAGTTAAATCTATTCATCCACTCTGAATTCAATTATTTTCACACATTCTCTCCTTCTAAATCCAAAATGCGGAGGTTATGAGAACCAGCAATCCAGCATGGTCACTGAACCCATTTTACAGAACCTAGTTTAAACTCATCCCAGCAAACATATGGATCAAGTCTACCAGAAGCAACTGGAAAAGCTCGGTTTTCGATAAGAATGACACCACCACCACTATCTACTTAAAGCCGAAGCCTGCTTCCCTCACTTTCACTCTCCTAGACAAAGAAGATAATCTGTAATAAAATCGGGTATGACAGAAAAGAAGATAAAAGGAGTCTAAGGACAGCGGCAGAAAAAAAAAGACAAGGGTTTTTGAGAGTGGAGGAATATAAAGGCTGAAAATATAACAGTGAAAGGAAGAGTTAGCTGACAGGAAGGCTATAGGATATATTTTAGGTTAGAGGAGTTTAAGTTCACTTCTTACTATGGGGGTGGGAATGAGTGTGCAAAGGAGCCAGAGACTATGGTTCCCAAAATCTTAGCATGCATGGAAAAATGAAGCAAGCTAACGGGAAGGGGGGAGGGGGATGCAAAAACAACAGAATGCTTAGATGTGCCGGGCCAAAAGAGAGTTGGCAGGGGAGGGGAGAGGATTTGGTAAGAGTTAACAAGGTAACAGGGCGGGGTAGGGTGGGAAGGCAGAAGGCAGCAGCAGATAGAAAAGGAGGACTGGGAGATATGGGGAAACCACTGAACTGGCCCCGCTGAGGGGTCTGTGGCATTCGGAAGGGAGTGGGTGGCGTGGAGCCAACTGGGGAGGGAGGGTCTCAGAGGCACAAGGGTAAGTAGGGAGTGACTTGTCAGAGGCCGGTGCCAGGGTCCAAGGGAGGAGAGGCAAAGCCCAGGAGGCAGGTGTACCGGAGCGGGCCAAAGGGAGACTAGGGGTGGCCCAGACCAGACAAGATCATTGGCCGGGGAGGCGGGCAGGTAGGCAGTCAGAGGAGGATGGCGGGGGCCGGGGACGGGAGGCTGAGGGGAGCCCACTCCCGGCTTCACTCACAGTCCAGGTGCTTTTTCTTGGGCCCCATGATCTCGTGGGTCGTGGCCTTGCATACTGTCTTGGAAACGGCGGAGCCGGTGACACTGTGCTGGGCGGCAGTGATCCGGTCAGTCAGGCTCTGTCCCGACATCTCGGCGGTGCTGCCTCCTCCGCCGCCCCTCCCGCTCCGCAGCCGGCGGGGACTGGGACCCCCAAGCGCCGGGGGACCACCCCCCACCGCCGCCGCCGCCGCCGCACCCCCGGCCTGCCTGCCCACCCCCCACGGGCTCCCTCCCCGCCTCCCGGCCTGGGGCGGGGCTCAGGGCCCGGCGCGGCCACCGCGAACCCCAAGCGAACGGGCGGCTGTCACCCGCGGGGTCGGACACGGCCCGGGGCACTCCCCTGCCCCCGCCTCAGCTCAGCCCACCCCCTCTCTGGTCAGCTGGAGCCGGGCAGGGCGAGAGGGACAGGCAGCTGCAGGAAAATGGCGGCGCCAGGCTCCTCCTCGGAGCTTTCCGGGCTGCCCCCGGATCACGTGACTCCGGCGCCGCCCCTCCCCCTCCTCCCCTTCCCCCTCCTCCTCTCCCTTTCCTTCTCTTTCCCTTCCCTTTCCTCTCTAGACTCCCCTCCCTGGAGCCGACGGAGAACAGCGGGGCGGGGATCACGCCGGATTACGTGACGGAACCCGCCCTGCGGGCTCAACAGGAGAAGGGGGGGAAATACTGCTCGGAGCGGCTGCGTCACGTGACGCTTCCTGACAACAGGTCGCCTGAGGCTGGGCCTGTGATGATTACAGTGGACTTGGAAGGCGGAGTGGGGGGAGGGGAGGAAAGAGGGGAGTGGAGGTGGCGCGCAAACTAGGCCTAGGCAGGGTCTCGCGCGCGCAAGTCCTCCTTTGCTCCCGCGTTTTCCCACTTGCCTTTGGAGGAAGTCGGGGAAATGGTGAATGAGCTGTTGCTGCTGCCGCCTCTTCTGCCTTCAACAGAAGGGGTTGTTTAGAAGAAGAACGTTTTAAGGCACTCCCCAGATTTCCCTAGAAGGAAGCAGGACCCCCATTCCGTAGATCAGAGAAGCCCCCATACCTATGGCAAAGTAGCCTGTCCCCAGTCCTCACAGCCTGCTGCCAAAAGTGGGTGTCTCCTGAGCCACTTCCGTCTTATCCCAGAAGGAGTGTTTTTTTCTTTGAATTGTTTTAAAATTTCACCTTTTATTCACTACCACCACTCCTTTGAAGCCTACCTAAATTTAGACACCAAAAAGGCCAGTTTCATTCTTTCTCCCTAGGGTGTCCTGTAAGACAGGAAACACATAGCTTTGTTGGAATTTACAAAAGGAAGTGGTGGGGTGATGTCAGCAGTGATTAGTTTGACCCTACAAGGATGACTGCCGTGGTGATTAGATATGACCAAAGAAGGAATGGAGTAGGAGGAGGTAGGACCAGCCATTGTCATTGGTTTTCTATAACCCTTTCTGGGAGGGGAGGGGAATATATATATGTATACGTATATGTACATGTATATACACACACATATATATATACACATACTTATGTGTATATGTACACATGTATATATGTATATATATGTGTGTGTGTGTATATAAAATCTTTGAATATATGCACAGTGCCCGGTACATTACTAATCATGTAATAAATGCCTGAATTGATATTAGTCTTAAGTCGTACCTTGCTGAAGGAAAGATCCTTAAAAGGGAAGAACCCTTAAAATTCTTGAGCTCTTTTCTGTGAAATTCCAAGGTACTTATGGGATACCAGGCTCTGGCCATACTTTTATTGTTTGTTAAACTCAAAGCAAATAAGACTGGTAAGCCTGAAACATTTTATCCATAAACCTGGAGCCCACTCTCCCACAAATACAAGATCCGAGGGAAGAGTGGATAGGTACATAGAGTCCAGTACTAGAGAAGCACACAAGTTAGGAACATAGGTGGCAGGAGCACCTCATACTTCACCATGCCTTTGGTAGGGTCCCCACATTTAACTAAAAGGTGTCTACAAGTTTTGGCCTACCAATGAATGTAATCTTGGCTGTATTCAAATGAGAAGTCCAATCTGATGCCCAAACTTCAGAGTACCATATTTTAGACTGATGACACTCAAGAGATAGAAAGCTGGTAGAAATCACGTACTAAAAACTTAATGTATGTATTGGAATTTTTTTAGAATTCTCCCTGTGCTGTACCCCACACCCTTCTGACAAAGATTATTCAACCTCTCCTGTACCGCTGATCTGCTAAGAATGTATACTATTCCAACCAGTAGATAAAAGTCTACATGGAAATGATAGAGAATTGTATTCCCTAAAATATGTGATACTTTAGTCCATCATCTCTGGTTCACAGATTACCAGAGTCATGGTTTGGCTTAACAGAATGTTCGTTAGCTCCTTGAGGGCAAAATATTTTCTTTTTTTACTTTGTAACCACAGAATACAGTGCATATAGTAGGTGCTTAATAAATATCTCCTGAAGTGAAACTAAATATATCAAACTATGACTTGTCTGTGGAATCAACTGGCAAAAGGAATGGTGTTCTTCAGGGGCAACTCTATCAAGTTCCTCATTATCATTTGTACTCTTCTTGCAGGTTTCAAATTGCTGCCCTGTTCCATCTATGGGTTACACTGGACACATTTCAAATCAACCTAAGCCTTTTATGGGGAAACACCCTAGCTAAGGTCAGACAGGAGGAACCATATTTTAGTTCTGCCAAATACATGATGTTTAATGCATAAGACAAATGTATGAGTTATCCTTTAGTAGAGAAAAGTATTCAAACTTTTATGTATTGATGTGACTGACCTACTGTGGGAGAGCTCTGTGGTTCAATAGTCCCATTTGTAAAGTGGAAACAATATAATAACTGACTATATATATCATATGTATGTACCTATATATAATTTAAGGTTTGCAAAGTACTTAATGTACATTAACTCATTTGATCCTGACAATAACTCTTTGAGATGAGTTATGGGTATTATTCATTTTTACAGATGAGGAAACTAAGGCTTAGAGAGACTGTGACTTATCCATAGTCATATAACTAGGAAGCATCTGAATCTAAGTCCTGACTTGGAGTTAAGTACTCTTTACACTAAAGTAACTATCTACCTCATTTATAATGTTTACCACCATTATTAAAAGTATTGTCCATAAAGTCCAAAATTTTTAGAATTGGAACAAATTGTAGCAATCTTCTGGTCTAACTCCCTCATTTTCTTTTCTTTTCTTTTTTCTTTTTTTTCTCCTCATTTTATAGAAAACAGAAGTTCAGAAAGATGCATTTGTTCATGGTCACATGATAAAAGTCAGATCCAGGATATGGTTCATTCAAGCATTTATGACAAATGAAAAAAGAAGAGAAAGATGAAATGGATAATCTTATGAAGTAGGCACTTATTGTGCAGATTTTACAGGTGGCAAAACTGACCCTGGCCTTAACCTCTCAGTGTCAGAAGCAGCTTTCCAGTGCAAGATGCAGATCTGCAGTGGCAGAGAAAGCTCTTCATTGAGACCTCTACGCTGTCGAAATCACCATTCTTATCCAAAAATAAATGATGATACTAGA
Organism: Pseudocheirus occidentalis; assembly: GCA_028646575.1. Taxonomy (NCBI): domain Eukaryota; kingdom Metazoa; phylum Chordata; class Mammalia; order Diprotodontia; family Pseudocheiridae; genus Pseudocheirus; species Pseudocheirus occidentalis. The sequence continues at coordinate 85,389,590 of CM053596.1, read as the reverse complement.
ATTCAAACCCAGGCGTTCCAAACTGACTCCAAAACCAGTGTTCTTTCCATTATGCCATGTTAGTATTTGTGTGCTGCCTTCTCACTGTACTTTATTTCATCTTCATGGTGTCATTTTAATAAGTCTTTACATCTAAAAGCCACCAATCAGTGTAGATGGGGGCATATGTTAAACTGTTGCAAAACACACAGAAGGCAGAAAGAAGGAAATAAAGGGACATAAATGCCGAAGATAAGCATTGCTAACCAAATCCACCTTCTATTACTAAGAGTTTCACATGTTCCAATTTCTTTTATCTAGCCAATAAAACCCTTTGAAGTTGCTCAGTGAAGACATATCACACCTAACCTTTCATTTGATGAAAACCACCCTAACAGACACACACATGTGTACTCATAATTACATACCTATAATTACATTAGGATATGTTTTCCTAGGGCATCATCCTTTTTTTTGGTAGTTGGTAAAATGCTGAATACCTAAATCTATTTTGTTTGGGAAGATTTAGTGACCTGTAAATTAAATGGTATAAGTGTCATTATGTTGGTTTTATGCATAGAAGAAAATGAAGATTGGACAAGTTGACTAGCCCACAGTCACCAAGTCAGATCTAGGATACAGCTCTTACAACTGGTAATATATGAGTGTAAGAACTTCCCCAACTGCAACCGCAGTTGGCACTAAAATCAGAAAAGTGGGCTGGGTTTGGAAAGTACTTCAGAAAAACAAGATGACAGCTCATATTTGCATGTTGCACTTTACAAAGCACTTTATTGAACCTGTTATTATCAGTATATCTTCCATTGAGATTGGTTTGTTGCTGAGAGAACCATTAGGGAAATGCAAGCCATCAAAATCACATTCCACTCCCCCCCACCCCACACACACCCAGTGACCCCATTTATACCACACATGAGCTCTTCTGTGAATTCTCTGGAATTGTCTGGTTTGCATGAAATAGTTGTTGCTAAATCAGCAACACTGATTCCCAGGAAAGATGTCAGAGCCACTGGGAGGAATCTGATGGCTTTGTAGAGCAATTAGTAGAGAGACGCAATAGAGGTAAGTACCCCACTTGACTTGGGAAGTTGCTATCACTCCAATAAAACTTCTTTGAGATTTTGTTCTTGTACCATACATGATCTTTCAGCACTTTACTGTGGAGGGAACATGAAGAGCTAGCCAGTGACAGAGAGGATTGATTTCTCTTTCTTTGACTGACTCTCTTCTCTGAAACGTTAGTCTGCACTGGGCTTGAGAAGAGAATGCAATTGACACTCAGAGCACTCTCTGGAGGCTGAAACTAGATGGTACCATCAGTTTGGATCTGACTTCTTCAATATTTAAAGGATCTGTAATTTTGTCAAGTGTGTCCTTCCACCAACCTGGAGCCTATGGAAGCAGTATATTGCAGTGAATCAGTAGCTAAATGTGGAGTCAAGAAGTCCAGAGTTCAAACACTTCCGTAGACACTACTTATATGACCCTGAGCAAGTCACTTAACCTCAGCTCCTGTTTTTTCATTCAGAAAATGGGCTAATAACATACCTCACAGGGTTGCCATAAGGAAAAAAATTTATGTAAAACAATTTTCAAACCTTAAAACCCCATATAAATGTCAACTATTCTTATGACTCCTCTATAAATATGTAGGTAAACTTCAAGAATTAATATTCCTGAAAAATTCATCATTCTACATCCAACCTTAACTGATCATTATCCTTATCAGGTGCTCTAAATATGGGTATGTGCCCAAATATCTGTCCTCAGCCCCCTTTTCTCCATATGTACTTGGTGACCTCATTCTTAATGACCTCATCAGTCCTTATGGGTTCAATTACCAAGTCTATGCAGATGACTTCTAGGACTATATAGCCATTCCTAATGTCTCCATTCCTGCATCAGCAACTAACCACTTATTAGATATTTGAAACTGGCTGTCCTATAGTTATCACAAATTCAACATGTCCAAAAAAGAACTTACCATGTTTCCTCCAAAACCTACCCCTCTTTGTAATTTCCTTATTTCTATAGAAGTTACCACCATCCATCCTCTCAGTTATCTAGGTTTGCAAACTTGTTGACATCCTTAACTTTTTGTTCTTCCCTCACCCCCACTTATCCAATCATTTACTGAATCTTGTCCACTATATCTCTCACATCTGTTCCCTTCTCTTCACTCACACAGTGGCCACTCTATGTCAGGCCCTCATCATCGATCACTTGCACTACTCCATTAGTCTTCTATTTTCTCTCCCTTCCAAGTCTTTCCTCCCCTCCTTCATACAGTTTCCAATGTTAGCTTATGTCAAGATGTCAAGATATTCTTATCTCATTCCCCTACTCAGTATACTCTAATGACTCCTTATTGCTTCTAGGATAGAATCTATACTTCACTAATTGACTTTTAAAAGTTCTTCAAGATAGGGCTAAAACTACTTTACTAAGTACTCTTACATTCCTACACTTCGTGGCAGAGCCACTGCCGGCCCTTCTTATTTCTTATGCAGCATTCCATAGTCCATTGCCACGCCTTTACACTGTTGTTACCTCATGCTTGAAATGAAATTCAAAATGATTCTAAAAGATAGACTCGAAGAGGCCAAGTAAGCTCCACACAGAAGGTGATGCTTTCTTGTTCCCCTAGTCCTAATGTCTCCCTTTCTTCAAATTATCTTGTATCTAATTTGTATATACCTATCTATATCCCAGCTGGATTGTAAACTCCTTTAGTATAGGAGCTATTGCATGTTTGTCTTTGTATCTATGGAACCTAGCAAATAGTAAACATTTTACATATGTCTCTTGGTTGACAGATGAGTAGTCAGTTAATCAATAAACATTTAAGTGCCTACTATGTGCCAGGCACTATGTTGAGCCTGGGAATACAAAGAAAGGCAAAAGTCCTTACCCTCAAGGAGCACATGATCTAATGGAGAGGCAATAGGCAAATAAATATATAGCTACAGACTTGGTGAGACTAGTTATGGAGCAACAAATCTACAATCTATTATCACCAAACCCATAACTAAAACCTGTTCAACTTTGCAGGACTGGACCGAGCTTGTATTTCACTGACATCGTTGAGAGCAGGGATATGCTAGAGCTAGCTAGCTCAAGCTGAAAGTCAATTGTTAAATTTTAATTGTGAGCATTTAACCCTTAGAAATTGCCAAGTGCTACAAAGTAGGGCTTGATTTATTGTTTTGTTGGCTTTTTGGACTTAGAAAAGTGATGGAGAAAATGTTAATAATGGAGATGAAAATTAAAAGTGTCAGTGCATACATGTTTTTTTCCCCAGAGAGGAGGTTGCTAAACATTTACCAGCATATCCTTGTCTGAGAGTCCAAGGTCACCTCCATGCCACAATAAGGCATTAAAATACGACCTGTATAAAAGTTGAATATGACAATTTAAGGGAGGGAAAAACATGTAGAGAATATGGAAAGGAGTATGCTGAAGTCCTGAAGAATGAGTACAATTGGATTATGAATGTTAAATGAGACAAATTTCCTCTTTTTGTGGCCTTTGGATTTTCTCTAATGGGAATCACACATTGATATCCAACCTGGACTTTATTCTTGTATGGACAGTGTTGGGATGCAAAGAAGTCATTTCTTAGTTATTCGCCAGGCATAAATTATATAATAGTTCAAGATTATCTTTCTCTTGACTCACGACTCTGCAAAATAGTCATACATTTTCCAATGGCTCCTCTATCTTTTTTAGGAATCAAGGATGAACTCACTGACCCCATCCAATCTGAAATTATTTGATGGCCATAAAAAATTAGAGTTATCATATGCATATATATATATATATATGTAGCAGTTTGAGACAAAATGACTAATAAGAAATTTACTACAGACTTTCTACCCCATTCATTCCTAGAAATTCTATAGAATAGTATTCCTGGATTGAAAAAGGTCTCTCACATTCAATAAAAATAAACATAAAATATGTTCAAAAGAAACAACCGCCCAAGTACAAGATAAAGAAGGCATGACAAAAAACACTTAATTTGAAAAAAAAAGTTGGAGGGGGGTTAGCTCAACTTAAATCAACAGTGTGACATAGCAGCTCCCTCCCCTTAAAAAAAAAAAGTAGCATGATCTTAGGCTTCATTAAGAGACATATAGTCTTCAGAACAAGGGAGCAGATAGTCTCATAGTTGTCTGTTCTGGTCAGACTTGTTCTGGAATACCCCTAGATGAGGGTAACCAAGATGGTAAAAAGACTGGGGACCATACCAAACAGGGATTGACTGAAGGAACTGGGGACATTTAAAAAAAAAGACTTATTTTTAACATAATAGTAATATTCAACTATTTATAGAGCTATCATATGGAAGAATGATTAAGCTTTTCCAGATTGGTCCCAGAGTACAAAATTAGGGACAAGAGGTAGAGACTTAAAAGAGGCAGATTTAAGGATAACAGAAGGAAAGAAAACCTTCCTAACAATCAAAGCTATCCCAAAAAAGAAATAGACTGGCCTGAGAAGTAGTAAACTTCAAGTGACATCAGGGGGCTCGATAACTTGTTGGCATGTGTTATAGAGACAATTCCTATCCAAGTATAGTTTATGCTAAATGGCTTCTGACTTTTCTTTTGGTTTTGGGATGCTGTGAAAATGCTACTGTTTTCCAAACTGGGACAGTTTTGTAAATTTTGTTTATCTCAATACAGGGGAACTAAACCAGAAGTAGGAGCTAGAATGATGTCTTAAGGACACAGTTTAGGAAGGGTTTTAATATAGAAGGTAGTCAATGGGGTGATTGTTTTCTTTTTAATCTCTATTAAGTCCAGAACAAGACAAAGTGAGCATGCAAAATCTAGGGTACCTGTAAGAAATACCTTCCAAACAATGAAAGTAAGTTTTGGAATGAGTTATCATATGAAATCATATAAAATCTCTTTTTCTAGAGATATTTTAAAACCAAGTATATTCTTTAATATCCAAAGTAGTTAAATAATGTTCTTCCTGAAGACAGGCTAGATTAAAAGATCTCTCATATCTCTTTCAGACCTCTGCTTCATTTCTCCATGGTCATTGAAATCACAGAAGAATTCAATGTGTTTTCATCAGGATTTGCAAAAAAAGGATCACTTTTTGAGCTAAGAACCATCATAAATTTTTAGCTTGCTAGAAATGGTTCTAAGAAAATTATAAGGAACTTTAAATTTAGAATTGAATGGTCGACTCAGCCTGCCATTGCACTATAATTAGCCATTTTAGAGACACATGGGTTGTCACCCTAATGTGTAATTCATCCAAAAAATTTGCTGTGTGAAATAGACAAAGACAAGTCTTTAGATGGTTAGATAGACAAGATAGGTCTTTAGATGGTTTGAAAAAAGTTTTCCCCCCACAACTCAGTTACACATTAGGATGACAACTGCTGTCTTTAAAAATCCAACTTAATATACATCTTTCAGTGTTCAAGCATCTGGTTTTCTCCTTTGCCGGTTTCTGGGAGAGAATTACCTAACAATACAGCAGTGCCAGTGCTAAAATCCTGTCAAACACACAGGGGAGATAGCTATATTAATCAGTACAGTGAGTGTCTGTCATAAATAAATACAAATATCAGTGGTCATTTTTACATATACCAGATTCTTTTCATTCTTCTCTTTTATCAACATTTGAAAACCAGGTATTTTCAATGGCAATAGAAGCAGACAACTCCAACAATAGAAGTGAGGAGCAGAAATGAGCATGGGGCATGCTCCCAATATTAAAAGATATATTGCAGAGTGGGTTGCAGGAGGAGCTGATATTCGTAGCAGCTGCCAGTATGAATTTTGTCGAATTGAGTTAAATTCAAATTCAAATGAGTATAAATAATAAAAGCAGTATTCACTAACAGGTCCAATCAAGAGATCTTGGCAACTAGGCTAAGAATCCTTAATATGCAAGGGAAAAAAGAAAGTGAGAGAAGAAAATGTGACTTTCCCAAAACTACACCTTTGCCTCTAGAGCCACCTCCCAAATATATGTAGGGCACAATAACTTCCTACTCCAAGTACCCAGGGATGTATTCTCTAGGCCTTTTAGCTTGCCTACTTTTGAGGAATGTGTTTCTTATGAAATTACTTCATGTGCTCCATCAACTTTTATAAAAGCTTCCTGTTGTCTTCTCCTTCTGTCTATTCCACTAAACAAAGCTACAAAATTTCAAAGGTGGAATGCTAGAGGATCTGGAATTGAATTCAGGCTCTGCTGCTTCCTAGATGTGACCTTGGGGAAATCTTGTTACCTCTCTGGAACCCTTCTCATCTTTAAATCTCTGATCCTAAATTCAAAATACAAACCTCCTTAAGCCCCTCTCACACCTTCTAAGATTTTTCTGCTCTCTTTTCTGTAGGAGACACTGCCTCCTCCTCCTCCTCCTCCTACATTCAAGGTAGGTATGTTTAGCCCAAGTCAAGTATTGTGAGGCTATTGTTAGACCTGACATTTTTATTTTCCTTAGTGCTTTGTCTAGGTGTCACCAACAGATGCTGCTCAGGCAACAGTTAAAAGTTATTTTTTTCTTTTTTTCTGACCTCCCTCCCCCAACATGGGACCCCTGGCCTTCATCTCCAACTAGGTTTGGGCAAGAGCTTTCTGTCACTGTTTCCCCATCCTAGATACAGGCTGTAATGATCACACACACACACACACACACACACACACACACACCCCTCCCAGTGTTTCTTTTTCCCACAGCTTAGTGACAAATAAAGATAATTAAGATCAAATCTCTTCATCTCTTTTTGTCAGTCCTTTTCCACTTCTATTATGCCCTCTCTGAAAATAAGCACCTGGGCCTGTGAATTTTCCTGAATGTTATTGAAGTAAAAATGGGGATAGGAAGAAAAGGGGTGCAATTTGTTTCTTCCAGCATTTTTGATGGCACAGGAAATTCTTCTCTGCCTTATATTACTATTATATACCAAAGTAATGTTGTATAGCAATATGATAGATGAATTTGGGATGCTTTGCCTGGAGAAGATTTAGAAGAAACATAATCTTCAAATATATAAATAACTACCCTGTGGAAGATGCATTGGCCTTATTCTGTTGATCCTCCCAAAGAACTTCTTTGGATATGGGAGAAATTGGTGGAAATAGTTATGAAGAGATAGATTTTGGTTCTATATAAGGAAAATTTTCCAAAGGGTTAGAGGTTATGCAAAAATGAACTGCCTTGGGATGCTGGTGGTAGTGGGAGAAGGGAGTTTAGAAGGCAGTAGTCTCTTCTCTTCCATCTTGTAGCAGAGATTCCTGCTTCAGCTTAAATGGTCTCTGAGGTCTCTCTCAACCCTGAGACTCTAAATACAACTAATAAAGTTTGTTTAGCAGCTGTTTACCATTGAAAAATTCAATTTCCATGTATAAAATGTCAGAACTTTTGAGTTACTCAGTCTTCATCAGGATTTTCCCGCCTTATTCATTTCCATTCACTTTTTATTTTATGTGATTATGGTTAGTGTGTATTGTTTTGTTTACATTGTCTCACTGAAGACTTTCTATTTTTAAATATTACTTTATACTTATCCGTCTTAATAATAATATTCCATTACATGTATAGTATTGACTCTGGGTATACTTTCCCACTTCCCTTTTGTTCTGGCAAGCTAGGTTCCCAGAGAGTGACTGGTTACTACTCTCCTCAGGGTTCTCAGGGTAACCCTGAGGAACTGGGATTTCTAGTCCTATCACTTGTAAGTCCCCACCAGTGTTTCCCACTGATCATAGATTTAATTAGCTTTTAGAAAGGCTATTGACTAAGAAAGGTATATGAGGACAATCTCCCTTAAAATGGGGACACTCCTCTTGCACATACAAAGTCCTGGGGGGAAGGTAGTCCTTAAGGCTCAAATTTAGAGATCACATGGATAAAGTTACCTTTTCATGGGGTCGTCATGAAGTTTTTATATGTAAATGTCAACTCTCAGAGTGAGTGCTCTTGTTGAAGACAAGACTTCCTCAGTGTGTCTAGCTTGTCCTTGTTTTTTCTTTCAGCTCCCAATGCAAACACTGCTACTTTTAGGGATTCTGTTATCAGTGCTGATGGGAATTGCAGTTCTTCTGACCTTTTGAAGTTCTAAAGATCTTCACCTTGTCGATGTAGGTTGAGGGAAGAGAAAGAAAACTCCTTACTTCTACCCCCTCCCCCAGGAAGTTCCTTCTTAGGAGTGTTTTACTATGGGAATTGACCACCACTCAGTTCAACTACAGAGAGAAGGTAATTTTTGAATTGACTTCCTTTGTTATACAAAGACCAAGAAGTATGTCTGATTTGGCCAATTACAAGAAGTTTTTTGTCACCTACAGTCATTCAATGATCTGATCAAAGCATTTCACTCCCCCAAATTAATTAAGAAGTTTTCCATACCTAGTTTACATCTTTGATTGACTGATTGAATCCAGCTGTCTAGACTTTTTGTGATTAAGTTAATTGGGGTGAAAGTAGAAACCAACCCTTACAAATAAATACTCCACAATTTATTTAACTACTCCATTATTGGAGGGTCTTTTTTAAAAAATAAGTTCACAGAACATTTTTAACTTTCACATCTTTCCAGGGGTGGTGCATGGACTGTATAACTATATAGACATCAGACTCCTTGGTATTGAAAGAGTAGGGAATCTAGTGTTTTGTCTTCAATCCTCAACAAAATGCTCATAAGCATAGAACCAAATTAAGTGAGATATACTTATATATGTGTTCTTCTTTAGCAATATTAATTGGTTCCATAAAAATAAAATGTCAGACAATCAATCGGTTAAATAGTGCATAAGAATTTACTAAATACCTACTATATGCCAGGCACTGATTTGATCTCTGAACAATCAAAACAGTGTTTCCAGGGGGCAGTTAGCTCCATGGGGTAGTGAAAGCTGAGGGGGCTCCATTTCTGACATATTGTTGCTGGTTATCCAATCCCTGGCTATCAGTCCAATGACAATGTGACAAAACAACTTTGTGACAATGTTGCACGGAGTATACCTACAAGTGAGCAGTTGGCAAGAAATTTTGGTGCTTCTTTGGTCTGTACTCTCATCAGTGTGTGTATTTCCTTGCAACTCTTCCCTCCATGCCCAGTCTATACAGCTAAGATACATGAGGACAATTTAACTCTGTACTCATTCAACAAATATGTATTAGGTTTCTACTCTGTGCAAAGCACTGACTAGATCCAGGGTGCAGACAGCCCTGAGGCCACATGTGACCCTCAAGGTCCTTAGGTTCAGCCTCTTGACTGAGTCCAAGTTTTACAGAACAGATCCTTTTATTAAGGGGATTTGTTCTGTGAAGTTCAGATTCGATCAAAGGACTGCACTTGAGGACCTAGAGGGCTATATGTGGCCTCGAGGCCTCAGGTTCCTCACTACTGGACTATATCAACAGGTAGTTATGACAAAGACTTTGCTGTCAAAGACTATAATCCAGGAGGGGAAAGGCAAGAAGCCAGGTAGCTATGATAAAGGAGAGAGGGAATGAGTGCAATAGCCCATAGTAGGGCTGCCATGGAATGATAATCGTAACATGGAATAATCCTTAACAAATATTTATTGATAACAAAAAGTCTGGACAATGAGCTATGATAAATCTGAGGGAACTCAATTAGCTACAACATCCTGGAACACAGCACTGGGCATGAAAAGGCCAGAAAGGGACCTAGTAGATATTATTTTCCTTAAAAGAAAAGTGAAAAGGGAAGAATGTGATTCCTCTAGTATCTTTTATATGTCCCCAAACCTGATGCCAATGTTATATGAACGCACTTATTCCTCTACTTGCATAATGCCTTGGTTAATTAAGGACTTGATCACAAGATAAGGTAACTATGGTTCTGGAAAGTTGAATTTCACATGTTAGTCTTTGTTAGGTAAAATTTACCAGAGACTAACAGAAAATTAAAAACCCCAAAAATAAAACCACAATTGCCATAAAAAGTGGTGTAGTATGTAGCACAGTGAAAAGAGCCTAATAGAGCCAGCAAGACTTAGATTCAAATCCTGCCTTGCTAAGTGTATAACTACAGCGAAGTCACTTAATTTCTCTGAGTCTCAGTTTCTCCTTCTTCTTCTTCTTTTAAATTTTTTATTGAGTTGTTTGTTTACTTTCAGTTTATAATATTCAGTTCCAGAATCACATGAGTTTCAGATTTTTCTCCCCTTCCTCCCCACCCCCACCCCCACCATGGTGGCATACAATCATGTATAGGATCTGCAAACTCTTTCACATTGTACAATAGTCTGG
>CM053596.1:85334689-85372989 GCA_028646575.1 Pseudocheirus occidentalis | reverse complement strand
AATAACATTTCTAGGAGTTTTCTTTTGGGGATCTTTTTGAAGAGGTGATTGGTGAATTCTTTCAAGTTCTATTTTGCCCTCTGACTCTAAAACATCAGGGCAATTTTCTTTGGGGATTTCTGGAAGGATGCTTCACAAGTTCTTTTTCTGGTCATGGGTTTCAGGTAGACCAATTATTTTCAAATGGTCTCTCTTGGATCTATTTTCCAGGTCAGTGGTTTTTTCAAGGAGATATTTCACATTGCTTTCTATTTTTTCATTTCTTTGTAACTGTTTAATAGTATCTTGGTTTCTCATAAAGTCATTAGCTTCCACTTGCTCCACTCTAATTCTGAAGGAATTATTCTCTTCAGAATGCTTTTGAGATTCTTTTTCCATCTGGCAAATTCGACTTTTTAAGGCATTCTTCTCCTGATTGGCTTTCTGGGCCTCTTTTGCCATTTGAGTTAATCTCAAACCTGACTTTTTCAGATAACCCCTGAGGCTCAAAGAGGTAAAGTAATTGGCCAAGATCACACAGCTTATTAGAGGCAGATGCCAGTATAATGTCTTACTCTTTTGACTCCTAGTCAACATACCATGCTGCTTCTTTGTCCTACCTCAGTTTAATTTAGGTCCTAGAACAGGGGTGGGGAACCTGTGGCCTTGAGGCCACATATTGCCCTGTAGGTCCTCAAGTGTGGCCCTTTAAATCCAAACTTCACAGAACAAATCCCTTTAATAAAAGGGATTTGTTCTGTAAAACTTCAATACAGAGGGGGCGGCTAGGTGGTGCAGTGAATAGAGCACTGGCCCTGGAATCAGGAGGATTTGAGTTCAAATCTGGTCTCAGACACTTAACACAAAAACTAGCCGTGTGACCTTGGGCAAGTCACTTAACCCCAACTGCCCTCCAAAAAGCAAAAAACAAAAACAAAAAACTTCAATACAGAGGCAGCAGATTCCCTACCCCTGTCCTAGAACAATATCTAAGTAGTAGGTGCTTAATAAATGTTTGTGGAGTTGAGTTGCAAGTTTTAATACTGAGACCCGAGAATTTGGTTGAGTTCAATTCACATAGTATTTATTAAGCCTAGATTATATGCAGTGTACTGTGCTAGGAAATAAAGATGAAAACAGCATAATCTTTTCCCTCAGGGAATGTATCATCTGAAACAGGTATAAGTCATGTAGATAAGTAACTGTGATACAAGTTAGAATATGTTGTGCCCAAGTGTCACTTAGAGGAATGAGAGATGGGGGAAAGAGTTATCACTTACAAATGGGAGTCTTCCTGCTTATAAGCTGTATAGCCTTGGGCAAGTAATAGGAGAGTGGGAGAAAGACTGGACCTGTGATTTCATTGATGTAGAAAACTTCTGGATGATAAGACTCCCACTACTAATGCTAGTAGGCACATTCTCTGAAACTTATTAAGTAATAGAATCATAAGATCCCAGATTTAGAAAGTGCTTCAGAAGTCATTTTGTTCAACCTGAAAGATGAATCATATGAACCTCGCTGAATTTTTTTTTAACTTTTAAAATGACAGTGTTAATTCTTTTACTACTTACCTTACAATGTTCTTAGGAAGTAAGGAGAAAGTACATGAGACAATCATTTGAGGATTCAATGGGAAAATCATAAATGGGAAGGAATTAGCAATCACAGCTGTTCCTCAGCTGAAGCATTTTGCAATTATTGATGCAACCTAAATGTAAGGTATTATTATCATTATTCCAAATAATAGTGATGATCTTTGGTATTTTTATGTTCTATTTCTGCTATTCTGTTTATTGAAACCTCTGGTTTTGGGGGGAGATTGCATGTTGTGTTACTTAAATCCTGAACCCTGCTTTTGTTTTGTTTTTAAAATTTTGTATTGACAGCTCTACTTTTAAACTTCATTTCAGATGTTTTACATTTACATTTGTATATAACCTATATCAGTTTGCTTGCCTTTTCAATGAGGTGGAAGAGGAGAGAGAGAAATTGGAACTCAGAATTTTTAAAAATGAATATTGAAAGATGTTTTTACATGTAATTGGAAAAAATAATTTTTAAAAAAAATTTCATTCCTAAAAAAATAGTGACAGTAACATCTACTTACTTTGTCTGATACAGTTGACTAATGACACTGCTCTTCCTTAACTTGACCCTGTCTAAGGAGCTCTGCTTTGAGGCCCTTTTTAATTCTTTAATGTGCTTTCCTCAATCAATTAGCAAGAATTCAGTAAGTTTACTGTGCTATGCTCTGTCCCAAGACTCAACGAGTCTGCATTCTAACAGAGGAGACAACATGCAGATAAATGAGAATATGCAGAATCTGTACAAAAATAAACACAAAGTAATTTAGAGAGTGGGACACTCAGAGCTGGGGGATCAAGAAAGACTTAACTGATGGTAAAAGGTAGCATCTGAGTTGAGTTTTGAAAGAAACAAGAGATTCAAAGAGTTAAGAAGTGGAAGTGAGGAGAAAGTACATTCCAGATGTGGGAGTAGCATGTGTGAGCATAAGCAAGAAGGTCATTCTGACTGTGTTATAGAGAAAGATGGGCTGGGGCTAGGTGTTAAAGGCTCAGAGGAGTTTATATTTCATCCTCAAGGCAATTGGGAGGCCCTGGAATTTAGAGAGTAGTGGACTTCTCTTATTAAGTAGTTAGATCTCCTACTTCTCACATCGGATTCTTCCCTCTTCCCCTTCCTGGTGATATTTCCAAAATCCTATCACTACAGGTTTACAATAGAATAGTATGTACTTATACAGTAGCAACTGACACTTTCTACCAAGATTAAAGAGCTGGTGGGGCAGCTAGTTGGTACAGTAGATGGTACATCTGTTGGACTCTGGACAAGTCACTTAATCCTGTTTGCTTCAGTTTTCTCATCTGTAAAATGAGCTAGAAAAGGACATGGCAAAAAAAAAAACCAAACCATTCTAGTATCTTTGCTAAGAAAACCCCAAGTGGGGTCATGAAAAGTGTGAGATTGACTTAATAACAAACAAGTGGTATTTTCATTCCCTCAGAGATATAAGCACTGAAAGGTCTTTCTGGTTCTTCACCCCTGTAGCACCAATACAATATTTACAACACCCACAATCATGATAAAGACTGTGACTGTAAGTATCACGTGATATTCGATCACAAAATATACCAGACTCTCCAGATAGAGGATAAACTGAAGCATTTATTTAGACACCAGAAAACCAAATCCCAAAACCAGTAAGGTGATTCCATCACAGTACCAAAGATATTCAGAAGCCATAATAATGCTGAGAGCCATAGCATCCTTCAGCTCTCCCACAAACCAGTACAAGATCAAAATCTACTCTTGAGCCTATCTGACTCCTTGCCTGAGGTCCTTCTCTCTCCCCCACCATCTCCCTAGCTCTGACCAGCTTCCTGTGGGCTCTGCTTCCCTTCAGCAAACTCCTCCCACCACAGGCTCCATGTGACTACATTCAGCTTATTAGGGCACAGAGTTTATATTCACAGCAGGGAAGCTTCCTGTGGGCTCTGCTCCACCCTGTAGCAAATTCCCTCCATCACAGGCTCCATGTGATTATATTCAGCATATCAGGGGGCAGAGGTTACTTTGAAAGCAGGGGAGGTCTTCAAACTCCCTCCTAGGTCAATTAAGGGCCAGGGAAGATCTTCACATTTCCATTCTCATTACACCAGCCCACCCAAGTATTTTCCCCATTGAATTCTCCATGCTTCTTGAAATTCATATAATAATCACTCATTTGAGTTCAATTCAATAAACAATTATTCAGATCCTGCTATGTGTAAGGCATTGTGCTAGGAACTAAAGATACAAAAATGAGAAATGACATAGTTCCTGCCTTCCAAGAGGTTACAATCTGCTGCCAGGGTATGGCATAGATATAAATAAGTATAATGCAAGACAGAATATGATAGGGACAAATGAGGGATCCAAGATATCCTCAGAAAATTTGAAGAGGGAGAGAATGCTTTCAACTGGGAAAGATTAGTGAAAGATTAATGGAGAAGGTGACAAACATGAGCTGAGGATTTCAAAAGGTGGAGATGAGGAAATCCAATGCATTCCCTTTTATGGTGGGGGTGAATTTTAGGCACTAGGAGCTGGCATGTGCAAATGCACAGCAGTATGAGATACCAGGGATGACTACAAATCCTGTGTGCTTAGAACACAGATTATATGAAGGAAAATAATCTGAAATAAGTTGGGAAAGATGGGTTGGAGCCAAATTGTGGAGATCCTCAGTTGCCAGGCCAAGGAACTGATCCTTTTTCCTCTACACCAGTGGTTCTCAAATCTTCCTAATGCTGTGACCTTTTAATACTTGTATATGGGTGTATGCATGTGGGCGGATCCACCTGGAGACTAATAGAGGAGTGGTGGCTCGGTTCCTAAGACCATTGAAAATATGTGTTTTCCAATGGTCTTAGGTGACCCCATTTGACCCCCAAGGGGTCGCAACCCACAGGTTGAGAACTGCTACTCTACACAATAGAGAGCCCCTGAAGAATTTTGAGTAGGAGAGTAGCAACACCAGAGCTATGAATTAGAGAGTTTTTGACAGATGTATAAAGAATGGATTGGAGAAGGAGGAAGACAAGAGTCAAGGAAACAAATTAGGAGGCTAATTATGTAATTATGAAATCATAAGAGAGACAGAGACAGAGAGAAAGAGACTGAGACTCAAATGGGTTGTGAACCACATGGTAGCAAATGGCCTATACTTTACAGCTGGGAAAGGATAAAAGAAGTTTATATACCTTGATTCAGCTAGCTAGCTATTAGGCCCAATTCATTGGAATTCCTCTGCTCTGAAACCTTCAAAAGTTCACTATTCCCTGATAGCATACCAAGATATCTCCCTGCTTTCATGTGCATTTACTCCATGTTTCATCAGTCCCCACTCTTCTGTGCACAGAGATAGTTTCTGTACCTTCAAGACCATCCCCTCACCACCATTGCTGAGAGAAGATCAGGAAGAATTCTTTATGATTTGACTCCTGGAGAGTCAGGGTTCACCTTGAGTACCTGTTGGAATGGCAAGGACACTTAGCAAGAAGAAATGACCTGGGAGTCCACCTATCAACTTAATCTTTCAAAACTAGTGATACACCAAGCCCAGGAGACCTGGGGAAGAAATGGCATTCTCCACTGCTTAGAGTTGTCCATTGCCTTGGAGAGCAAGTCCATTTGCAAGAATTTATGGCTCTTGTTTTGATTTTTACTTCAGATCAGGTTACTAATTTTGGCTTGTTTGTTCAACAGTTCCCTGCGAAGGGACTTCCCAGCAGTAATATCCTCCCTTTCTCCTCCCCCTCCACAAACAGGAAAGCTGATAATCAGTGCCTTGGAACCTGCTCAGTTATAACCCATGATAGGGCCAGGGGCAAGGACAAGTTGTGGGCAAGCAAAGTAGAATGGGAAATATGAGAATAAAATTCATTAGAGATCTTGAGGATAGACAGAGACTTCAGATTAATGAGAAGAGAGAGGATCACTTAAGCAATAGAGGATGAGATTGCCTTAGGAAAGAGATAGGAATTTACCCTAACTGAAAAGTGGAGACCCAGCCCATCTCAACCTGACCCATACCCCAACCATGAGGTTAATTTCTCATTCCTCAATCCCCTGGAATCTCCAACATGTCCCCTTACCTCTGCCCCCCAGCCTTCCTTCTGTTGGAGCCTCTGATAGATTGTGGTAGCTATCTATCAGTGGCTCTGACCCAGAGGAATCTCCACTGCTTTGAGTTGTCTGTTGCTTTGGAGAGCAAGTGCAGTCAGAAGAATTGATGGTTCTTGTTTAATATTGATTGATATATTCAATCAGTGGATAGGAGAGGCAGAAGAGACTATTCACACTGCAAAGGACAGTGTGGGGTGGGAAGGAAAATGAGGGAGTTGTGACCCTGGAGAATTCTGAATGCATTTTCCCATTAAAATACTATGACATATGTTGTTTAGTTTCTATAATGCTCGTAGTACAGAGCCTCAGCTCTTCCATGGCTTCATAAGGGATGTGCCTTTGCTAAACTTTTATATCTCTTCTAGCACCTAAGGGAATATTCTGCATATAGTAAATGCTTAATATTTTTTTATCATTATTACAATACTGTACGTATATCATTATAGATTATATACTATCAGTACACTAAAAACTCCTGGATTAACCTGGAAGCTTCAACACTACTGTTAACAGTTCAATATAAAATATACAGTATTCTGAATTTCAAGTTACTGATTTTAAAACAAACTTTTAAAACACAACTTGTTTGTGAATTGGGAATTGTTTGTATGTTTGTGTGTGTGTGTCTGTGTCTCTGTATATGTATGTATATTTCTAATTATGCATCATAGTAGAGTATAGGGGTCAATAAACTACGTCCTAATCCACAGCCCGTTTTTATATAGTCTGCAAACTAAGAATGGTTTTTGCATTGGTCAAATATAATTTGTCAACCCCTGGTATGGTGGAAAGATCATTGGACTAAGAATCGAAAGACTTGGGAGAAGCAGTATAATATATAAATAAATATGAAACAGGAATAACTTTTCAACTTTAATGGTAGAAAGGACAAATACACGAATAACTGTGTTATAAAGAAGAGTGAGATAAGTGCAAAAGACAGGTCCAAGAAAAGTCTCCTGAGAAATTCAAAGAAAGAGACACACTGCCTTGACCTGGGAGAGGAAGGAGGCAAGGCCTTCTGAAAGGAGTGGCAGTATTTGGGGTAGACCTTTAAGGAAGGTAGAGATATAGACAGAAAGAAATGAATATGGGATATGATGTCTACAAAGGTGCCAAAAGAAAATAGATTAGGATAAAATGGAGTATAAAGAGTAAGAGGAAACCAAATGTCTCAATGAATAGAGTGCTGAGCCTCAGGAAGACTCTTCTTCCTGAGTTGAAATCTGACCTCAGACACTTACTTGCTGTGTTACCCTGGGCAAGTCACTTAATCCTATTTGCTTAAGTTTCCTCATCTGTCAAATGAGCTGGAGAAGGAAAGGGCAAACTAATATCTCTGCCAAGGAAAACCCCAAATGGAGTCACAAAGAGTTAGACACAATAGCAACGACTGAACAAAGATTAATGCAAATTGATTGGAATATTGAGCATGTAAAAGTGAGTAATATGAAATAAGTCTGGAAAAGTGTGGTGAAACCAAAGTGTAGGTGGCTTTGAATGTCACAATCAGGAGTCTATAATTTATTCAGGAGGCGATTGTAAACAAGGGGAAGGTTTTTAGCAGTGACATCGTAGTAATGCATTAAGAAGATTACTTGAGGTAGGGATGTGGAGGATGTGTTGAAAAGACAATAGTGTAGGAACAGGAAGACTAGTTAGGAGGCTATTAAAATTTTAGCTCAAACTGAAAAACTGAGGGCTGAATTAATGTCGTTATGGTGGAAATAGAAATGAGGGCCTGGGTATGAGAGATGATTTGAGAGACACAATGGCAGCCTGACAACTAATCAAATGTGTGGAATGAAGGAAAGGTGATCATCAAAAATGACTCCACATTTCTGAGCTTGGGTGATTGAGATGATGGTGGTGCCAATAATAGAAAGAGAGAAACTGGGCTGAGAAGCATGTTTTTGGAGGAAGATGATGAATTCAGTTTTAAACATAATGAGTTTGAGAGGGCCAAATGAGGTGGAGATATAAATTTAAGAGATATGTAGATTTACCTGTATAGAAATAAAGATTGGAGTCAAGCGAGTTGATGAGGTTTTTAAGAAAAGAATAGAGAGAAAAACAAAAGATCTAGCAAAAAACCTTGGGGTACTCCTAGTTACTAGGAGCAGGAGGAACATAAGGAGGCAGAACAAGACACATAGAATGAGTAATCATAAAGGTAAGAGAACTGTGAAAGGATACAGTTTAAAAAGTCTAAGGAAAAGAGAGAGTGTTTATAAATACATACATACATACATATATATATATATATATATATACACACACCAAAATAAACTCCAAATTGTTGTGTGATCCAGGCACAAAAGTTCAAATCATAAACAAATTAGAATAAAGAAGAAAGTGTCTTTCAAATAGGAGATGAGTTCTTGACTATATAAAATTTTAAAAGGGTTTGTACAAATAAATTGAATATCGAAATTAAACAGAATAAAAACAAAACAAAATAGAAACTAATTGAAATTAGAAAGGAAGTAGGTTCCTGGGGGGAAAGATCTTTATAGCAAATTTCTCTGATAAGGATCTCGTGTCCAAGGAATATAAAGAACTGATTTGAATTTATAAATCTAAAAGCCATTCTGCAATGGCTAACTAAAACTAAAAGGCAGTTTTCAAAGAAATAAATCCAAGCTATCAATAGCCATATTTTTAATGATCTAAATAATTAATAGAGAATTCAAATTAAAGCATCTTCAAGTTCCTTCCACATACTAATCTGACTAGCAAAGATGACAGAGGAAAATGACAACTGTGGGAGGGGCTGTGGGAAAACATATAGTTCAGTACTGTGATATATATCACATATACTATGAATATGCATATATATACATATGTGTGTGTGTGTGTGTGTGTGTGTGTATATATACATCAGCTGTGAATTAATCTATCCATTCATTCAGCAAAGTAATTTAAAACTATGCCTCAAAAGTTACTGAAATGTTCATGTCATTTGACCAAGCTGTATTACTACTAGGCCTATGCCCCTAAAGAACTCAAACAAAAATAGGGAAAGGATCTATAAGGGGGAAAGTATTTTATAGGGGGTGGCTAAATGGTGCAGTGAATAGAGTACTGGCCCTGGAGTCATGAGGACATGAGTTCAAATCCAGCCTCAGACACTTAACACTTACTAGCCATGTGACCTTGGGCAAGTCACTTAACCCCAATTACCTTGCCTTCCCCTCCTCCAAAAAGCAAAAAAAAGTTTTTATAGCATCTCTTTTCACAAAAATGGAATATAAGGGATATCCTCTATTTCCCTTAATCCACTGGAGAAGGAAATGGCAAACCACTTCTGTTTCTTTGCCAAGAAAACCCCATGACTAGAATGGTTTACTACAAGGTCATGAAGAGTCAGACACAACTGAAAGACTGAACAACTATTGGTGAATGACTAAACAAATTGTCCTATATGAATGTAATTAACTATTTTTCTGTCAAAAATGACAAAATGGGTAATTTCAGAAGAAAGTAGGAAGACCTCTCTGAACTAATGCAGAGAGAAGTAAGTAGAACTAGGAGAACAATTTACACACTAACAGCTTTATAAAGAAGAGAACTTTGAAAGATTTTAAAATTCTGATCAATGAAATGATAAACCACAAATCCAAAAGAATGAAGATTAAATACACCATTCACTTACTGAAAGAGAGGTGATGAACTTAAAATGCAGAGACATACATTTTTGGACATGGCCAGTGCAGGTATTAATTTTGCTGGACTATGAAGCTATGTATTGAGGGTTTTGCTTACAAAGGTTGATTTTGTTTTTGATCAGGGCAGAGAGAGGATGGTAGTAGAAAAGACAGATTAATTTTAAAAATACCCATGTAAAAACAGAAAAAGTGTAGGTGATATGAAAACAAAAAAACAAAATATAGCAACAGAAACTTTCTTTTACAAAAATATAGAGTGGGTAGTCCATCCACAATGTTAAATATGGCAGAACGAAGATAAAAAAAAGAATTATATTTATTAGTAAGTAGGTCATAGTAAACCTTAAAATTAGCTCTTTATGTCTAGAAATCACAGAAAGAAACCAGATTGCACAGGGTTGAGAAGTGAATGGACAGTGAGGAAGTGGAATCAGTAATGGTAGCACTATTCTTTCTAGAAGTTTGGCAACAAAAAGAGAGGAGTCTGACAGAAGCCTTCCTTGAAGGGTTGGCAGTGTCAGGGAAAGGTTTTTACTTTTAGGGCAACAAGCTGAGCATGTTTGTAGGCTAGAGGGACAGAATGATTGAGACCTTAGAGAAGCATAAAGAGTAAGGAGTTGATTAGTGGAGCAAGGTTTTTCAAAGAGATGGGATCTAGGTTTCAGATGGAGGAATTAGTTTATCAAGTATCAGAGACCCACCTCTTCTGACTGGAAGGAAGAAAATGGATGAGGACGCAGATAGGTTTGGAGGAGAAGTCTTTAATAACAGAAAAGTAGGAGGCAGGGTCATTTGCTTAGTGATCTGCACTGTGAAGTGTATAAACAAAGATTCTGATCTACGTTTTATAGCTATATATCAGAGGTTCAAGTGACTGACTATTCCAAAGTCAATTTGCTAAGTGGTAGAAGAAGGACTCAAATTCAAGTCTTTTAACATTAAATCCAATGTTCTTTCTCCTTCACAAAGGAACTTTACGTTTGTAATCTACCAGAAAAAATATGATATTTTTTTCTATCTCCATAGCCCAACCTCTCAAATCAAGTGAAATGGATTTTTAAAAAGTGAAACAAACAAAAAAGTGACAACAAAACAAAGCTAATTCTAACATTCATAGCAGAAAGCCAATGAGTGCAACGCAGTGAAAAAAGACCCTGCCAAGGGCACGTCAACTTTCTAAGAGGTTATAGAAGAACATAAATATAGCAAGTTAAAATTTTTTTTACCCTAACACCTTTTCCAGTGTACTTTGAAATTTAGAATAGCTGCAAATGTTAGTGTTTAACCAGATGCATGGGATCATGTGAGAATTCTGAGCAGGGGTCAAGATCAGTATATGGACACAAAATAAATTTTAAATGTTTCTATGAAGTTTTTGAGTGTTTAAAAGAGATTTCATTATTTTCTTAGGAAATAGACCCTATTTTGAGGAAGTAAAAAAGGACAAATAGGATGTGATACTCAAAGGAAAAGAAATTAATTATTTCCCTGAAGTAAGCAATTTAAACTGTAAATAAAGGCTTATTGTCTAGAGGATACAAATTTTAATACTTACCAAGAAATAATAAGTTAGAGATGTTTGCTATACCTCAAACCTCTTATCCTGATTTAATAAAGCTAGAAAGATACATCTTTCAAACTTTCATAGTTGAAGGATCCCAGCTTTTTAAAACTCATGATATCTTCTGCCAACAGAAGAAATAA
Source organism: Pseudocheirus occidentalis (assembly GCA_028646575.1). Classification (NCBI taxonomy): domain Eukaryota; kingdom Metazoa; phylum Chordata; class Mammalia; order Diprotodontia; family Pseudocheiridae; genus Pseudocheirus; species Pseudocheirus occidentalis. Next base: position 85,361,947 of record CM053596.1, on the reverse strand, counting down.
CTACCTGAATTTATCTAGATCTTCATTTGCCTTTTAGGCAAATCTTACTGGCCTGATGAAAAAATAGTAAGCCTTTGGTAGAAAAAAAAATTAGAGAAAGAATGAGGCCGTTTCCTTGACTTTTAATACATTCTATTTTTCTTGTTCTTCTCTTGTCTTTTTCTTTTACTAACATCATAAATACTTCTATTCTGCTACCACAAAGGGAAATGGGGAGGCATCTTATTACTTGAACAAGACCACATCTTTACAGTTAACATGATTTAAGGCATCATTTTCCCTAAAAGATACTGAGAGAGATCCTTGAATTTTTCAGAGAACAGGAACATGAATGGGGAGAAGTATAGTATTGTGGAAAGTAAATCGAACTTGAAACCAGAGGAGCAACATTTGAGTGAATGCTAACTCTGATAGTTGTTAGCTGTGTGGTTCTCGTCAAGTCATTTAACCTCACTCTACTTTAGTATCCTCATCATGGACTCTAGATTTTGGCAGAACAGATTTTGAAAGATTTAGGGGTTGAATGTAAACTCCTTATGAACAATGAGCATTTTATTTATTGTATTTGTATCCACAGCAGAGTTCTTGGCACATAGTATATAATTAATACTTGTTGATTATTTAATTGATAGAACTAAAAATCTACAGGGCAAGTCATTCCAGTAAGAAGGACATTTAAAACAAAATGCTAATGACACATAGAAACAATTCAAATGAGGAAAAACAGAAAGAGACCAATATGAATATACTGAGAACTTACCTGTCAACTTACATTCTACAAAAATATGTATAGTGAAAAGATAAACAACGTATGATACATGAATATAAGGGTGAATGTGATGAAATGCAAGAGACAATGAATAGTTAAATGGGAAGACATAAGAAATTATGAAAAGCAAGCAGAACCAGGAAAACAAAATTTATAATGACTACAACAATTTATGTGAATACAGCCCCCAAAACTGACACTGTGAAATATGTCCAAGCTTGGCCCTCAAGAAGGGATATGGGAATGAGCTTCCTTTTCTTTTTTGAAAAGGCTGGGGGATATGGGTAGGAAACATTGCATACTAATGTCAAACTTTCTTGATGTGTTGATTATTTAAAACTTTCCTCCTCTACTTTTATGTTTTGTTCTTTTTATAAAGGATGGCTCTCTGGTTCAGGAAGGGAGGAGACTACATAAAGAAATGAAGGCAGTATAAAATCAGAAGGTATCAACTAAAAAACTCATCTTGCAGAACTTTTATAAGAGAAGTTCTTTGTAAATCTAAAAGCACTATGTTAATGTGAAATTATTATAAGGTAAAAAGATACCTTTTGAAGGAAAAGGAGTAGAATTTGTACACAAAGGATGACTACCTAAGAAGGGAAGGGGGAGATATAAATTTGGAAATGTATATGATATCAAAACAAAAGATACCAATGCATTTTTAAGGGATATATATATATATATATATATACACACACACACACACACACACACAGAAGATGGAAGCAATGAACATGTAAGAAAAGATTCAGAAGCTTAGTACAGTACCATAAGAATAGAATGAGAATTGTTTACAGCTTGAAATGAGCTTGAAATTTCACAAGGAAAGCCAGAACTAACAAAAAGTATTTTTTTAAAACTACACTGGGGAAAACAGGACCAAAAGAATGGGGATAGGAACTGACACTAATAGCAAATGAGACTATAATAACTGATGACAGAAGGAAAGCAGAGCTACGCAATTCCTATTTTGTTTTTGTTTTTTTTCTCAGTCAGAGAAAATGACATGCAGATTGGAAAAGATAGATTAAAAGTGCTTATACAGAGTTGATGCCCACGGAAAGTAAGGTAACAGTAATGAAACACTTAACTATTCTTGATGAGTTAAAGTTACTTTAAGAATTGGGGGATCTGACTGCTAAGCTACTGTCAGTGTATAATAGTAATGTAATTTGAAGAGCCCCTTGTATTAGCAAGCACTTTGCACCTTGTTTCAAGTGGGATTATATCAAGTATTATGATCCAGAACTTGTGAATCCCACAGTGGGAGGAACTTCCTGTGGTAACAGGAAGGGGTGAAACAGGGAGGAGCTAATACCTTATATAAGGAAAAGCCCAAGCTGAGAGAGGCCAGAATTTCTCTCAGTGAGCATCTGGAGGCTGGGCTGCTACTGCTGGACTGAGGACTGAACTGAGAACTGAGAAGAACTGAGAAGAGAAAAGAGAACTGAGAACTGAGACAGAGCTTCTTGGAGCAGGCCTTGTGGAGATTGAGGAGGAGAGGCCAGAAAGTGATTTTGATTTTGAGAATGGGGCTTCAGGGAAGACTTTTTTCTGGGAACTTCTGCTGAGACTTTTCTTCTGGGAACTTCTGCTGAGAGCTTCTGAGAGCCAGGTTGAGGAGCTACCATGAGTGAGAAAGGAGGATCCCTGCTTGATGGAAACTGTTGTGTTGTGTAGCCTTGGGGATGTGGGTGTTCACTTCATTAACCATGTGTGCCAACTTCGTGGTTATTGTAATCATTTTGACTTTCTAGTTTTGGGATTTGGTTTCCTGGTATTTGAATAGGGACTTGGGGTAGACAAGACTATGGAACACAAACTGCATGGAGAGCTGGACTAGGAACTGGGAGCTATTTGTCTTTGAACAGTTGTGGCAGTTGGTTAGATTCAGGCAGTAACTGGAACCATGGAAGAGGAACCATGGAAGCTGAGAGTCTACCTCCTGTCAAGATGAAGAGACCTCTCCTTGGTTATTTAATGCTGACTGATGAAATTGTAACTTACTTGTGACCTAGGAGTGAATGGCCTTTGTACTTTCCACTGCCCCGTAAGAAGGTATTGAGTACTGACTGATGATATTGTAACTTAATTGCACCCCATGAGTGGAGGACTTTGATTTCTGTACTGTGTGAATGAATTAAGGACTTTGTGATTGACTAAATGAATGTACTTTGCTTAAAACTATGTGACCACTTTGATGAAAACCATGTGGCTATTTTAGTGATAAGTTGTAACATTTTGAATGCTGTACTTTGATTTTCTTTGAATGTTTTGTCTTAGTTTGTTACTGAATAGAGAGTTCACTACACTGTGTAATCAGAACCTTGAAAGCTGTTCATAGCAGCAGTCCTTGGAAAAGCTGCTCATGCTTGGCTTTACACAGTGGTATTTGAAAGATCAGGAATGGTATACAGGACTGGAGAAGGGCAAATGTTATTCTAATTATTTTTTAAAGGAGATTAAAGTCTTCAGAATATAGGCCAATGAACTTCACTCCCATTCCTGGTGTTTTGGTGCATGGTATTCTGCTTCTGAAAGCTTTGAAATGTGCTCTATAAAATCTAGGATTCATGAAAAAAAAAAACCTCTAGAGGCCTAAGTTATTTGCTCAAGGTCAGAGAGTCAAAGCTGGAATTCTGACTTAGATCTTCTGACCCAAAAAGTCAATGTAGATTAATGAAAAACAGGTCATGCCCAACTAATCTTATGTCCTTTTATGATAAAGGAACTAAACTAATAGATCAGAACATGCTAATAGAATTTACTAGATTTTAGCAAAGTATTTGATGCATTATTTCATGCTATTCTTGTAGAAAATATAAACAGCTATGGGCCACTAGACAAATGAGGAAAATTAGATTCAGAATTCATGAATTCAAAGAAAATTCACTAATGGGACAGTGTCAGTTTGAAAGGAGCTCTAGATATGTGTTTGGTCTTCTCCAATCTGGCAGTTTTATCAGTGGCCTGAAAAGAGGCACAGTTTGTCAAATGTGCGGATGATACAAAGCTAGTAGAGATGGTTAACACATTTGATGAAAGAGTCAGGATTCAGAAAAGAACAGGACACAACAAAGGGTCCATATGTAAAATTTAATAAGAATAAATGTAAGTAAAGTTTTATATTTGGGCTCAGAAATAGACTTCAAGTGTACACAACGTAAGAGCTATGGTTAGATGAAATATAAGAGCCATAGTTTGTCTAAGAAAGTTCTAAGGGGCTTTAAATAACGATAAACTCCGTGTGAGGGAGTCAATAAACTCAGTAAGAGTGAGTGCAATATGGTGTTCAAACAAATTTGATCTTGCCCTAAAATAAGAGAATCTACTATGTGCCAGGTACTGGGCTAAGTCCTGGGCATACAAAAAGTGGCAAAAGACAGTCAAGGAGCTTACAGTCTAACAGAAGTACAGCTTCCAAGAATAAAGAGATGCTAGTCCTCCCATATTCTGCATCCCAGTGACACATAGAGATCTGTGTCCCATTTTTGTAATGACTGGAAAATGTCGGAAGGAGGACAACCAGAATAGTGAAGTAACTAAAGTCTACATCATGTGGGGATAAGTTGAAGGAAATGAAGATATTTATTAGGGAGAAAAGAGGTCTTTAGGGGAGGGAAGACGATGGCTATCTTTAAGCATCTGAAGGACTAGAGGAGTTGTAGAAGAAGAATTATATTTATTCTGTTGTGTACCCAAAAGAAAGAACCAGAAACAAGAATGGAAGGTACAAAAAGTCAAATTTAGGTTTGATGTAAGATAAAACTTCTAACAATTAAAACTATGAAAAAAATTTAATGGGCTAGCCTAAAAAGAAGTGGGTTCCCCTTCATAAGAGGTCTTAAAGCAAATGCTATTTGACAATTTATTGGTTCTGTTGTAGTGAGAATGTGCTTTATCTATGAAATAGTGATAATAGTAGTAATAGAAGAGATAACTAATCTGAGTTTTACTCAGAAATTACTTTGCATTTATTTTGTATTTTCTTATCTGTGAGAACGCTGTTTTCTCCTAGTAGAATGTAAGCTCTTTGAGGGCAGTGACTGTTTTGTTTCTGTCTTTGTATCCTCAGTCCCCAATATATTGCCTATAACTTAGTAGGCAGTCAATAAATACTTGTTAAATTGTTTATTTAATGTTGAATTAAATCCTCATTTGCCAAAAGCAAACCCAAATATCCTATTTCAAAGGGTTACTATGAGTAAACCTTAAAGGTATTATATAAGTATAATGTGATTGACTCTAGCCCCACTCTTTCAGGGCCTGTCCTGTTACATTTTACCCCTCAGCCCCAACTTCCATCCATGGTTCCAGGTTTCCCTTTGGAGGTCAAGTAAAACAGGAGTTCCCTACATGTATTTAAAGATAGCCATTATATTCCCCAAAGTTTCCTCTTCAGTAGGCAAAATATCCTGATTATTCAACTAATCCTCATATGTCAAGATCTCCAGTCCTTTCAACCTAGTTGCCCTTCTTTGTCAGTGTCTTTCCTAATGTGACATGAATGACTTTGCCCCTCTCTAGAGCCCTGAGGAGAATGGGAAGTCTTTCTTCTCTGCCATCACTCAAGTCCTCACTGATTGTATTCCCCCATTTTCAAGGACTCATGACTAGCACCCCAACCTCAGATTAGATTTTACAAAGAGATACTTATTCCAAAGACATATTAACAGCAAGTATACAAATATTGCTGGGGGCAAAATCACTCCCACCTCATTCTCTGAGAATATTAGATATTAGGTTTACAACTTACCACAGTTCTTATTTAGCAATGGTCTCATCAAGTTCACATCCAAAGGCAACATCACTTCCAGCTTCTTCTGGGCTGCCTGCAACACCCGACCTGGATTCCTAGACTCTCAGGTCTTCATAGCTCTCACTCCGTGATGATATCAGAGACTCCATTCTCTGCACCTAGAATTGAAAAGAACTAACAAAAAGACTGAATACCTAGGCTCATTTTTTTAGGGGCACATGGCTAAGCAGGATGGGAGAAGGAAATGGGTAGGATTTAAATTAGGTGAGTTCTCAGGTTATTGGACCAGTTATATCTTCTTTTATTAAATACATTTTTAAATTTAACTTTCATTATATATAGCATGATACTGGGTTGTATTCATAGTTCCTGAGCAATTCTACTTCTTAGTATAGAAGTAGAATTTATCACTTCCTTAATAGAGAAAATACTTCTAGGCCTTCTGAAATTAAAAAATCCCCAAATATATTTTTGGGGTGAATATTTTACACTCTGATGAAGATGCCTAGATCTCATAGGCCAAACTTCTAACAAGAACTTTGGTATAACTTTGAATGAAAAAGTATGTTTCATCAATAAAAATTACCTTTTTTCATTCTTCAGTCCTCCAGTCTTTATATTGTTTTGCCCATGGCAAGTATTTTTTTCTTCAAGGCAATAATTATTAACTCTTTTATTATATAAATATTAGCTATTTTAAAAGTCTTCCTTACGTACATAATACTTCACAGATCAAGAATCTTCTGTTGCTCCCTATTGCCTCTAGGATAAAATATAAACCTTTCAGCTTGCTGTTCAAAATTCATTTCAACCTATCTCAAGCCTACCTTTCCAGACTTAATTTCACATTACACCTCTGCATGCATCCTTCATTTCAGACAAAATGGTCTCAAACTCGGCATCGCATCTTCTGCATCTCTGCCTTTCCACAAACCCTTTCCCATAACTGGAATAGCCTCCCTCTTCACTTATTTCTCTGAAATCTTTAGCTTACTTCAGGGTTCAGTCATTAATAATCAGTTAGTCAATGTATATTTATTAGGTGTCTACTATGGGTCAAACACTGTAGTGCAGTATTCAGTTCTGGTTTCACCTCCTACACAAGACTTTTTTGAATCCCTCTGGTTCCAAGCCCTCTAGTTTTTGGCTATGCCAGCAGGGAATAAATTCTGGCAGGTTTTATTATGCCTGAAAGGTTTTTGGTATGCTTCTGGAAATAGACTAGATTTACTGTCCAAATAACAAAGCTAGTTTTCTTCATACTCAGATGATCATATATTTACTTATCTATTTATATGTTATATTCTCTACCACCAATAGATGATATACTCCTTAAGGGAAGGGATTATTTTTATTTGCCTTGCTCTTTATTTCTCCTGCGGGTACCACCAGTGACTTACAAATAGTACATGCTTAATGAATGCTTGATTAATTGAGTTTACAAATCTAAGTCATTTTTCATGTTATCTCCCTGCTAGTTCAATCAATAAATGCTATTGGAATAATGTGGTTTAATTGTATCTCACTCCAAACTAGGTCTATAGATCAACATCTTATAACATATACCAAGATAAGATCAAAATAGGTACATGATTTAGATGTAAAAGGTGTAAAGGGTGATACCATAAGCAAGTTAGGAGAGCAAGAAATAGTTTACCTATCATATCTAGGGAAGAATTTATGGCCAAACAAGATACAGAGAACATTATGAAATGCAAAATGGATAATTTCAATTACATTAAACTTTAAAAGTTTTTACACAAACACAGCCAACGCAGCTGAGATTAGAAGGAAAACAAAAAGATGGAAAAGCAAGTGTTTTCAAAAAAGACCTCATTTCTTAAATATATAGAGAACTGAGTCAATTTTAAAAGAATACAAGTTATTTCCAAATTGAAAAATGGTCAAAGGATATGAACAGGCAGTTTTCAGGAGAAGAAATTAAAGATATCCATAGTCACATGAAAAAATGCTCTAAATCACTATTGATTAGAGAAATGCCAGTGAAAACAACTATGAGGTACCACCTCACACCTATTAGATTGACTAATATAACAGAAAAAGAAAATGCTAAATATTGGAGAAGATGTGGGAAATTTGGAACACTATTGCATTGTTGGGGGGAGTTGTGAACTAATGCAACCATTCTGGAGAACAATTTGGAGCTATGCCCAAAGGGCAGTCAAATTGTGTATATCCTTTGATCCAGCAATACCACTACTAGGTCTGTATCCCAAAGAGATAATTTAAAAAAAAGAGAAAAGGACCTACATATGATAAAAACATAGCAGCTCTTTTTGTGGTGGCAAAGAATTGAAAACTGAAGGGATACCTATCAATTGGGGAATGGCTGAACAAGTTGCGGTATATGAATGTAATGTAATACTATTTTTCCATAAGAAATGACAAGCAGGCAGATTTCAGAAAAAACCTGGACTCACATGAACTGATGCTGAGTAAGGTGAGCAGAATCAGGAGGACATCATACATAGTGACAACATTGTGCAATAACTGACTTTAACAGACTTAGCTCTTCTCAGCAATGCAATGAATGATCTAAGACAATTCTAAAAGACTCATAATGAAAAATGCTGTCTACATCCAGAGAAAGAACTATGGAGTCTGAATACAGATTGAAGCACACTATTTTCTCTTTTTTTCTTTCTTATGGTTTTTCCCTTTAATTCTGATTCTTTTTTTTACAATATGACTAATGTGGAAATATGTTTAATATGATTACACATGTATAACCTGTATCAGATTTCATGCCATCTTGGGGAGGGGGAGGGGAGAGAAGGAGGGAGAAAAAAATTTGGAATTCAAAATCTTATAGAAAAAACACATGTTGACAGAAATTGAGGGAATGCCCATCAATTGAAGAATGACTGAACAAATTGTGGTATAAGGATGTAATGGAATACTATTGTACTATAAGAAATGAAGAGCAGGCAGACTTCAGAAAAACCTGTAAGGACTTATATGAACTGATGCTGAGTGAAGTGAGAAGATCCAGGAGAACATTGTACACAGTTACAGCCATATTGTGCAATAACTAACTTTGATAGACTTAGCTCTTCTCAGCAATGCTAAGTTCTAAGACAACTGCAAAAAGCTCATGATGGAAAATGCTATCCACATCAGAGAAAGAATTATAGAATCTGAATGTGGATAGAAACACACTATTTGCTCTCCTTTTTGTTTTGTTTCTTCTTTCTCATGCTTCATTCCTTTCGTTATAATTCTTCTTTACAACATGACTGATGTGATAATATGTTTGATATGAATGTATGTGTAGAGCCTATATCTGATTGCATCCCATCTTGGGGGGGGAGGGTAGGGAGGGCAGAAAGGGAGAGAAAATTTAAAAATCAAAATCTTGTGGAACTGAATGTTCTAAACTAAAAATAAATAAATAAATAATTTAAAAATTAATGTTTCATGATTCTACATGTAATTGGACAATATAAATACTATTTATAAAAAATAAAATAAAATAATTGTATCTCACTCCAAGCTTTCTGAAGATTTGTTCTCACCTTCACTGACTACTTTTTTAAAAACTTTTATAAGTTAGTATTCTTCAATATCTCCTGCTATTCTCTTCTGTAGTATTTTTAAATGAATTTATATTCTAAAGTAGGCAGTTGTCATTGCTTTACAAAGTAAAAAAGTGTTCGATTACTAACCCAGCTTCTAAGTGTTTTGGGCTTCTTGTGGTGGCTGCTTAATGTCAGCTAAATGTTTACAGGAAATGGTGATATTACTGTCAACATCCTTGCCTTTTTCCGTGTCCCATTTTTTTTTCATTGATAGCTAGTTTGAATAGATCAGGTTGAAGCTATTGTAATTTTATGTGATATTATCTTCCCCATCTTCCTTCTTCTTTCTAATGGGGTGTTGACTTTGACCTTTACTTTGACTAACTAATATTCTAACTCTAAACCAACAGCAAATTTTGAGTAGCCAATGGTTTCCTGTCTGTTGAGATAAAGTCAATTTTTTTTGTCCTGTTGTTCATTGTTCTTCCCGTCTCACACCATATAACTTTCTACTTGAGGAAATATACATAGATGTGAGGCAGAATCTTGATTAGCCTTTGACCTTTTTTCCTTATACTTGAACCATATTTTCCAACATGCTTTTTACCATCCTTTCCTGAAACTACCTTTCCACTGGAGTCACTAAGTATCAGAAATATATGCCAACCTGATCTGTAGAATCTTGTAAAATTCTTTGTAACATTTCTCTACCTTTATCCTCTATAACATATATTAGTGTCTAACTGTAAATATTTTCATAATAGTCTTTTTCCTTATGTTCATCATGAGTCCTGTAAGACAAGATGACTAAACTTCTCATGAAATGATGTAACATTTTGCCATTGCACAATGACCAATTTCCTTTGGTCTTCTGGTTTCATTTATCATAAGAATGTCAATATTAATGTGGTTGTATTCCCAAACGCATGTAAATTTTCTGGTCAGTGGATAAACACCTCATATTTAGAGTACCAATAGTTAAGTCTATAGTTATATATGATTTAACAATCATGTGGTTTTTAGTACCCTTTCCTTCCTTGTTCTGTAACTTTGCCACCATCAGTACCCAAGTAGAAAGAAGCCACACAGGTCTGAGAGTCATTTTTTTACTTTTCTTCATTTCATAGATTTCTGTGGTTAAAAATTTTCTTCACCTAGGGTCCAACCTATTCTTTGGGCTGCAGACTCAGTCCCTTGCAAGGACTTAAAACCTTTCAAGCATGATAGAACTTGACTGGTATTACACTCAATTGGCATAACCTTTGAGAACTTAAGATATCCTTTGTGCCCTAATGAGATGTCAAAGTAGGATTTTGTGGACGTTGATCTGACAGCAGAATGGGTTGGAAGGGTAGAAAGGAGAGTTGGGAAGACCTGTGAAGAAACTATAGCCATACTCAAAGTACTTACACCAAATTCAGCATATATCAATACATTGGTGCTATTTGAATAGCTAAAGTATACATCTACAGAAACAAAGAAAGGAAAGAAGGAAGAAAGGAAGGAATGAAGAAAGAGAGAAACAGAGAGGGAGAAAGGAAGGAAGAAACAAAGAATTAAAGAAACAGAAAGAAAAAACAGAAAGAAATAAGAAAATGCTTAGTGAGGCACAAAGGAAAACAACTGTATGAAATGCAGAATGGAAAAAGTGAACTTAATTGAAGGAAGAATATTATTAGGGGAGGCTAAATAGATTGTGAAATATTGTTGCTACCCTCCCTATTCCCTCCCCCCTCCGAAAAGAAAATAAAGATGTGACAAAGAACTGGCCCCTGGGAAATTTTCTGAGCACAGAGAACGCTGCAGAGAACAGCCATCCTTTGACCCTGAGGGCAAAGGAATAGATGACTAATAGGTGTTTTTGACCTGATATGTATGATATTTAATGAAAATTTTCAATTAAAAACAGGGAGGGGAGAACTGAGGAGCCTTGGAGATAAGGAAGAATTGTTTCCTTTAAACTTTATTTTATGACCAAATGCAGAATGTGATTTTTCCTAACAAGAAGGGTAGTAATCCCAGTGGGAATGGCACAGCTAATTCATTATTTTTCAGGGCATTTCTTTTCTCTCTTTTTTTTTTTTGACATTTACTCTATTTACTTTTTTGATATCTCACTTGGCTCCTATTGCAGCGTGAAGGGATGTCAAAATCCCAAACCTTAACTACTTCCCCAAATCCAGGGGACGCTTAAAAGAGGCAAACTCTGCTAAAGATGGTGTTCTGAATCACTCTACCACAGAATGCTGTTTCTTCAGAAGATGGGATGGAATTGTAGGTTGAATAAGAGGGCAGACTTGGAAACTAGACAGCTTCTTAAGCTTCTGGAGAGCCAGGGTGGTGCTTTGATGTAGTTAAAAAAAAACCCCAACATTTTTGTTCTTTATCTGCCATTTAGTTTATGTTCTACCTTCTCAACATTATCTTCAGAGTTAACTTTATAGCCAGTTACACAAGCCAAAGTCAATACTACCGACCAGCAGTTCTCAACCTGTGGGTTATGTTCAATTTGTAACAATGGAAATCCATCTTGCATATCAGATATTTACATTACTATTCATAACAGTAGCAAAATTAGTTATGAAGCAGCAACAAAAATAATTTTATGATGGGGGGGTCACTACAACATGAGGAACTGTATTAAAGGGTCGTGGCATTAGGAAGGCTGAGAACCACTGCTATAGACACTGAGAAATGTTGTCTCGATAAAGGCAGCTTTAAGTGAAAATAATACCCAAACAGCTGTTGTAAAACTTGGAGGCTTTAGAGATGAAGGATATCCTGAAACTAATTTTAAAATTACAGCATATAGAAGAAAGCCCCTTGTTTTTCCTCAAGCCAACAAGAGTTGGGGACAATTAAGTGAATACTTTATCATTGTTGGAAACTGCGGATGTAGGTATTCTCTCTACCAATACAGTTCACAGTTTATCTATATTATTAGTAAATAATTACATGAGTGTTAGCCTGAAACCTACAGAAGTTAAGAGACTTAGTCAGTTACTTAGCTAAGTATCAGGATCAGAACATGAACCCAGGACTTCTTGAGTCTAAGTCTAGGGCTCTACTACACTAGAAGGGTCAAACTCTCAGGCTTCTGAGAAATGTTTAACAAAATAAATATACAAAATAACAAATAATGTTAATTTGTGGTTTTTTTATCCATTTCTATTGGAGTTTAACACCCCTAAACTACACTATCTCTCTTCTGAAACCATTAGGGCCTCAGTTAAATGCTGAATTTTCATGAATTGCTATATTAAAAATCTTTCAATTGACCACTGGTCAGTTACTCAATTGCTGATGGGGAAACTGTGAAAGTCATGGGAGAGAAGCTATGGGCCAGTGGGTGGTAGAGCACCTCAATTCATGCTGAGTCAGTTTTCATGGGAAGCTGAGTCATGCCAAAACAATCCATCTAGGGGAAAGCAGAAGGCAAGAACAGAGTTCCTAAGAAGAAAAATCCAGGAAACAAAATGGGGAAACTAGAGTTAGAGAAATTAACCCTACAGGAACCAGGAGTCATCAAATACTGAAAGACTAAATGTGTATAGTAAGGGTTCTTTCTCTGACATGTGGACTATTTTAAGCACAGGCAGTGTCCCTAACAGTCTTTACCTTCAATAACTTAGCTAGTATTGCGGTCTAGATGCAGGCAAGTCAGAGACAGAGCAAGGAAAATAGCCCCTATTAACTGCCTCCTTTATCCCTTTAGATCACTGTCATAAGCAGCAATTTTGGCACTAAGAGAAAGCTTCACAAAACAGATCTGCAAATCAACTTTTAAAGACAAATTGGGCAGAGACAGGGAGGAGAGACTCCAGGACATAAGACTCTGAAGGGTGAGAGACTCCAGAACACTTCCCTATAGAAAGGAGACAGAGACTCCAGGACACCAGCCTCTTGTGGCCACTAGAGACGAGGGGAGGAAGCTTGCACTTTAATCATCGTTGCTAATTACATTCAATAGAACTTAAGGTCCTTGAGGGCAGGAACTGTTTCATGTTTATCTTTGTTTCTCCAGTACATAGACACACCACTGGTTCTTAATAGATACTTGTTACTGATTGCACGAGGTATAAAACTCAGTGTTTTTTACCTTCTTGAAGGAGTATAGATGCTGTTGGTGTCTGCTAAATTTTGGTGGCCCAGGGAAAACCCTGTGGATGTAACTGCTAAGAATCCCTCTATAAAAAGGAGGAAAATTTCTTTGCTACCCAAGTGCTGTTTCTGTAATTTTTGATAGGTTACTGATCCCTGTCTGCTGCTTCCTCTCCCTTTATAAACCATCCTGGAGAAAACTGTCCTCAAAACCTCTTTTGTATGTGCTCTAGCCTTCTTTGGATTCAATACAAATAAGTTACTGACTTATAACTTTCAGAGGAACAAGAAGAGATGAATTCTTCCTCATGAATTGAACAAATAAGGGCCCATGCTCTTGGAGGCAATGGCAAATATGTCTGTACTTCTGACTTACCATATGACCTTGGACCAGTTATTTCTCCATGATAACATTTCTTCAAGAAAACAGAATCTGATTCAACTGAGGCAGCTAAGTGGTACAATGCATAGAGTATCAGGTGTGGAAGCAGAAAGCTCTGAGTTCAAATCTAGATTTAGCCACTTACTAGCTGTGTGACCTGGGGAAAGTCATTTTGCCTCAGTTTCCTCAACCATACATTTGGTGAGGACCAAATGAGGTAATATTTATAAAGCTCTTGGCACAGTGTCTGGCACATAGTAAGCACTTAATAAATACTTGTTTCTTCCTTCGGATTGCTTCTTAGCAGGGACATTAGGAAGACAAAACATTCACCACATGGAAAATTCACTGGGTTCCTTGGAGGAAAGATGTTCTATGAGTCTAAATCAAATTTCTTTCTGTATGGAGGTCCTATTCTGATGGTGACTCGGAGGTGACTGGGTTCTTAAAAGCCATAACAATAAAATACAAACTTTGGCAAGTCTTGCCAATATGGGCTTTGCATATGGGCTTAGCAATGGACTCTGTATTTCTTATTTGAGAACCAGCCTAGCTGGACTTGGACAGATATCACCAGGTAGACTGAAGTTTGGTAAGTTTTTTTTGGTCACAGCAACTGCTAAAGACCATCTGGTAAGGCAGAGGGAAGGTACTCACAGAGGGTATAATCACGATGGAATAATAAATTCTTTAAGTATTAAAGATTATTAGTTCCAAATGATGATGCTATATATCCATCGCCTTATCATGGGTTTCAAGCTGGCCTATGATCTTTGATCTAATCCAATCTCCCATCAAATGTAGAAATCTTTTTTACAATATAGGATCATCAGTTGATATCTGGAAAGAATTTTAGAGGATTTTAGCTACCTAGTGGGGCAGCTATGTGGCACAATGGATAAAAGTACTGGGACTGGAGTCAGGAAGACTACTCTTCCTGAATTCAAATCTGGCCTCAGACACTTACTAGCTTTGTGACCCTGGGCAAGTCCCTTAACTCTGTTTACCTCAGTTTCCTCATCTATCAAATGAGCTGAAGAAGGAAATGGCAAACCACTGCAGTATCTTTGCCAAGAAAACCCCAAGTAGGGTTACAAAAAATTAGAAGAGTCAGCAAAATGAATGACAAGCCATATATTTTCCAACTTTTCTAATTCAATTTTTAAATAGGACTCAATATGCTTTAGTTCATCACCATACCAAGTACTATTGCTATTCTTTTATATGAAATGTTTATAATGACATCCTTCTGTTTGTGAATTTACTTAACAGAAAGCTTTTATTTTTTTTTAGCAGGCATAGTTCAATTTATTTGTTTATAAAAAACATCTATGTGGTTACCATAGCAGCTGCCTGGGTCCTCTGGACAGATACACGACTGCAAGTCTTCACAAGATGGTCAGTGAATTCCTGATAAGGAGACTTCGTGAACACAGTCTCCTTCCACAGGTCTGGAGTTAGATAGCTGTATGTTTTGGAGATGACATCAAAGGTAGCTTTAGCAAAGTTGCCCAGAGTGGCAGTACAGCCTCTTGCAGAAGTGTAGCAGTCATCAATTCCAGCCATCATCAGGAGCTTCTTAGGCACTGGAGCTGAGACAATGCCAGTACCTCTAGGGGCGGGGATCAGGCGCACCAGAACCGATCCACATCGCCCAGTGACCTTGCAGGGTACTGTGTGAGGCTTGCCAATCTTGTTGCCCCAGTAGCTACGTCTCACAGGAATGATAGACAGCGTGGCCAGAATGATAGCACCACGAATAGCTGTGGCCACTTCTTTGGAGCACTTGACACCCAGACCAACATGGCCATTGTAGTCACCAATGGCCACAAAAGCCTTGAACCTGGTACGTTGTCCAGCTCTAGTTTGTTTCTGAACGGGCATGATCTTCAGGATCTCATCTTTCAGTGAAGATCCCAGGAAGAAATCTATGATCTCAGACTCCTTAATAGGAAGCGAGAAAAGATAGATCTCTTCCAAAGACTTGATCTTCATGTCCTTGACTAGCTGGCCCAGCTTAGTGACAGGAACCCACTCCTTGTCTTTGGCCTTTCCTCCCCGAGGCCCCGCGGCCATGACTGCGGCCTCGACCACGGCCCCCACTGCCGAAGCCCCTGAGGAAGCCTCCCTGGCCTCCAACTCCGGAACCCCAGGGCCTCCAGCACCTCTTGCAGCACTGGCGTCGTCCGCCACTTGGTGTTCGCTAGAAGTAGAAGCAACAGAAAGCTTTCGATACATTTGTCATCGTGTTGCACTGGGAACTGGATTCAAATCCTGCCTCCATCACTCAATACATATGTGAATTTGGACAAGTTACTTAATTTCTCTCACCTTCAGTTTGCTCATCCAAAAAAAAGAGGGGTGGTTGGACTGGATGATCTCTGAGGTTTCCAGCTTGACATCTTTGATCTCACCTTGGCTTTGAACCTTATTGCTTGAAATGTGAAACGTTACTACTCCTAGTGCATTTTTATTACATAAGATCCAAGAAAAGAAAAAGGGTCAACACAGGTAGAGATTCTACTCAAGCAGTGCCTACAACCCTTGGACAGTAAGAGGTAGAAGAAACCACATGACCTACTTAGAAGTCACAAAAGTTGGAGAACTGTCCCTCTGATTTACCAAAGGTTCCCCTTCTTTAAGAGGGAAAATTTATAGATTTTGTTTGTTTATTATTTGTTTGTTTTAAGAGGAAGAAGAAACATAACAGTTAAAATGTCAGATCTGCTATTTACTAGCTGTATGACATCTAAGTCACAAATTGTTGTTGTTCAGTCTTGCCCAACTCTTTCTGACCCCATTTAGGATTTTCTTGTCAAACATACTGGAGTGGTCATTTTTACAGGTGAGGAAATTGAGGTAAACAGGGTTAAGAGAATCACCCAGGGTCACACAGCTAGTAAGTGTTTGAGGCCAGATTTGAATTCAGGTCCCCTTGCTTTTAGGCCAGGAGCTCTATCTAATGCATCACCTAGCTGCCCCAAATTACTTCTCTGTTAAATGTTGGAGAAGATCTATAGAATCTAATTTATAAGGACTGTTCTAGTGCTAAATCTATAGTCTATGAACAAGAACTTTCTATGCTGTTGTTAACTCCAAAGACTCCTTTCCAATTCTGTTATATCTCCTATGGTTCCTAGAGTCTAGCCTGGCCAATTAACTGATACTCCTGGTCAGCATGTTCAATTTCCTTTCTCTGATAGCCTTAATTTCAATAAAACACTTTTGACTTGGTCATGCTCCAAATATGTCTTCCTTTTCTCTCCTCTCTGGTTCCCATTCCATTACTCATTTACAAGACTGGCAATTTGAGAGGACTTGTCTGTCTCCAGACCATAAGAAGAGCCAGATGAGGCCTCAGACAGTATTTGTAATGCTCAGTAATATATCCCATTTACTTGCAAATTCATGAAGGCAGGGATATTATTATCTTTGTATCTTCCCCATCCCCCACTGCTGCCCAGCATAGTGCTTTGCTTTTAGGCATCTATTAAATGGTTTTTGAATAATAATGACTGACATTTGTAGATATAATTTCTGCTCTGAATCTTTCTTGCCCACCTCCTCCACCCCACCCTGCCCCAAATTCCCATCTTCCCAACCAACCCAATTTCCTAGTTGTGTGGAATAGGGGATATGCTTTTAGGTTTGAGGAAAGGAAAGGGAAAGGAACTGATGTGACATATCTGAATATGAGAGAGGTGAATATGCTCAAGTTCTTACTGACAGGGATCTTGGGGCACGTTAAAACTGTTTTCTAGTCCTGTGATCTAGTGGTTAATTCTTTCTCCTCTGCTTAATCTATAGTGGGTTAACACATCCAGAAAATTTTGCATGTCCTTTCCAGGGCTAGGACAGCCCAGATCTAGAAAGGGGTCCATCTTCTCTTGAATCCACTGATCAAGAGTTTATTCTTTATACTTTGAATTCCAAGTCTGAGGTTCAGCATACTGTATGCATACCAAATTTTAACCTGTGTTATATCATTTGCCTATTCAAAGGAGGAATGAATTGTGCACTCTTTTATTTGGTACTTCCTTGGTCTAGTCTAATGGGCTTATAGTCACTCAGTAGATCAAGGATTCTTGACCTTTTTTATGTCATAGAACATTTTGCATTCTGGTAAAGACCATGGACTCCTCCTCAGAATATTGTTTAAAAGCATAAAATAAAGTACATAGATTAAATACATGATATTATTTCCATTACACTGAAATAGATATTTTTTAAATCCAAATTCATGGACACTCTGAAATCTATCCACAGATCCCTTTGGGATCAGGAAGGCCAGGTTAAGAACTTCTGTAATAGATGTTTTTATTATTATTGTTTTCTTGCTAATGTGCAAAAAATAAATTAATAAAAATGCATACAGTATGTTAGCATTCCTATCTATTTTGTAAAGAATCAACTCTTATTTTCCTATAGTCACATGACTAGGGAGAACAGAAATATAATCCAGATAAAAGAGGAGGCAGGTTTTGTTCATGTGGAGGCTCAGAAATAATTTCTGGTTGGTAAATCCACAAATCTGTATGTCACTTGACAAAGAGTCAATGCTAATCCATAGAAAAGGGAGGAATTAAAAGACAGAAGGTCACTAATTCTCTGACAACCACAGAAGACTCAGTGTAAATTTAGGATTCTTCAGTACCCATATTCTCAGAGCTAAATAAGATCAGATGAATATATGTCAGCATCCTCAATGGTTAAACATGGAGAGTTCATTTAACTCTTCATAACCATACTATGACATTGGGACTACAGCTATTATTATCCCCTTTTTAGAGACGAGAAAATTGAGCCTCAGAGTGACTTATAGAATTAGACCTAGAGTTGGAAAGAATATCAGAGGTCATCTAGTCCAACTTCCTCATTTTATAAATGAGGAAACTTAGGCCCATGGGCTTTAAGGGACGTGTTCAATATCACACAGGTAGTAACAGAGCCATAATTTGAACCCAAGTTTCTCTTGACTCCAAGTTCAACATTCTGTCCACTAGGCCACCATAGTGTCTACTTCAAAGATCTCTTCAGCTTTTGCAGAAAGTACTCATTTGCTAAAGATCAATTGATTGATCTTAGATTGATAAAGGTTAATTATTTCCTCATCTCTCCTCTGTTTCTACATGTTTCTCGCCTGGCAAGGCTGTTGAGAAAATTCAACAAATATCACATACACTTTTATGCAGAAAAGTAAAAAAATAAATGGGAAGCAAGCTAGATTCAGAACCATAGAGATATTCCCCTTCCCACTACCCCTTTGGAAGGAGGATAGAGAATTTATGCTGAAAACACCTTTTAAAAAAATTAACAAACTCTAAGACCTTTTTCAAAAATTTCTGCTTAGGGGTCCCAAATCTTCAGCTACAGTAGCGGGCCACAGCATCATGATAGCAATAAGTTGACTTGTTTTGATTCTGTCAAAGTCTCTGGATCTGGCCTCCATTATACAAGTTCAGCAGCCTAGAGAAGACCACCAATATTTCAAAACCGCAATAGTTCATTACGGAATGGTTGTCTGAGTCAGTGCTGATAGGTCCTGTCAGATCCATTTTGAATCATTGATTTGAATCACTATAAGATGAAACTATGTTATAGAATCAACCTTTAGCAAATTGTGAAAGAGAACCAGAGATCTGGCCACAAAACGAAAGTTAAGTATGTGAAATTTCCTGAAGGAAGCTTTTTTCTCTGGTCAGGCTACAAAGCACCACTGAAAAGTCTTTGCCATGACCATTCAAAAACTTCAATGGCATCACTCTGGCAGTGTATGCAGTATCTTTTTGAAGAGTCTGTGTTCAATTCAGATTCATTTCAATTCAAGAAAACATGTTATTTAGAGCAATAAAAGAATCATTTCCAGATCATATACCAGCATAGAACTCGAAAACTTGATATATAAAAATATTTCATAGGACAGGGTATATAATTCCTCCATATCATTTAAGTTCAATAAACTCAAATGTCTCAAATATTTATTAAGAACCTGCTATGTGTAAGATTGCAAGAATACAAAGATAAGTTGTTTCCCAGGACCATATAGCCTAGAGAGAGAGAGGAAAATAGAGAGAGGGAAAAAAATGTGTATTTGTGCATGAGCATAAATCTTTTCCATTAGAACATGACTGCCCCTTCCTGAGTGCTTGGTATTTGTGGGGAGCTGGGAGCTTTGCTTCTCACCCTTCCCTTTTTGAGGTAGCCAAATGTATTTTGCATAATACTGCACAGTTGCCCCAGAGGAAGGTGGAGAAAGGGAACAAGAGTGGTTTTCTGAACCCTCCAAAATTCTTATTTGTAGGTATTGACTGAATAGGAGGCACACTGCCCCAGCTGGGGAAGTAAGAAAAGATAAACTTATTCTAAACTGTTCAGGAATGAGAAATGGAGACTTGGTCAAGCAAGTGAAAAGATGTCCCTTAATTCATCCAAAGAAATCCTTTGTGTCTAAGACAGAGTTGTGGTATGTAGGTATAAAAGAATATAAAGTTTCAAGAGTTTGGGAGGATTTCTGAAAGAGTTATATAGCACTATCAGTTGACATATTGGTGTAAACATGTCATTAATTTAAGTGCTAGAGTCTAGAAGTTGTAATTAACATCAACTGCAAGGAATAGTCCTTGGGTATGAAAGAATTAGCACATGTGATCAATGAGTCCCATCAATGAGATTTGATAGTGGAATTTATGGGGGAAAAAAAAGAGATATACGACAGGATTGGAGAAGGGTGATTGTTGTACCAATTTTTAAAAATCTAAAGAGAAGAGCTCGACTACATTTTCTGGGAAAATTCTAGAATAGATCATTAAAGAGGTGGTTGGTGGACATCTAGAAAAGAAAGCAGTGATTACAAAGAGCCAGCCATCATGGCTTCATCAAGAAGATGTGTGTTTGTGTGTGTGTGTGTGTGTGTGTTTATGATATAGTCATAGTAGCAATTTGTTTTGCTTGACTATACATACTTGAAATAGGGGTTTTATTTTTCTTACTTTCTCAATTGGGGGAGGGGGTGGAAGACAATGCAGATCTGAAAAGAAAAGAAACCTTAAAAAAGAACAGGTCATTCCAGACTAACCTCCTTTCTTTTGACAGTATTACTAAATTAGTAGCTTATGATATTGTTGTGTTTGCCTAGATTTTACCAAACCTTTTGAAAAAAATATCTCTTTTATTTTTTGCATTGAGATAGAGAGATATGGATTAGACTACAATAGAATTAGATGAATTCAGAACTAGTTGGATTGTTAGTCCAATAGAGTAGTTGTTAAAGGTTCAGTGCTAACATTGTAGGAGGACTCCAGTGGAAAACTCCAGAGACCTGTGCTTGGGCTAATGTTATTTAATATATTTATCAATGACTTAAAGGCATATATGGTATTTTATATACCATATATATGTATGTATGTATATACACACATATATACATATATACCATGTACATACACATGTACATATACATATTTGTGTGTATATATACAAATATACATATACTGTGTACATAGATACATATGTACATATATACATACATACACATCTATACATATGTCTGCATGTCACAGTGGACAGAGCACCAGGTTTGGAGTCAGGAAGCTTCATCTTTGTGAGTTCAAATCCAGCCTCAGATACTTACTAGTAGTGTGGCGCTGGGCAAATCAATTAAACCCGTTTGCCTCAATTTCCTCATCTATGAAATGAGCTGGAAAAGGAAATGGCAAATCACTCCAGTATCTTTGCCAAGAAAACCTCAAATGTCATGAAGAGTCTGACATGACTGAAAAATGACTGAACAACAAAAATGTATGGTGTACTTATAAAATTCTCATAACACCAGTTAGGGAAGAATAGCTAACATGATGAATGGCAGAGTTAAGATCCTAAAGGATCTTGACAGGTTAGAATCTAACAGTATGAAATGAAATAGGAATATGGGTAAAGTCTGACACTTGGATACAAAAAAAAAAATCAGCTTCTCAAGTACAAAATAGGGGAGGTGTGGTCAGATGGAAGTTGTTGTAAAAAAAGTTCATAGGTTATCTTAAGAGAGGCATAATGTCTGGGAACAGGAAAGTGACCATTTCATCATATTCTGCCCTCATCCTATCTTGCCTGGGGTAGTGCATTCCAGTTCTGAGCACCATGGTTTAAGCACACTGATAAGCTGGAGGGTGTCTAGAGGGGAGCAACCAGGATGGTGAAGGAAAACTTTGATTCTATAGTTGGTTGTGAAAGAACTGGACATATTTAGTCTGGAGAAGAGATGATTCATGGAAGACACAATAACTATTTTTAAGTACTTGAAGTGCTTCCACATGAAAGAAGGAATTAGACTTGTTCTATTTGACCCTAAAATTCAGAACCAGGAGAAATGGCCAATGTAGGCTTGTTACAAAAAAACTTCTAATCATTGGAGCTGTCTAAAAGTTGAATGGGCTGTCCCTAGAAATGATGGGTTCTCCCTTTTGGGGGTCTTCAAAAGCCTTTGAGAGGCTGTGTGATTACTCATCAGTATATTATGGATGAGTTGGACTAAACTGTGGCTGAAATTCCTTCCAACTTTCAAATTCTGTTATTCTTTGATTTTTGAATGGGATAAAGTTACTACAACAAAAAGGGCTCCTGCATGGGACTCAGAACAGTGGCAACAGAGTAGTCAGGAATGGAATTGCATGAATGAACAACATGAAGGAGCAAACTTTGACCTCCTCTGCTACTGGCTAGAGCCCAACCCAAAGAAGTATTCTGAGTCATGGTAACTATACAGGTCTCATGGAGGGAAGATAGCTCCATTGAAAGAGAACATAATTTTCTAGGTTTATAGATCTGAATTCTTTATGAGTTTATTGCTTTTTTAAGGAAAACTTTTCAATTTTGAGCCTTGTGAACCTAAATACAGTACTTTTAAAGCCAAGCTAGTAGGCACTAGAATGGAAAGGGCCTTGAATGCCAAGATATTGCTTTGATGACAATACCAACAAGCTCTTTATACAGAAGTTATGGTCATCACCTGGAACGAGACAGTATGACCACGTATGCATCATGACTCTGTCTCCTTCATACATGCAGGGAATTGCAGTATCAGCAGTTACTCATTTACAGACAAGAAGGGCAATGTTGTTAGTGACAAACCACATGGACCTTGTTCCTGTGCAATGTTACTGAGGAAAGTTATTTCTAGTTATTAAAGCAAGATTCTAAAATGAGATATAAGGTAGGTCATTTGATAAATAAAAAGAATTCAAGTCATGTATATAACACCATAAAATGATGATAAAAAATGAAAAACATTAAGCCCTTAGAAGGAAAGTTCTTGGAATTAAAAAAAATAGACATTCCTATATTATTATCTGTAAAGTATTTGTTTTTCTGAGGAAACTGAATCAGCTGATCATTAAAATCCCTTCTAGCTCTGATCATAGGGCCATAGATCTAAACTGGGAGGATACTTCAGAAGCTATCCAGTTCAATGTTCTCGTTTTACAAATGAGGAAACTGAGGCCAGGGGATATTGAGTGACTTGCCTAAGACTTGAATAGGTGGCCTTAAGAAAGATAAGAAAATGGCCAGAAATTTGCCCTAAAGCTGTATCTCACTACGGCTCCTATGAATTGGAGACTTTTCATTCTTCTGTGCAAGAAGGAACTGTTGCAGACATCCTCTTAACAATGGTTCTCATCCTAAGAAGTAACAGTCACTAGGCTTCTCAGCTTTGCAGATCCAGTACGGGAATGTGATACCTTTCAGACTCTGAGACTCCTGGGTTTGATTGCTGGGCAAGGTGCCAGCACACCCTTATCCTCTTGCAGTATGCAGCAGCCTAGTAACATAGCCTCAGGAAGCAGAGCTGAGGCAATTCACAAACTATTCTCTGGAAGTAGGTAATTGAAGTTTGGGAAATGGGGAGGTTAAAAGTATTAGCTACTTGATTAAATTCAGTTGAATTAAATTCATCAGATGTTTATTAACTGACTACTAAGTACAGAGAGATAGTCCCGATGGTTCTACTTCCTAGCCATTTAACTTTAAGCAAATCTTTGTAAGCCTTGCATTCTGTTAGCCATCTCTAATGTTCAGAAAAGCGATATTAATTAATGTTGAATTGCCAACTCTTCATCTTAGAACGGGGATGATAATAATACCTACCTCACAGGGTGGTTGGAATATCAGATTAGATAAATGGATGTGAAAGTGTCACAAAACTATAAAACGCTTTCTAAAAATACTGTCATTATTACATTGAACCATGCCTCCTAAGATACTACTATTACTAAACTAGTCCTCCTAGGGGGCATTTGTATTTTAATCGCAGCTCCTGGAGAAACAGCGTTTTAAACAAGGGATAAATTTTCCACAAAAATTGCATGTGATATTTTATTAAGTGTTTGACTAAAATCTCAGCTAACTCTGTTTAAAAACATCCCTCTGATTTTCCAGTTCAGTTACACTGATATAAAAAGAAATAGATTGGTTTGGCATGACCTGTTTTTGATAGAGTCTCCTTTTCTAGATTTTTACTAGTCATCTCTTTAATAATATATTCTAAAATTTTCCAGGAATCAAAATGAAACTCTTTGACCTATAGTCTAGAAATTCCATTTGCTTCTGTTATTTGCTCTTCTTCAGCCATGGTATATCTTCTGTTCACAATCTTTCCAATATTACTCACTGTCTTAATGATAATATCTACTAGTTCTTTTAGGACCTGAGGCTATAGTTCATCTGGGTTAGGTGATATGAGCTCATCAAGGGTAGTTAGGTGCTCTGTTACTATCTCCTTAGATATCTCAGATAAGGCACAGAGTGTTCACATAGCATGCAAGGTATAGTTGTGGGGAGAGGTTTGAAAGCCCAACTGACAGCACGGAGAATCAGTAGGAGTCATAACAAAGGAGCTCTGGGAAAGAGCAAGAAAAAGACCAATAGAGGAGCTGAATCAAGGGGGAAGATTGGCAGGCTATGGATTTCACAGGAGTGTGAAACTTGAAGAGAATTATAATGATAGAATGCTTCTTCTAATGTGTTGTCAAATATTCTGTCTCAAGTAGATGCTCTGTTTATGAGTAATGGGCCCATGTGAATACATTTCTATTAGAACTGCACTTTGGCTGCTCTGGTTACCTTTATGTCTAAAGGTGTGGTGTGATCTTAAGAAGTGATGATAACAGAGGAGACATCTTGGAGTGGCATTTCCCCCATGCCTCTCAAATCATACTGTACAAGCAACCATCTTGCTCTGTTTATGTGTAAGACTGACCTTCGCCCTTATAAAGATTATGTGTGACCTGGGCATTTCGAGGCACTAGATTTCCAACTGGCCTTTGACTTCCTGAGGCTACTATGGTTTTGTCAGACAATTTGATTTTTACATGGTGTGTTACGACTGAGACCAGAACAGCTGTTTAACTCCCTGTATTCAGCTCCCTGTAATGCTTCTTTTAATAGACATCCAGGTTCACAGAGTGCTATTCTAGGCACTTCACTGAAATAGGACAGGCAGCATGGTAACCAGGGAAGGCATAGCTCCTAATGAGATGAGATAGAGAACGCTGGAAAGAGCACAGGGGCAGGGACTGAAAGACCTGGTCTCAAGTGCTGCCTTTACTATTTAATAACATGTGTAATTGTGGGAGTTTAAGATTCTTGAGCTTCTTATGTGGTCTAATCATTCAACATGGAGTCATTTCACATCTCTGGGCTTCCATTTTCTCATCTGTATAATAGTCAATATCACAAGAGTAAGGTGGCTGAGAAGATTAAATAAAAGAATATAGGTAAAAGTGCTTTCTGAATACTTTTGTGAAAAAACAGAGGCAGCGTAGGGTAGTGAATAGAGAGCTGACCTTAGGATCAGGGAACCCTGAGTTCAAATTCCATCTCTGACGTTTGTGTGGTCCTGCATACATCATTTAACCTTTCAACATTCCTGACAACTTGCTTAGACTGTTAAGTTGCAGAGCAGGGACAGATCTGCAATGGCTGAGGGAGTTTCCTCACCAGGAATTAAAAATTCCCCCCCCACCAAGTACAATAGAGATGTATTCATGTAATTAGAATGTCAACAATATCTTATCTTTCCTGAATTTCTTCAACACATTATACTGAGTACTTATCTTCTGCTCTTCATGCTTATACTATGGTAGCATTAGTGTGGGAAGATGTAGGACCTACCTAGAACTAGAAGGGACCTTAAAAAGTCATCAAATTTGGGTTTGGTGTTCAAGTTTGCCACACAGCATTGGGCAAGTCCCTCATGTTGTCTGAGCATCAGTTGACATGTCAAATCAAGTCAACAAGCATTTATTAAACACCTATTACATGCCAGGAGTAGCTAAGTGACACAGTGGATAGACTGAACTGCCAGGAGTCAGGAAGACTTGAGTTCAAATCTGGTCTCAGATATTTACCAGCTGTGTGACTCTGCAAGTCACTTAACCCTGTTTGCTTCAGTTTCCTCTTCTGTAAAATGAGCTAAAGAAGGAAATGACAAACCACTCCATTATTGTTGCCAAGAAAACCCCAAATGGGGTCACAAAGAGTTGGACATAACTGAAGCAACTGAACAGCAACAATAACATGCCAGACCCTGTGCTAAGAAATGGAGATACAGGGGGCGGAGCCAAGATGGCAGCGTAGAAGCAGCAAGGTCCTGCAGCTCCCACACTGCCAACCGAAACACCCAGAAAATTATGAGCCAGATAAAGTCTAGGACTCTCAGACTCACACAAAAATACAGAGAACACATCTCTCGCTGAAGGCAGCTCGGCAGCAGGGGCTCAGCACGGCCGCCAGAGCAGAGGCTGGAACAGCGGGAAGCCGAGACCCGGCCAGGCCTGGGACGGTGGGAAGGAGCTAGGCTGAGCTGAGCCAAGCCCCACAGCCAGCCTGCAGTGACTCTACAGCCTCCAGCATCTCCACATCTGCCAAGGCATGAGGAGCAGGACGGGAGAGCGGGAGAGCGGCAGCTCCCACCGCAGAGGAGCAAAGACCCAACCAGCCCAAAACTGCAGCCAGCCACGCTAGGCCCCAGTGGCCACGAGCAGTGGAGCCTCCCAAGCCTCTACTTCAAAGAAAATCTAAAGCACCTGCCTGAGGGGAGCTTTGGTCAGAGACAGTTAGTGAAAGTGGTTGAAACTTTGAAACTTAATTTGGGGGTGATAAAGCAGTTCTGCCATTCTGTCCCCGGGGCAAGGAAGCAGTGAGGGAGGGGAACTGCTGGAATCAGCGGTGGCCAACTCCACCAGGCTGCTTCAGAGCCCCTGGCCTGCAGACTCCGCAGTGGGGCTGAATCGATTGATCAGGGCCAAGTGCTCTTGCGTTGAGAGGCATGGATCCAGATCGTGGTCTTGGGTGGTGGCCCTGGGGTGTGCTTTCAGTAAGCCAAAGCTGGGGGGACTTGCAACACTCCCCTAATAGCTCTGGCAGCTGGGAAAACCCCAGCGATTTGGAACAGAGCTTCCCCCTTTGGAAGCAGAGTTTCACAGACCTAAAAAAACCAACCAATTAATTTACTGGCCAACATGAGAAAGAGGAAGCAAAATAAAAACATCAATAAAACTCTAGAATCCTTTTTTATGGATAAAAAGGGTCAACCCATGGAACGGGAGGAAGAGAGCCCAGAACTCAAAACTCCCACACCAAATGCTTCCAAGACAACTGAAGAATGCCTAGAAGCTATACATCAACTGAAAAAGCACTTTGAAAACCAAAT
>CM053596.1:85311345-85334189 GCA_028646575.1 Pseudocheirus occidentalis | reverse complement strand
AGAGCAGGGGAGGGGCTTTACAGTGGGATTGCTATTTTGGGGTTGGGGCAGGGGCAAGATGGGGAGAAAATGTGTAATTCAAAAATGTAATGAAAATGAATAATGTAAACAAGAAAACAAATAAAAACTAAATTAAAAAAAAGAAATGGAGATACAAAAAAAAAATACAAGAAACAGTCCCTGTTCTCAAGGAGCTTGCAGTCTAATGAGGGGCAGACAACATAGAAACAATTCCATATAAACAAAATGTTTGCAGAATAAATCAGTGATAACCAAAGAGGGAAGGCAGATCTGGAAAGGCTTCTTGCAGATGGTAGGGTTTAATGGGTGCTAGAAGGAAGTCAATGAAACCAAAAGGTGGAGGGGGAAAAAGGGAGAGAATTCCAGGCACGGGGAACAGCCAATGAAAACAGTTAAAAATCAAGAGATAAGTTAGGAGATGTGCTGGGAACATCAAGGAGACCAGTGTCTTTAGATTATAGAGTACTTGGGGGCAGAGTGGTGTAAGGTTTAAGAAGACTGGAAAGGTAGTGGTGGGGAGGTAGGTTACAAAGAACTTTAAACATCAAACAAAATATTTTATATTTGATCCTGGAGATGAGAGAGAGTGTGTTGTTCAAGAAACAGCAAGGAGGCCATTATCATTGTATCTCAGAGTACTTGGGGGTGATGAGTAAGGTTTAAGAAGACTGGAAAGGTGTATAGGATGGGGTCAGATTATGAAGGACCTTTAACATTCAACAGAGGATTT
The DNA here is from genome assembly GCA_028646575.1 of Pseudocheirus occidentalis. Taxonomy (NCBI): domain Eukaryota; kingdom Metazoa; phylum Chordata; class Mammalia; order Diprotodontia; family Pseudocheiridae; genus Pseudocheirus; species Pseudocheirus occidentalis. The sequence goes on along the minus strand of CM053596.1, from coordinate 85,333,438 downwards.
AATAGGTGATCCTGGAGGTGATAGGGAGACAGTGTCTTGTATGACAAGGAGGCCAGCGTCACCAGGTTACAGAAGGGACTTTCTTTTTTAAGCACACTAAAATCGGCACAAAATGGGTGGGATTAGTTGTCTACTTGAAACTTTCCCAGAGATAACTTGGCATATAAACTATAAAGCAGCCAATATAAGATTCAATGAAGTATAAAAGAAGCTGAAAACTTAGAAACTATAGCACATTACAAAAGTTATGTTTAAATGAAGAAAGACAGACTGTAGTGGCAAGAGCATACAAAAATCTTAGACTGGCAGTAAGAAGGGGAAATATTTTAGAAAGGGGAACTTAGGAAGACTATCAGTGTTTTTCTGGTTTTGTCCAGTAGAATGGATACTCTGGTCATCCACTATCCAGTCCACTTATTAAGTGTTTCCCTAGAGTCAAAAAAGGAAAACAACAACAAAAGAAAACAAATTGATATAGCAGAAAGAGAATTGGATGAGAAATTAGGGAACCTGTATTCAAGTCCTGGATCCACCCACTCACCAATGTGCATGATATTGGACTTCCTATCTCTGAGACTAAGTCTCCTTTTCTATAAAATACAAAGTTAAACTAGATGAAGTCTAAGACCTCCTCAAGCTCTAACATTCTATGATCAATTAATTAATAAGCATTTAGTAATTTCCTACTACTACTTATGAGGCTACAAAGACAAAATTGAAAAGTGTTTGGCCTCAAGGAGTTTCCATCCTATGAATGCAGAAAAGATTTACACATGTAAATATACAAAACATAAAGCGAATACAAAGTCATTTGGAGGTTAGGCATGTAATCTGCTAAAAATATCTCCAGGTCACCTAAAACCACAGTTATAAAGGAAAGTAAGGACTTGGGAACTTTAGGGAACTTTGTCTTCATTTCCTAGGTATCCTTGGCAAGATCATAATTTTTGATTGACATTACATATCTTGTTTTCTTGAAATGGAAGTGATAGTTCTTACTCTCCTTCACTCCCACTGGATCCTATTTTGGAACAATAGGTCTTACAAAAAGAGTCAGTGATGAGTCAATGACTGGACAGAGAAGAAGGCTTTATTTGAGAAGGTTGGACTTTCTCTATTCAAAACCAACTTGTCCTTTAAAAGGGGCCATGGTCTCCAGTCTAGCATAGGGCTATGAATGCAAAACGAATTATTTTGCTTCCAGATCTCAGGGAACTAAAGAGTAGGAAGATGGCAATCTTGCATATAATACCTACTATGTGCACAGGCCTAAGGACTTTACAATTCTCTTCTTGTCCTCACAAGGATAAAACAGTAGAGGCCATTATTATCTCCATTATACAGTTGAAGAAACTAAGTTAAATGACTTTCCCAGGGTCATGCAGCTAAAAAAAAAGTAGCTGAGGCTAGATTTAAACCCAAGTCTTTTTGACTCCAGACCCAATGCTTTATTCACTGTACTCCCTACCTGCCCAGAGACAGACATTTTCTTGGTAGAATGAAGGTACTCATGATCTGACTAGGCCAGAAGGTGTGAAAATTATTCACAAAATCATAGGACTTCTCCCAAGTTGCTCTTACAGCAGACATTTGGCTATTTTGATCTTTCTGGAAAACTTTGAGCAAAACTCCTCACTTCACAGATAAGAAAGCATAGTGACAGGTAGAAGGCAGCAGAGCCAGGTTTCAAATCCAGGCCTCCAGGTTCCAAATCCATTGTTCATGCTCTTACATGATACTGCCATTTTCATCTCTTTGCTTTCTCCCTCCTTATTGTCTGTGGTTGAAAGAGGAGAACCCAAACAGTTCCATTTCCTCTCCCACCTGCTGTAATGGCAAGCAAAGTGGCATTTTGTTCCTTATTTCAGCTATTCAAGTGTCTTTGAGCCCCATCTGTGATTATATCAAGTCTTTGTTGGAAACAGTATACATTGTGTTTTCCTTAATAGGCCTAAGGGAATTTGGAGACTTTCACTGCCCTTAATAGGCCTAACATCATCACATTGAGCTGTGGTAGGAGGAACTTGCCAAAAGAGCACAACAGGAAGGATGCAACAGGAAAAGTAGAATAGGAAGGAGCAAAGCAGATAAAAGTTTGAGCATGAGCTCGGTCCAAGCAAAACTGAGAGGGACAATGCTTGTGATTTCAGCACTCTGTAGTGCTCTGTCTGCTGTTCTGTCAGACAAAAGCCTTGCCTGTTGTTTTTGGACAGAAGTCCTGAAAGAGGACTTTACTGATGGCCCAAAAGCCCTGGAAGAAGACTTTACTGCTGTTTACAGAGGTCCCGAAAGAGGACTTTTACTGTTGTTTACAAAAGTCCCGGAAATTTACTGCTGATTTGTGTTTGATTTCTCAGACAGAAGCTTTGTCTGTTGGTTTGTGTTACTTTGTCAGATAGTGAATTGAGATGATAGTACTGCCAATGTGAATATTGTTGTAACTCTGCTAAACTTAATGTGTGTAAATATTGTTGTGGCTCTGTTAAACTTTGTCTTTCCAGAAACAGAAATTTTGAAGGGAGTGGACTAGTCACCATGAGCTTCAATATGGAACAGGAGAAGAGAGCTGCCTACCTGTGAATCCAGGCAAGAGTTGAGTGAATCCAGGAAGAGCTGGGAATGTGGAAGAGAAGCCACGAAGTTTGGAAGTCAGCCTTGAGTTAAGATGAAAGGACCTTTACTTGGGTACTTAGTGCTGACTTATGAGATTATGATTTACTGTGACCTAGGAGTGGATGGCCTTTGTACTTTCCACTGTCCCTTAAGGATGATTGACTTAAGGATGATTGGAAGCCAGCCAGTTAAGATGAAAGGTGGCTTTGACTAGGCTACTTTATACTGATTGATGAGATTGTGACTTACTGAATGATATGTTTTGTTTAAGACTATGTGGCCACCTTAGTAATAAGTTGTTATGTTATATTGTTGTGAATGTTTTGCTTTAGTTTACTGCTGAATAAATAGAGAGTTCACTATACTATGTGATCAGAACCTTAAAGTTATTCACAGCAACAGTCCTCAGGAGAGCTTCTCGTGATTGGCCTTATACCTGCTTTACCCCAAACCCCATACATTGTCTTCTCTCTGCTGTTATTGTTTGTCCTTCCTCCTATCACTGTTTGATCATCTGAGTCCAGGAGAAAGTAATCTAATTCCATTTTATTTGTTTGTTTAGTAAGGATATTAAAGTTGCTGTTAAAAATTGCGTTCTTTATAAAGAAGTTTTGTTTTGGGGGGAAGGGGGATTGATGTATCTATTTGTCTCAAGTTTGAAATTGTACCTAAGAAATTTATGGGCTTCAAAGTCCCCCTTAAATACCTCTTTCCACTGACTCCTAGAGAAACTTTTCTGTTTTCAGTAGAATTCAGGCTGCCTAGAATTCTCATCTCCCATTGCTCTAATAGAGCCTGACTGTAGCTAGCTGAGAAGGAAGGGGTCAGTTGTCACCCTGAGTCCCTTCCTGGTGCAGTGTTCCTCGCATTTCTTCTCCTTTTTGGATCTCCCTCCTCATTGGGACCCTGCCTAAAAAACAATCTATCATTTTGCTCCCAGAGTCCCCCATTGGTGGAGCAGGGATGGGGGCTTATCTTTTCCTCTTCCCTTCCATCCAAATCTAAATGTTCTGTGGCCCATTCTCCTAGCTTGTTGTTTAGCTAATAATTAAGTTTCTAGTTAGGTCTTAATGGATCACAGAATCACTTAGTATCCATCATCCCTACCAAACAGTATATTTATATCTTAATGGACTTCTTTTTTTTTTTTTTTTGCTTTTTTGGAGGGCAGTTGGGGTTAAGTGACTTGCCCAAGGTCACACGGCTAGTTTTTTGTGTTAAGTGTCTGAGGCCGGATTTGAACTCAGGTACTCCTGACTCCAGGGCTGGTGCTCTATTCACTGCGCCACCTAGCCGCCCCTCTTAATGGACTTCTAATGGCTTATTACAAAGGGGTGAATAGTATGAGAAAATCAGGCAATATGACATGAACAAAGGGTAAGATACTTTGGTGGGGGGATGATGTCTTTTGTACGCTGAAATCATACTTTTAATAAAGCAGTTTTATACAAAAAACACCGAAGTTGGGAGTCAGGAAACCCAGGGTCTAGTTTTGGCTCTGCTCTGTAATCTCTGTGTTAACCTTGGACAAGTCATTTCTCTGGGTTGTTAGTTTCCACGTCTGAAAATTGAGGAGATGATCCAGGGTTCACATTATTTAATTAACTGTTGAATTTAGTGTATTATTAGTACTCAAATAAAAATTGAATAATTTGTTTAGTCATTTACTTTCAGAGTAGTTAGCTACTTTCTGCTATCAGTCGATTAATACACATTTATTAAGCCCCTACTATGGATTGGGCATTGTGCTGGGCACTTGAGATACAAACCTAAAAGTGAGACAGTCCCTGAACTCAAGTAGAGGACATGCTACCAAGAGAATGCAACACATATCAGGAGAAGAAATGAACAAGTGGATACAAATTCATTTATGTTCCAGGCACTGTGGTAGGTAGGTGGTACCATGTACACAGAGCTCTGGGTTTGGAGTTTAGGAAGTTAGGAAGATCTGAATTCAGATTTGTCCTCAGACATTTACTAGCGGTGTGACCTTCAGCAAGTCACAGCCTCTGTTTGTCTCACTTTCTGTAAGTATAAAAGCAACAGGTACCTTAAGGGTTTGTTGTGAGTTTCAAATGAGATCATATTTGTAAAAGTGCTTAGCACAGTAGGCACATGGTAGGCACTCTATAATGCTTATTCCGCTTACCACTGTGCTAAGTGCTGGCAATACAATCAATAAACATTTATTAAGTACCTACTAAGTGCCAGACTCTAAATAAAAGTAAGTAAAAAAAAATTTCTTGCCCTTAATGATCTTATTATTATTCTAATAAAAGGACTTTAGTCTAGATAGCTTTTAGATGTAAGGATTACGAATGAATCCAAAATGGAATAAATTGTCACGCTTTTTTCAATATCACTGGTAATATTGATTTGGTTATTATTACATGAGAAAGAGGAGGGAAAGGAAGGGAAGCTACATACCTATCTCCATGATACAAGGCCACTTGTCAAGGTTGTTTTAGAAGATATATTTGGCTTAAATGATCTTTAAGTTTGCTTCCATCTCTAATTTCTGTGTTTCTGTCCCTTGCAAATACTGAAACATAGATTTTTTTTTCTTTGATGAGTAATATCACTATCTTACAACTATCTCCCATAGGGTAGTTACCTAGCTGAATTTCTATTCCTGTTATTTTCAGCACTGACCTAAGAGTTTTAACGTGCTGGACTGTATATATTTTTAAAAATGGCATCTTATTACTCAGGAAACTTAAAGTTACAATGTAGGAAAAATCTTGTTCTCCTTTTAAAAAAGAAACCACATGTAATTTGGAGTCTTTGTGGCCAGAGGGTATGTGGTCTAGGAGAAGTGTAGCCAGAAATGCTGGGATCAGTTCCCAGTTTTACTGCTAATGTCTAACTCAAGCACAGGAAGAACAGGGCGACCTCTCCATCACTCCCTTTAGGCAACCCCAAAAGATAGGCTTGAGATTATTGTTTGAAAGAGAAACTATATGATTCTTGAATGAAGATAGGTCAAGTCTAAATCTCGTATAGGACTTGGAACATCTATAGCCTTTTTTTTGTTCTTGAATCCTTTACAACTGTTCAGTTGACCAAGTAACAATTCCAATTTTACAGGGGCTATTTTTAACAGTGTGTGCTGCTTAGTAGACAAAATAAATGGTAGATTATTGCCAGAGCTGCAAGTCTGAGGGCATGTAGTTTGTTTGTTTTCCTAGAGTATAATGTTGCTGTGTATTTTGTTCTCTCAGTGACAAAACCATCACACTTTCATCAGCAAAGGTATTTATTTTTTTGATCCAAGATATACTTGATGACTTAAAAATACTTTATAAATCCAATTATTAAAAATTTTATATGCTATATAAAATTATACTAATATCTCACATTTATATAGCAATTTAAGTCTCACAAAAATACTCAAGTAATCCAATGAGGTTGTGAATAATATTATTCCCTTTTTGTGGATAACATAACTGTAACTCAAGTTATTTGTTCATGGTCACACAGCTAATAATTGTCAGAGCTCAAATTCAAGCCCAAAGCTTCTGGATCCAAATGTGTTTTTCCAAAGAAGGTCATAGGAGACAGTCCGTAAATGTCTGGAGCTGAAAAAGGGAGTATCTTGTTCAAGGAACAGAAAGGAGGCCAGTATCAATGGATCAAAGAATACAAGGTGGGGAGTAAGATATAACAAGACTGAAGAGATAAGAGGTGGCTATTTGGGGCTTTGAATGCTAAAGAGAGGAAGCAATAGGGAGCCACTAGAGTGTATTAACTGGGGGGGGGGGGTGACATGGTTAGACCTGTGCTTTCAAACAATTGCTTTGGTGGCTTAATGGAGGATGGATTGACATAGACTTAATGCAAGCAAACCCACCAGCAAGCTATTGCAGTAATGCAGGAGTGAGGTGATGGGGGTCCACACCAGTGGTGGCAGCATCAGAGGAGTGAAGGGGCCCTAATAAAGAGAATGCTATGAAGATGAAATTGACAGACCTTGGCAACAGCCTGGATGGGGGAGGGGGGAGAGGGCAGGATTAGAGATAGTGAGGGATCCAGGATGACTCCTAGGTTATAAGGTTGATGGACTAGGAGAGTGATGCTGCTCTCAACATTAAAAGGAAAGGTGCAAGAGCAGGGGGTATGATTAATATGAAATGGTCACTGGTTGGGGCAGCTAGGTGGTGCAGTGAATAGAGCACTGACCCTGGAATGAGGAGGATGTAAGTTCAAATCTGGCCTCAGACACTTGACACAAAAACTAGCCATGTGACTTTGGGCAAGTCACTTAACCCCAACTGCCCTCCAAAAAGCAAAAAAAAAAAAAAAAAAAAAAAACACCAAAAAAAATGGTCACTGGTGATTTCTGAGAAAACAGTTTTATTAGAGTGGTAGGTATAAAAGACAGAAGAGTTCAAAGAGTGAATGAGTGGTAAAGGAATGGAGGTAGCAATTCTGTGCTATTTTTTTTATTGGGAATTGTGATTAATTGTATATTTTGTAACCATAGGAACAAAAGGAATTAAGCCAGTACACTGCAATCACTATGTGTGGCAGCGTGTCCAGGGTTCTGCAAGCAGCCCCTTCTAAGAGTTTAATAGTAAAAGGCAGGAGAAATAAATAATAGGGTTAGGAAGGAGCAAGTTTTAGAAAGCTTTTAAGAGCATTTGACTTCTGTATTTTTGAAGGCTGAGGGTATGGAGTCAAAGGAGAGGAAGACTTCTAAGATGAATAATAACTGGTATTTATTAAGTACTTTCAATTTGCAAGGTGATTTACATATGCTATTTCATTTGAGTTGCACAACAATCCCATGAAGGAGACACTATTCTCATGATGTAGATTAAGAAATTAAGTGAGATGCCTGTTGTTGCATAGCTAGTAACTGTCAGTGATAGGATTTGAACCCATGTCTTTCTAATTTAGGTCCCCACTAAAATGCCTTGTAAATTTATGTTCATGAGGGAAAAGGAATGATTGATAGAGCAAAGTCACAGAGGAGATGAGATGATGGGACTGAGGGTTTATAGTGAAGGGCAAAGAAGAAGGTCATGTTTTTCTGTGAGATTAGAGGAAAAGAAGAAAAGTTTTGATGCTGGAGAAAGGGCTACAACGGCTGTGAGCATCCTCTAGATTTCAGTGCTCTGACAAAAAGCCCCAGTAACCCTGCCCTGGTAAGTTGGTGGTGGATGGCCTCAGTCTTTTCTAAAGAAGATGTATAATGTCTACCAATTGGAAATTGAAAGGATGATCATCAGGCTAAACAAGCTGTGGTATGTGATTGTGATGCAATGTTATTGTGTTATAAGAAGTGATAAGCAGGATGATTTCAGAAAAACCTGAGAAGACTTACATGAACTCATGCAAAGTGGAATGAGCAGAACCAGGCAAGCGTTGTGTACGCTAATAACACTATTGTGCAATAAAGAACTGTGAATAACTTAGCTATTCTCAGCAATACAATGATCCGAGACAATCCCAAAAGCCTAATGACAAAGCTCTATCCACCTCCAGAGAAGGAACTGATATTTTCTGAATACAGACTGAAGCATTCTATTTTATGCTATTTTTCCCTTTCTTTCATTTTTAAAATTTGAGTCTCCTTATACAAAATGACTAACGTGGAAATGTTTTACATGATTGCACATGTATAACCTTTATCTGATTGCTTACTATCTCAAGGAGGGGAGAAGGAAGGGAAGGAAGGATAGAATTTAGAACTCAAAGCTTTAAATAAAAAGTTTAAATGGCAATAATATAATTAGGGAAAATAAAATATAAAGGAGATGGGAAGAGCATCTTTTTAGTGATAAAGAGAGGGAGAAACACCCTGGACTTGAGGAGAAAAGATTTGAAACAGCCATTATGGGAAATGTGATAAAGTGTCAAAAGGAGGTGAATGAACAGATTGGAACAGAACAGAGACCAATGGAATTCACAAAAAATAAAGTTGAAGTAGACTCAGCATAATTTTATGATTTCCTCCATCAGCATTTTGCTACTTGCGGGTCAGTGTGGAGGAGGCAGATGGTAGAATAATTCAGAGCTAAGGGTTAATAGGTCTGGATCTGTAGAAGTTCAGGAAGCAAAGGAGTCCAGCATGGAGAAAAAAGTATCATTGAAATAGCAGACTTCTGACTGAGGAATAGAGTAGTGGATCAATGGAAAAGACTGGGTACACGAGACTCAGCAGCCAATGACTATAGTAATCCACTGTTTGATAAACCCAAAGACTCCAGTTTTGGGGATAAGAAGGCACCGTTTGACAAAAACTGCTGGGAAAACTGGAACATAGTATGGCAGAAATTGGGCATAGACCAATATCTAAAACCATACACCAAAATAAAGTTGAAATGGGTACATGATCTAGGTATAAAGGCTGACACTATAAGCAATCTGGGAAAGCAAAGGATAGTTTACCTGTCAGATCTATGGAGAGGGGAAGACTTCATGATAAAACAAGAGTTAAAGAGCATTATAAAGTGAAAAATGGATTATTTTGATTACATCACATTGAAAAGCTTCTGTACAAATAAAGCCAATGTTACCAAGATTAAGAGGAAAGTAGAAAATTGAGAAAGAATTTTTACAACCAGTGTCTCTGATAAAGGCCTCATTTCAAAAACATATAAAGAACTGAGTCAAATCTATAAGAATACAAGCCACTCCCCAATTGATAAAAGGTCAAAGGATATGAACAAGCAGTTTTCAGAAGATGAAATTAAAAACATCTACAAGCATATACAAAAATGTTCCAAATCACTAGTGATTAGAGAAATGCAAGTCAAAGCATCTCTGAGGTACCACATCTCACTGGTCAGATTGGCTAAGATTACAAAACAGGAAAATAATAAATGCTGGAGAGGATGTGGGAAAACTGGAATACTAATGTATTGTTGGTGGAGCTGTGAAATGATCCAGCCCTTCTGGAGAGCAATCTGGAACTATGCCCAAAGGGACTATAAATAAGTGCATACCCTTTGACCCAGCAATACCACTTCTAGGGTTATATCCCAAAGAGATCAGAGAAGTGGGAGGAGGACCTGTATATACTTATTTATAGGGGCTCTTTTTGTGGTGGCAAAGAACTGGAAATCTAGGGGATGCTCATCAATTGGGGTATGGCTGAACAAGTTGTGATATATGAATGTAAAGGAATACCACTGTACTATAAGAAATGAGGAGCAGATGGACTTCATAATAACCTGGAGCACTTATATAAACTGATGCTGAGCGAGAAGAGCAGAATCAGGAGAAATTTGTACACAAGCACAGACACGACATATGTGTGACGACTAACCTCAATAGATTGGACTCCTCTCAGCAATGTAAGGTTATAAGACAACTCCAAAAGACTCATGATTGAAGGAGATCTTTACATCCAGAGAAGGATATGCAGAGTCTGAATGCAGATTGAAACAAACTACTTGCTGTGTTTATTTTTCTTGTTTTGTTTTGTTTCTTCTTTCCCACTGATCATTCCATCAGTTATAATCCTTATTTACAACCTGACTAATGATTAATGGGAAGATATTTGTAGATCCTATATTTGAGTGCATGCCACCATAATGAGGAGGGTGGGGGAGGAGAGGGAGAAAATCTGAAACTCAAGGGACTGTGGAACTGAATATTATAAACTAAAAGTAAATAAGCAAACCAATTTAATTAATAATAATTTAAAAAAGAAATAGCCAACTTCATGAATGAACAAGACTGGGTCAAGAGAGAAGTGCTCTAGTCCAAGGATGAGAAGCTGGGAGAAAAGGAAAGGACTGAAAGACAAAAATTCATAAAAAAGGCAAAATCAGGTACTAGAGGAGTAAGAGATTTGTAGGGAAGTAATGACAGAATATCATGGCCAGAGAGGAATTTCAAAGTCCAGAATTTTGAGGGCAAAGTAGTTCTAAGTAATGATGATTGCCTAAGGCAGTGGTTCTCAGCTTGTGGGTTATGTTCAGTTTGTAACAATGAAAATACATCCTGCATATCAGATAGATTCATAACAGTAGCAAAATTACAGTTATGAAGTAGCAACGAAAATAATTTTATGGCTGGGGGGTCACCACAACATGAGGAACTGTATTAAAGGGTCGTGGCATTAGGAAGGTTGAGAACCACTGGGCCCTAAGATATGGCCACCCTGGTGAGTATCTAAAAATAGAGGTGAGCTGGAGGTCATAGGAATTTGAGTGTTCAAGAAAGATATAGAGATGGTGTGGAAGAGTCATTGGTGTAAATGTTCAAGTCTCTAATCAGAGCTACAATTAGCAATCTTGATGGCTCAGAAAAAGCCAAATTGTGGGGATGGGGAGGAAAAGAATTCAGGAAGATGTGAGACTTCTGGAAATAAGGGTGCATAGGGCTGGATAACCTCTGGACACCTCTTTGTAGGGAAAAAGACATACCTTGGGAAATAGGCCAAGTAGGCAAAGATCCTGGGAGACTAAAAGACATTGAATAGTCACTATTAAGAAGGGCTTCTAGGAAGAGAACAAGATGGGGCAAGACCAGAGGGAAAGGAAACATTTGGTAACTTTTTAACTAATTGGTCTTTCTAACTAACTATAGGGATGTGCTGAAGCCAGCTCCATCCTGTCAATTATTAAATTTTTAATGTGAGCATTTACATCTCAGAAATTGGCAAACACTACAAATTCTAGGTTTGATTTATTGTTTGGTTGTCTTCCAGGGTTGGGGAACCTGTGATGTGAGTCAGAACATGAAGCTTGGATTCAGGCAAAGGGCAACCCTTGAGGACCTAGAGGGCCACATGTGATCTCTAAGCTTCAGATTCCCATCCCCTGGGACTCTAGATTTAAGAAAGTGATGGAGTGGGGTGGCTAGGTGGCACAGTGAATAGAGCACTGGCTCTGGAGTCATGAGGACCTGAGTTAAATTTCATATCAGACACTTAACACACACACACACACACACACACACACACAACTAACCATGTGACCCTGGGCAAGTCACTTAACCCCAAATTGCCCTACCTTCCTCCCTCCAAAAAAAAGTGATGGAGAAAACGTTAATAATGTATATTAAATTTAAAAGTTTAAATGTTTCTGGAGGGCACACCCCTGAACTACATACTAGTGTTCCTACCTGCTAAAGGAATGTAATTATTTTCACATCCTCCAAATCTCAATGTCCTGTGGGAAAGACCTAGTTCCCCTGCTATAGTTAATGCTGTCTTTGGAGTTTATGATTAGGGAAGGAATGGAAAGAAAGACCAAGAGCTAAGTTCTAAAGTCATTGAGGAAGGTATGGCAAGGTAAGTCAGTAAATGAGAAAAGAGGATGATATAGTCAGATGGCATGAATCTGAAAGAAGGAAAAATTGTTGAGCGATGGGAAGAGGAGTCTGAAAGTGGCTGTGAAAAGACCACACCGATTACATCCCCAGGCCCTCCAGGAGAAGAGCTGTGAGAAGAGCAATCAGCATCAGAGAAGGCTGATAGAGATGAAGAGTCAGGTTTCAGAGACAGGATGCTAAAAAAAACAAATTATGCACATTTTCAGGTTTTCCCCATATTTTCTATTTTTGAGCTTGAAATAGTTTGTTCATGGCTTTATAATTACCAAAAAAAATGTTTATCATTAGGCAATTGCCTAAGCAGCCCCCACAGGAATCTCAGGAACACACACAAAAAAAATTGGGCTGGGGCAAGAAGGTGTATGGTGAGGGCACTTTCAGGTGGGAGGGTAGGGTTTATGGTCCAAAGTAAAAGAGCTTTGCTCAGAGACCTAGAATATAAATTCACACTGTTGAACTAACTAGATGTAACATTAACAATTTTTGACAGTGGTGACCTTTAGTAGGAAAATAATGATTTGTTTATTGAACTAATAAACAACAGAGGCCATTTGTCCTCATTAGGCAGTCAGTTAGGGAGAGATTTCCATAAATGAAATACTAAGCTGTATGTAGAGGATAAGAAAGTAGAAAAATAGGTTCCAAGACCCCTAAGGATGACAAGGCAGTAAAGTGGTACAACAGAGTGCAGGACCTGGAGTCAGGAAGACCTGAATTAAAATCCAGCCCCAGATACTTTTCTGCCATATGACGTTGGGCAAGTCATTTAATTGCTGTTTGCCTCAGTTTCCCCATCTGTAAAATGGAGGTGATAAATCACTTACCTTTCAAGGATGTTTTTAGTATCAAATGAAATGTTTGCAAAGCACTTTGCAAATCTTAAAGCATTATATAAATACTATTATTGTTATTTGTTTTAAGTGACAAGGGAGGAACAGTGACCTGGGAGTCAGCAATCCAGGTTTCTAGCTCTGCAACTAAATTACTAACCATATCACCTTAGACAAATTACTTGACTTCTTTTGGAGTCAGCTTCTCTATCCATAAAATCAGGAGATGGTCATGATGTGCAGCCTGGAATTGAGAATACTGATATGACCTCTGTCTTCAAGTATCTGAAAGGCTGCCATGGGGTAGAGGGATTACTCTTGTTCTACCAGATCCCAGAGGACAGAAGCAGGACCAGGAGCGAAGGACGTTCAGGGAAGCAGATTTTGGCTCAGTCCAATCCACTCATAATTAGAGTTATCCAACCAAAAGGGCCAGTTTGGGGATTCACACACCAATAAAATCATTCAAGTGGAATTTAGAAGAGCAGTTTCAGACTCAGATTGGAAGAGGGACTGTTAAGCTGTACATAGGAATCGCTCTGTACTACATATTAGTTTTTCAAAGTAGTATTATTTATGTCTTTCTGTATATTCGTTTGTTTTGTTACGTATTCCCCTGTGACTTGTAATCTGGCTCTGGCTGTTCTCAGCAATGTTGCAGGCTGCCCGGACTGTGTGCTAATCATAGACTTAAAGCTGGAAGAAACCTTAAAGGTCATCTAGTCCAACATTCTAATTTTATAAATAAGGAAAGTGAAGTCTTTGAGAGGTTAAGTGATGTGTCCAAAGTCACTTAGCCAGTAAATAAAAGTCAGGATTTGAACCTGAGTCCTCTGACTTTAAATTAAGAAGGCTATCTACTATTGCATGACACCGCTACATTGGGCTGGCTACCTTATGTCTAAGGTCCCTTGAGGCACGTGGTAGAATTCATTGGATTTAGTGTTAGAGGAACCTAGGTTCCAAATCTGGCTTTACCACTTATTGGTCTGAGCAAGTTACTTAACTTCTAAGGGTCTCAGTTATCTTCCTGGTAAAGTGTGATCTACCGCCAAAGCTCCAGAGTAGGTCCCTTTTAGCTTGTAATCTATGATCCCTTTATAACATTCTGCAAGTCTTATGAAGAGAAGCCAAACATAAGCAGGGAGAGGAGGGACAGAAACATTTGCTAGCATGAGGCTTTGGGAAATTTTCCCATTATCTGCTGTTATGCAGAAATGTTCCTTATCACAGCTAAGAAGCAGGAAGTTGGCTGGTCAGCATTAAGTCAATCTGTCCTCAGACCAGGAGCACCCTAATAAATAACACAGGTCTTGTGAGCATCTCCTATTCCCTGGTGGATGCTCAAACCTATTCCATCCTATTTGTTGTTGTTAAGTCATTTTTCTTGCACACACACACCACACACACAATCCTACAGCTGATGACCTCAGACTGACCTTTAGTTTCTTCTTACTATTGCCTTGAGGTCTAACACCACTTTTGCCCCATAGTTGTCATTTGACCACCTGGCAACCAATCTCATGCTAACAAGAAGAGCTGGTGGGTAAGAAGTTGTTAGGTTTGGGGTTTTTTCTGTATTTTCAAATGGTACTGTATTTAGAATGGGCCTATTAGAGGATTCAATTAAATTCAACATTTTTTTATTACTCTCGTTCTTCCTATCTAATATATGATGGAGTTCAGAGAGAAATGGTCTAGGCACAAGTCACCATACTATAATTGTTCTTTTACATTTAATACTTGGCACAGGTATATGTGCAAAACCCAGATGACTGCGTTTTGAGGTGGGGAGTTGAATAAAGGTTTTGGATTATAAATTCAGTTTCTGTTTTATTAAAATTTGGAGCTGAAGGGGTGGCTAGGTGGCGCAGTGAATAGAGCACCGGCCCTGGAGTCAGGAGTACCTGAGTTCAAATCTGGCCTCAGACACTTAACATAAAAAAACTAGCCATGTGACCTTGGGCAAGTCACTTAATCCCAACTGCTCTCCAAAAAAAAAAAAAAGCAAAAATAAAAATAAATAAAATTTGGAGCTGAAAGATATTTTAGAAATCATTTAGTCTACCTCCCTCTTTTTACAGATGAGGAAACTGAGGCTGAGAAAAATGAAGTGACTTATCCAAGGTCATACAGCTGGTCACTATCAGAGCCAGAATTCCAACCCAGGTCCTCTGTCCCAAAATGGCACATTTCCCCAACTACTCTATAATTCTTTAAGCAAATATAACAAGTAGGTAGAGAGAAGGTGAGAGAGAGAGAGAGAGAGAGAGAGAGAGAGAGAGTTTTGACCAGGCCTGCTGGAATGAGATAATCCACCCCCTGTGGTAGTTTCCTATGGCTCCTCCTTACTCCTTCAGAGCCTCCGTACTCATTACTTTTAATTACTAAGTGTGCTTACAGCCCATCACAACAGAGTTCCACAAGTCAGCGGCAAACACAGCAGCTTAATACAGTTTCCTGTGGTTTTTGTAAAACTGCCAGTAAATGCCATCCTGTAAATCCCAAGCTCATCCTCCCTGAGATCACCCCTGGCTGCACCTTCCCACATCAAACCCTGGGGTGGCTTCTCAGGAGGCACCTGCTCAATTCAGGACACACTGAGCCCACTGTGCTGGATGGAAGGCTAGGTTAGGAGGGCAGAGCCAGTTGTACTGAACATAGAGGCTGACCTGTTCAAAAGAGTTTGTTTGTTCTTTATATAAAGTTTTTCCTCAGCAGTTTTGGTGTCTGGAGAGGGTGACCATCCTCCCACCACTTGTTAATTAGCATCATTTGATGATATTTCTTTTTCCAAACCAGAAAGCATATTCCTGCCAATAAGACCAGGGTGTGGTGGGTGGAGCAGCATCTGGAAGCTACATTCCTGATGAGGTTAACCTCAACTTTGCCTAGAGCCCTATTTTTTTAAAATGCAGGTAAAAATAGGGGTCACTCCCAGCTTAGGGTGTGTTTTCAAGCCTATTCTTTGTATTTAGAGACTTCGCAGCAGCTGGTAACCATCCCAGTGAAATAAGAAGGAGGAATCATTGAGTACTGAAAGTCTCACTGGGCTCTGGAAATGACCTTGGGTTCTGGAAGGCTATGGAAGAGTATAAGCCCTGGCTGTTTCTGCCAATCTGGAAAGACTTTCATTTTGGGCTTGCCATCCAAAAACCAACCTAGCTATGTGTGTAAATGCTTGCTTCTCAGTTGGCCACCAAGTGATGAGGATTTGTTTCTGTTCATTTTGGCCACAGCCAGAGCTATAACTATAAATGTGCCTGAAGAAAATTCATTTACAGGTGTGGCACAGAGTATGGTACTAACATGAGTGTAAACGGGCCAGGAGGGATAACCTATCTATAGAGAATCCATCGGCACACCCATAGGAGCTGGGATGGGAGGAGAAAGGTCGGCTCAAGAAAGGTACATCATGGTTGCAGGATCCTAGGAATGGCATGCAGGGATGGTTGTGCCTGCCCTTTGTCTATTGAGAAATATAAGATGATGCACAGAAATGACAGTAACCATGGGGAGGAAGCAGGCTCCTCATGTTATTAGCCAATTTGGACAAAGCCCTATTCATCCTAGGCAAGTTATAGAACCAGACACAAAAGTAACCCATGAAGCTGCCTACTAAAGTGTGGAAGGTTTATGATATATATATCAGTGGAGGGATTATTTACCTAAGGAAATGACGATCATTTGGACGTATGTTTCTTAGGTAACTATGAATTGTTCAAATCAAGACTTTTGTTTTTTGTTTCTGCATGAAAAGTATACAACAGAGTAATGGGATAAGCAGAAGACCTAGAGTTAGAATTCCTGGGTTCTACCGAATTGTAGCTTTACCACTTGTTAACTGTGTCTCAATTACCTCACTTAAAAAATTAGGATAATGATGCTTAGTATAACCTCTTTGACAATGTGGTCATTATACTGTCCACTAAATAGCTTCTGAGCAATGTTGAGAAGAATAAAAGGTAAAAATAAAATTCTTCCCAATTTAAGGATTAAGACTATGGGAAGTTCCTGACCAGGAAAGGGACAAAACTGTAATTCAAATAAGCAAATGTGAGGTAGCATGAAATGGCAGAAAAAGGATTGGATTTTAATTCAGAAGAGTTAGGTTGGAGACCCAGCTTTGCCATGCACTTATTATTACCCGTGGGACTTTAGGCAAATCACTTTATTCTTTAGGACTCAATTTCCTTATCTATAAAATAAAGACACTGACCTAGGTTACTTCTAAATTCTGTTCCAGCACTAAATCCATGAACTTAGAAGACGGCTCTTGGATCTAAAGGGTCAGAACAGTAAGTTACATCTGAAGCAGGTCCCAAACCAGCATCACAACAAAATCCCAGGAAGCTAGCAAAAGGAGAAGCATAAAGGTCCGATTGCAATGGTTTGGTAACCCAGTAAAACAAATAAACAAACAAGATACTCAGCTCTACAAAGATTTCTTACAGTGGGACAAACTCAAATAACCTGCAGATGTCACATCGTTTCTGTGCTTGGCCATATGTCAATCAGTCATTAATAATTTATTAAGCCCCTACTATATGCCAGGTACTATGCTAACAGCAAGCACCCTAGCATACCCAGGATGGCTGCTAGCACAGGTTCTTTGATATGCTTTTCGAAAAGAAAGCTACTCAAAAGGGGTTAACAATCTTAACTTTAATCAAACATAGATATAATTCACTTAGTTTAGGGGGAAAAGTAAGCACCCTAAACTTCAGAAAATACAAACAGAAATTACAAGCAGATAAAAAATACAGACAGAGGGGCAGCTAGGTGGCTCAGTGAATAGAGCACTGGCCCTGAAGTCAGGAGGGGCTGAGTTCAAATCTGACCTCCAACACTTAACACTTACTAGCCATGTGACCTTGGGCAAGTCGTTTAACCCCAATTGTCCTACAAAAAAAAAAGCCAAAAAATAAATGGAAGCAAAAAAATACAGACAGAGAAAAGAACACAATTCAACAGACCAACAAACAGGCTTCTAGTTTTCTGACCATTACATACATACATAGTTAGTTACCAGAGAGAGAAGCACCAACACCTGGATTTTCAAAGCTGGGGGCTCAATGGCTCTCCAGAGTCTCATCTGGCCAAATCACACAACTCTTCCCATAAATGAGCCCCAAAACAAAAATCTCACCGCAGGGAATATTTAGCTTTCTCCAAGGTCAGAAGACATCACAACCTTCATGACTCACTACCTAATTACAAAGTAACAAAAGGTGTGTCTTGCTGAAAAACAAGCCTCCCCTAAGCTAGCTTCTCTTGTTTGGCTTCAAATGAGGTCCATTATAGGGCAGAGAAGATTCTCAAATTCCTTAGACCTATTAAGGGGCAGGAAAGCTCTTCAAACTCCCTTACCACTATACAGGGGTACAAAGAAAGAGGAAAAAAAATTCCTGCTCTCAAGCCTCTTATAGTCTAATGAAGACAACCAACCATGTACAAACTGTGTGTTTGCGTGTGTGCGTGCGTCCGTGTGTGTGTGCATGCGCGTGCACACACACACTCAAAAATACATTGGAGATACTCAGCAGAGAGGATACAGTAGCATTATGGAGATTAGGAAAGGCTTCCCATAGAAGATGAGAGCTGGGATTTTACTCTTGAAGGAAACCAGGGAAGCCATGAAGCAGAAAGGAGGGAGGAAATTCCAGACATGGGGGACAGCTAGTGAAAATGCTTGGAGTCTAGAGTATCATGTCAGAAGTAACAAAGAGGTCAGTGTCACTGGATTGTATGTGAAAGGGGCTAGGAGATAAAATATAAGAAAGTGGAAAATTTAGAGCTGGCTAGGTTGTGCTCTGAATGCTGGAGACTTTTATTTCTGAAGCTGGAGATGATAGGGAGTCACTTTAGTTTACTGAATAGGGAGTAACATGGTCAGATCTGCTCCTTACAGAGATTAATTTGACTAAATGGAGGAAAATCAGCCCTATCCCCTTAATTCCTTTTTGCTGGAAAGTTTCTACCAATGCCATCTTCCTTGTGGCTACATACCATCCCCCATCTCAAATACCAAGAACTATATAAAGTGAGGCAAAGAGTGGCAAGAATCAAATGAGATAATGGATGTAAAGGCAAAAGTAAACAGTTCAATTGAGCAATTAGTATCATTATATAAAACCCTATTATAGACAATAACATACTTTATTATATGTATAACTATGTGTGCTTTTAAGCCCTGCTTCCAATTAAAATTGATGGAATATTAAGTACAAAGTATTTGCATTAATATATTTTCATTGTGAGGGAAAGGCGTAAAGAACTTTGACCTATCTACCAACCGACCTTGCAGAAGTGATTGAAGAGGAGGAGAAATTCTAAGAAAGACTAGGGAGAGAAGAAAGACGTTCTGGGAGGGAAGGTCTAAATAGGAGTGATGGGATCTTCAACACTGAAGTCCTGCCAAAGTCTTTAAAATTCTCACAGCTCTCTGATTTGCCAAAGCTACTTCCCCAGACAACATGAAGATATTAAGAATACAAGTAATATCGTGAAAGTTCTTGTCAAGTTCTTCCTTTTTATGAAAGAAAGTAAGGGATTAAAGGCCAATGGTCAGGGCCCCTAAACTGAAGCAAGTCAGCAATGGAGGTCCAGTATCAGAAGGACCTGGCATGTCAAGGCCAAAAGAGCAGGCAGAAAACTGAGAAGCAAAGAGAATTGAAAGAAGACAAACCGAGCAGCCAAACTTAGGCAGAGGAAGAACTGGGACAGGAAGGAAACCAGGAGACACAAAATGAGGTCACCAAGAAGACAGGTTGATGCTACCAGACAAGGACTCCTTTGTGGTTTCCTTTGTCAAAATTTTTGACAAAACATCTATCCCTCCCTCTGCACTTTTAATATCACATTTTTCTTATTTTACTAAAGATGCTTTTTGTTTTTACATCACATTAATTGTAGAATGAAATTTTGAACCTCCACCTACCACAAATCTTCTTGCAAAGAAGTTTTTTCTTTTAATTTAAAAGAAAATGATGAAAAGATCAGAAAACTAACATATATACGATGTCTAAAAGTATATCTATCCCCTATTCCACTTCTATAATCCCCCCTCCCCCCCAATGAAGAGAAAGTGGTGAATTTTCTCATCTCTTCTCTGGGCTCAAGCACAGTCATTGTAATTACTCAGAGCTCCATTTCTTTTCTTTGTTTTTCTTCATTTACATTGTGGTATTCATTGTTTATATTGTTTTCTTGTTTTTGTCCATTTCACTCTACTCTCTGTCTTCTTGTGCTGCTCTACATTTTTCTTATTCTGTTGCACATCAATATTTCATTCCACCCGTATGCCACAGTTTGTTTAGCTATTATTTAAGTCTTAAACATCTACTTTGTTTCTAGTTCTTTGTTATAAAAAATGCTGCTACGAATATTTATATTTATTATTTATATTATAATATTTATATTTATTCATATAAGCCCTTTCTTTCTTTGACCTCCTTGTGATTTCTGCTTAACAGTGGATATCTGGACTAATGGGGTATGAATATTTTCTCCTCCATCCCTCCCCCGCCCAGACTTTTTTTTCTTAGCATAATTCCAAATTGTTTTCCAGAATGGTTGGTCCAATTTGCAACTTCATCAGCAGTGTATTATTGTGTCTGTCTTCCCACAGCTTCTACAAAATTAGCTATAGCTTTTGTCTGTTTTGCTAGTTTGCTGGATTTGGGGATAAAAACTCAAAATTCTTTCTATTTTCCTTTCTCTTCCCATTAGTGATTTGAAAAAAACTTTCATGTGGTTGTTAATAGTTTGCAGTTTTTCTTTTGTGAACTGTTCTCGTCCTTGGGCCTCTTATCTTTTAAGGAATGACTCTTAGTCTTATATATTTGTATTGATTTCCTCTCTATATATATCTTGGGTATCAGACCGTTAACAAAGATATTTGATGCAAAGATTTTTTTTTTCTGAATTAGTGTCTTTTTATCTTTTCCTAGGTGCACTGATTTTGTTCATGCAAAGGCTTTTTCATTTCATGTAATTGAAATTACATGTAATTTCAACTTATATTTATTGTATCTACTATGTATTGATTACCTTTGCTTTATTAAATTACATGTATTTTCAAATAATTGAAATTATCCTTTGAAATTCCCCTATCCTTTATTTTGTTAAGAATTCTGCTCTGATTTACATGTGTAAATCCACTGGCTCTTAAAAAAGCATTTCTAGTCAGCTGGGAAACAGATAATTCTGAGTTACTTTTCTACCTGTAATCACCAAGGATTAATAATAATAGTGGAATATTTTTCTGATGATATCAAAGTAACATTTAGACTTGATAAGGTAATCTCAATTTAAGTCAAGGAAAGAAAGACTTTGAGATTAAATTTGGAAATTACATTGAATTAATGAATGAAAGTGATACTACAAGTACTTTAGTCTCCTCCAGGTATGACACATCAAGCATAAAAATATCAGAGAAAAATCTGTGACTGAATATGTAAAGAGATATACTGAAACCAAAGCTATATGAGAAAAGCTAACTAGCTAAAGAAATGAACACCTGTGTAATACCTATCTTAATATACATTTTCAAAACTATTATATGAATCATATCAGCTATGGAAAGAATTTTTTAAATTTTAAAAATATGTCATTTGATTATGGAAAGGATTCTAACAAAGACTATATAATATTGGGGCAGCTAGGTGACACAGTGAATAGTGCATCAGTTCTGGAGTCAGGAAGACCTGAGTTCAAATCTGGCCTCAGACACTTTACACAAAACTAGCCATGTGACTTCAGGCAAGTCACAACCCCAATTGCCCTACTTCCCCCCCCCCCACCTCCAAAAAGCAAAAAAAAAAAAAACAAAGACTATATAATATTAATGAAACTCAGGGCCTACCATCCTAAGGCAGGTATAAAAAGATTAACACTTTCTTCCCCAAAAAGAGGAGGATTGATAACTATTTTTAAAGTACACAACAAACTGGTTTACAGACATACTCTTAGAACAATTAGACATTATTTCACTAAGCAATAGTACAGGTAGATAACAAATACATGACACTTGATTTGTCCAATATAGTAAAAAAATGATTTACCTCTAGATATGCCTATGAAACAAATAAGAATCAAAAAAAGTAGAATCAAAAGGTCAATCATGTGCAACATCCTCATGAACTCAAATAACAGTATATCAACAAAGAAGCATTGGACAAATGTCTCATCATGACTCATCAGTCATGCTTATTTGTTTGTGGAAACAGAGGAGTTTATAATTGCAATTCAGGATCAGGCTATTGTCATCATGGATCAGGCTATTGTCATCAGAAATGACAGCAAGGTTATCTTTAAAGAGACCAGACTTATTGATCAATGGAGATTTCATAAGGAAAGAA
>CM053596.1:85282157-85310845 GCA_028646575.1 Pseudocheirus occidentalis | reverse complement strand
CCTTCCTCCCTCCCTCCCTCCCTCCCTCCCTCCATCCCTCCCTCCCTCTAACATACAGAATCACTAGGTCTATAGGGCCAAATTCCTGAAATTTCTAGCTTCAGCTTTAGTTTGGCTCTACCTGACAGGAGGTATAGATTATTTTTCATGGAACTGCTGAAATTGGAGATACTTTACTGACATAAAGTGGGAATTAAAACTGAAGTATTCCCATAGTTCTCAAGAAAATTAAGCTTCTAAAATGCCATTTTTCTCATTGAAGTGATCCAAATTGATTTGTGACTAATAGTAGGCCTATAGCTATTCAAAACTGCACAAATAAAGTTGATTAAACTGGGTATGGCTTTAAAAAACAAACGACTTTTATTATTGCTAAAAAATCATATTTTAAAATAGCTAATTATTATTATTATTATAAATTTAAAAATCATTTAGCCTGTATATATACAGATTTCCAATTATGAGACCCACTATTAAAAAAACCCCAAAACTTAGATACTCTTGATTTAAGCTAACCCTTTCAATTTTCATGTAAAGAAACAGCTGCCCCCAGAAAATGGGAAGCAGTTTTTCCAAGACTAGTCAGCTATGCAAAATTAGCAAAGTAACCCTGGTCTCCTGATTTCCAGTTCACTGATTTCCAGTACAAAATACTCTATGAGTTGTGATACTCATTGTTAATTTCTGTTTTGTATAGTTCCTTCTTTCCTTATGAAGGTGAGGAATTTTAGAACTGGATGAAGTACAATGTAATCCCTTTGATTGCTGAGTGCTATTGTGCTTTTTTCCCCCTTTCTTCTTTTTGTCTTAATATCTCTAGCACCCCACATGATGCTTTGCAAATAATAATTGACATGATAAATGTTTGTTAAATTGCTGAATTGAAGTAAATTACCTTTTTAGGTTTTCACAAAAGTTCTGCTTCTTAAACACTTATAAGCTAATATTAAATGTGTTTTGTTGAGAGGAAAAGTATGGCTCCTCAGACTCTGTTGGAATGGGATTATGGTTTTCCCCAGGCAAATGCTTTTTCTTTTATCTCTTCTTATTTTCCTTTCTTTCTCCTTCCATCCCTTCCCTTTTCTTCCCTTTCCTCTCTGCTTCTTTCTTTTTTTTTGAGGGGAGGGGTGTTAGGGCACATCAGGTTAGTAGTTGAATGAGCACGTAAAGACTTAGTAGCCAGATATCTCATATTGGCTATATATCTGAAGCTATACCAGAATTTACCTTATTCCTCTTAAAATAAATTATAATTTATTACATTGCCATGCATTGCTTCTATTTGATTTGCTTGAAAGAGTTGATGCTTATAGTTAATAGAATTTACATATTATCTCTCTTCTCAGATTTACATCTGGTTGGTACATGGTAAATATTTGGTATTGATTTCTTGATCTATATTATTTGTACTGAGAGGGAGAATGTCCTAGTGGATAGGGAACCTGCCTCAGAAGAAAGCTTGGATTCGGGTCTTGCCTCTGATTCGTACTGAGTGACTCTAACAAGACACTTGACCCATTAGTGCTCTAGGCAACTTTAACACTAGAAATTTCAGAGCAAGGAGTGTTCTGTAATGGTAAAGGGAATTTCCTCATCAGGAATTCTTTGCACTAGTGAAATCATAGTTCAAGTAAAGGGAAAAAAATCCCCTCTTTTCCCCATGAGGTAAGAAAGCAGATATCATCCTTATTTTACAAAGGGAGTAAGAGATATGAAAACATTTAGTGACTTATCATGGTCAGTGTCCCTCTGATTTATTTTCACTATTTTCTCCACCAATCTTATATCTATAATGATGCTTTGTCATGGTATAGAGATGACTGTGGGTTCTC
This sequence comes from Pseudocheirus occidentalis, assembly GCA_028646575.1. Classification (NCBI taxonomy): domain Eukaryota; kingdom Metazoa; phylum Chordata; class Mammalia; order Diprotodontia; family Pseudocheiridae; genus Pseudocheirus; species Pseudocheirus occidentalis. Next base: position 85,309,013 of record CM053596.1, on the reverse strand, counting down.
AAATTCTGCATAGCATAAGCTCTGGCAGGTCCTGCTAAATTGGATAATATCAATATAAACTTTGAGTCTGTATTCAAAGCCTTTCATGGTTTGGCCCCATTGTTTCCAGCCTTATCTCAAAATATTCCACTTCACAAACATAAGTTGGAGAAAAACTGTATAATTCTCCTCAAAGGCTTCCTTGATCTTACCTTTTAGGAAGGAACTTTCCCATCTGTCCTTATATAACATTCCTATCCACCAGTTTTCTGTAATATTGTGCATTATAGCTGTCTATGCTAGAATCTCATCTCCCTACAAGATCTTAAGTTTTTCAAAGTCAGGGACTGTGTCTTGTTTAAGTTTTGTATCTTTCCCAGTACCTAGCACAGTCCTCTGCACACAGAAGGCCCTTTATAAATATCTGTTGGATGAAAGGGAAGCACAGATTTGGGGGGAAGTATTGAATATTTCACAGTTAAGCCCCACTGCTTGGTTGTGTACAAAGATTTTTCAGAACTTGGAGATCATGTACTCACTGCACTGGACCTCAGATCTTCCTGTTGTATGTTAAAGCTCTTTTGTGGAAGCAGTCTGTTCCTTCCTGCAAAGAGTGTGTTATCCTTCAGAATGCTTCATCCTCTGTCACCAGCATGCACATGACCTATCATGAAATGGTGCTGCCCCATACCCATTGTACTCAAGCACTTCTGCCTCTGTTTTGTTTGTCTCTGGAGTCTGGTGTTCAGAAAAAAGATGAATGGAGAGGATGCCCAGTCTGATGACTATTTACGGATCAGTGCATTTCATTCATGGCTCCCTGAATTCCTCTGGGACTCTTAGAAATGCACATGGCTTCCCCAGGAGACAGCCTTTTTGCATGGGGCTCATTAGTTTAGCTGAATGAACATGTAAAGACTTGGTGGCCAGCCATTCTGTGCTGGCTAAACATCTGAGGCAACACAGGAATCTTCCTTATTCCTTCTAAGAGCATTTGTGATTTATTGCACTCTATAACATTTGGGATTCATCTCTGTATAAAGAATACATTAAAAAAATTTGTTCAGTGCCAGTTTGGAACTCTCTTGTGTTATCCTGTCTCCTTTTGGGGCATCTGTCATCACCAACTTGGCTCTCAGATAACTCTGAAGATGATCAATGATTTGAAGCCAACAAATTGAGAAGTTCATCAGAGCTTGTCAGCCCTGAAGGCAGATAACTTAATATGCTTTCCTAAAGTCTGTGTGTCAGATGTGATGGTAGAATTGGGCCTCCCTGGTTGAAAGAGAAGGGAAAAATTATTAAGTAAATTTTTGTCCTTTAATCATCAAATTTGTATTTGTTTCAGCCTCTTTGTGTAGTCACTTAGAAAGTGCAGTTGAGATATTTTAAGGACAAATTGGTATAGACAAATCAGATTTAATCCTTCCTGGCTGATTATTACTATAGTCTCCAGATATGGAAAGCTTGTCTATGTAGCTATGCCATTTGTTTGAGTAAAACTCAGAAGGGACTACTAGTTGGAAGTACTAAAAAGACAGAAGTCAAAGAAAGCATGTATTCTATATCAGCTCAATTGATTTTCATCACATACCTTATAGGTCGTGAGGAAAGAACATAGGTAGGTAGGTAGCAAATATTATCCCTGTTTTACAGATGAAGAAATTGAGGTTTGGTGGGATCAATCAACTCATTTGTTAATTCCACAACTGTTTCTTAAGCATTCTATTCAAAACACTTTGCTAATTGCTGAGAGACATACAGAGAAGACTGTATTAAGAAATAGTCTCCCTTGTAGAATTTAAGAATCATAGAATTATGGAGGCAAAGAAGACTTCAGCAGTGATTTTGTTTTATGTTCCTACTTTATAAAGAATAAAACTGGAGTCCAGGTAAAAGCTTTGCCATAACTATTAATGATAGAACAGGGATAGAGCTAAGTACTTTGGAGTCTCATAGTTTGTGCTCTTTGGCTTGTGGTTAAATAGGTAAGGGTCCCATCCTTTCCCTGAGAGAGGAAAGAGGATACAATAAGGTTAGAGTCACTAACATTTTTTTGCTACCTTTATGCTGACGGTTGCATCAGAGATAATGAGGAGAAAAAGAAAGTGGAAAAATATTTTATTAAAGCCCTTTTCTGAAGCTTCATTTTGGTGTGGAAGTAGCCCTGGCTTCTCAAACACTATGCCATGGTAATGCAAATTCTTACCAGTCTAGAAAAGTTTTGCATATAAATCAACCTCATATTGTCTGGGGACCAGCATAAATCAATTTGGAGATGCTTTTTTGCTAGGAGGTCCCCCCTAGGTGATTCCATGCTCCTCCCTCCCCAGCAGCACAACTCAGAAAGACTATCTACCAAGGTGTACAGGGTACACAGGTGTTGTACAGGGTACAAATCTGTTTTGGTGAAATGAATTACCCATGTCAGTGAAGTCACAAATCCTCGATATATGGAAATTATCAATGAAGTGGATTTTTAAAAATGGTTTAATCATCCACAATAGAAAAACAAAGTGGATGAAAAACATTTCCCAGATTTTGTTATATAGCTGGATGAGTAGACAATGAGTTCTGAGAATTGGCTAGTAGAAGAGTCTGGATTGTACTTGGGAGATCACATAGTAATTTTGAAGCTCCCTGATTACTGTCACAAAGATTGATTTCTAAAGTATCAGTATTTTCCCTGTGGTATTATATGTCTATGAATCATAAAGTACTATAGTCTTACAAGAATCAAAGCGGCAATGGAAAGAAACATGGTGGGAGTAAGTAGGCAAAAGCACCTTAACATGTGTAAAGGACAACAAAAAGTGTCCTAAAATATGTCATTAAGGGCATACTTGATCATAAAAGGAGGTAGGACAGATTCTAAGCCTGAGTGCTGCACTGTTATTCATGAAATATTAAAAAAAAAGTGGAGGATTGTCTTCAAAGCATTGGATGAATACATTAAGGAATATTTACCAAAAAACTTTATGTAAAAATGATATTGGTCAGGAATAGAAGACATGGAAGGATTTTCATTTTGATCTGCCCTGGTTGAGATAGGGGGCATATTGATTGGATTAAATATTTATCTCTATTTTTTATTAATAAAACCATCAATGTGTATAAAGTCCTCCAATTTATAGTGGGCTGTGTGTGCTGGGCTGCCTCTCCTGGTCCTTTTAGATACTGCATTGTCTCCATCTCTGTATAGTTGAGTCGTTTTTATGACCACATTTTCTCACACTTTTTGTGAATACAGTGATGCTTACACTTGCTGTGTCCAAATCCATGTAAAAACAAGTTACTATAATAAAAATCCACTGAATGTCCTAAAAGCCAGCATGTGTAAAAGGTAGAGCTAGATGTCAGAACCCCTGCTGAAATCTTTGTCACTGGAGTATGTCACCTGTCAACTGGAACATGGAGATATCTATAGACAGGGTTTCTCAAGCGCCTCTCTGGTCTCGACTTCTCTAGTGCCCTCATTTTCCCTTTTTAATGTTCTTTGCAGCCCATGTAAGCCCTGGGGTTTTACGGCTTTATGTGGGATAGAATTTTTGTCATTTCTCCCAAAGATTCCTTTTTGTGTGTGTGCCTTCTTCACAAATGCCAGTTTTAAAAAGAGTAAAAAAGGCCTTTTGAGTTTTATGCCCATAACGAAAGGACCATTAATGTTCAGTACTTTTGTCTTCAGAGAAACAGGATTACAGTCAGCTTCAAAAACCTTGACTTTGATGTCTCTGAAAGCACATCGGGAAATCCTTTGGGGTGGTGTCTGTCTCCCTTGCATCCCAGAGCACAAAAGATGCTCTATTATTGTGTGATGAAAATCTGACGGATATCCTACTACCGGGGGAACCAAGGTCAATTTTTAAAAGCATGCATTCATACTGTACCCAAATGGTTGCTTGGCAGCCTAGCTAAAACACCATCCTGACCAAACGAAAATACTTAGGAATCAAATATGCCCCCTAGTTTGAGGAGGAGATAGTTGGCCAAAAGTTTATAAGTTTTTCCAAGTGAAAGTGATGATGTATGTTTTTATGCCTGTCACTCAAGATGATTTTCTTATTTCAAGGATCCAGTGTATTAACTTAATTTCATAATAATGAACTATTCTAGTCTTCTCATCTCTGTGAGTATTGTGGGAATACTCACGTGTAGGCTGCAGGGCTCATCTCTCCTCTTTATAGTCTTTGTCCTCAGATTTTAGCTGCATTTATGCCTTCTTTTTTCACCCCTCTTTAGATGAATCTGAAACTTGTTCTCTCTGGAATTTCAGTCCTGCATTTCCAGCTCTGACAGATATCACCTTCTTGAGATTCTGTCAGGGACTTCCAACACCTTTTCCTGACTTCTAGTCACTTAGGTTCTATCCTTTGATGAGTCTTCTTCTCTTTCTATCCATATGCCGACAAGCTGACTTGATTAGCCCTCCAAAATGCATCATGCATGCTTCACCTTTATAATTTTCATAATACAATCCTAGTTTAGGCTTTTATTACCTCTTCCCTACTCTGTAGTTATATCCTCCAGACTGATAACTCAGTTTCCAGTCATCCCCCTTTCTGATTTCTCTTGTGCATTGCCACTTAACTTATGTTCCTAATGCTCAATATTTTCAACTATTGCAGCAAATAGTACAAATTCTGCAACTGGTGAAACTTGTTCCCAAAACATCTTTTCAGCTTCATTTTATGCTTATCTCCAGTGGCCAGCCACTCAAAACTACTTGCCTATCACTGAACTTACTTTAATTTTTTGCTCCTTTTCTTATAGGAACCTGACTGGAATTCTGCCCTACCATGTCCATATTCACCTATATCTAGGTCCTTGTTGTAAATAGTGAATCCTGCAAAGTGGTAACTTTATTTGATTTTGAACTGCATGTTTCTATTGGGTTAGAACCAATGATGATATATTACATAATTGTAACTATGAATAGTGTGAATTTGAATACCAATGATTTCATGGATTCATTATTTGAAGTAATAGGGACCAAGCTGTACTGAATTCCTTTTCATCTTTCAAAGTTCAGTTCTTTTGTTGCCTTTTCTGATAACCCCATTTAAAAATGTCATCTGCCTCCTCCTTTGCATCCTGGTAGTACTTAATATCTACAATTTATATGGCTCTTGCCCAAAGTGACTCAGTAGACAGCTGAATTTCATACCCAGCTCCATGCTGTCTAAGCAAATTTCACCCATTAATGTTTGAGAGACAACATGGCTTATTAGATGGGGAGCTGGGCTCAGAGTAAAGAAGAGCTAAGCTCAGGTCTTGCCTCTGACATATTCTGGTCAATTCACTTCTCAGTGCTTCAAGCAAATCTCCACGACCATAAGGTAAAGGCCAGTACCATTATTCATGGTCAGTGTTCCCTCACTGGGAGTTCCCTATGAACTTGACAATGAAGTCCCAGGTCCATTTTATACATATGCAGATGTAGATATATGTGTATAAAATCAGTCCTCTAGGTATTTGTGTACACGTTACTGCCACCCCTTCCTACATTATGCTGCAGGCTTCTTGAGGTCAGGAACTGCTCACACATCTTTGTACGCTTATCTGGTGACTATTAGATGTCTTGTATATAATACATGTTTCAGAGATAGTTGTTGAGTGAATAGAAGAATCCTAAAATTAGGCAAATGAGCAAAGGCACAAATAACAGTTTATTGGGTCAGAGATGCCAAGATTTCCCCTCATTCTGTATATAGATTCAGAGAATCTCAGGAGGTTGAAGGAATCTTGGAAGTCATCAGGGATGTGGAAACTATGGCCTTGAGGCCATATGTGGCCCTCTAAGTCCTCGAGTGTGGTCCTTTGACTGAATCTAATCTTCACAGAACTTGAGGCCACAGGTTCCCCACCCCTGAATTCTAGTCCAACCCTTGGCCACACAAATGCTTCCTCTCTACAGGATTCCTAAACAAGGGGCTAGCTAACCTCTGTCTAAACATTTCCATTGCTAAGGTACTTCTTTAGAAAGCAGAAACTACTGTAAAGAAGATTCTAAATATAACAATTTGCCTTTTCTTTGAGTGGAAAGGAAAATTTTTGAACCAGCAAGGTACATTATTTTAATTTCACAATGTGGGTTTTGAGAGCTAATAATAGTTCTCAAGGAGTGATCTTTTTTTCTAACTGTATATACCATATCCTAGCTAACACAAAACAGATTTGGTGAATCTGGTAAGACATTTAAAAAATCCACAGCTGTCCATGTTCCACTAGTTGCACTTCATCCACAAACCAGGACTTATTTATTCCTATACCTGAAGCTTCTACCTAGGATCATGCTAAAAAGATCTCCATTTCAAAACCCCTGAAAAATCAGTGAGTTACAGAAGAGTTAAGTTTAAGTGGAAACATCCACATGAATTCATTTTGGCCTATAGGTATATAAGATTGATTAGGTATTGTAATGAAGTATAAAGCAACACATTTTAAATGAGTGTTTACTATGGGCCTTCCACTGTGCTAGATGCCTGTGGGGATACAAAAATATGAAACTCAGTGCAGTTTAGGTACAGTCCTTGCCACTGAGGGACATCTAGTCTCATAAGAGATGAAAAGAAAAGGAAGCCAGCCACAAAACAAAAAGAAGATGTTCCATAAAACTGCCACTGCAAGTGACTAAGGGGAAAAGTGTGGTGATTCTGAGTATGGCTGCAACATATTAGTCACTAAAGGTTGTTCAGGAGCCTTAGGCTAAAGGACTTCATCAAAAAATATGTACTTGGAAAAGGTGGACCAATCATTAGGTGCTGGATGACTAATGAGTAGATGGAGTTCCATTGGTAAGCTCTAGTTGTCAAGACAGCTAAATGAAGTCCTTTATGCTGTGGGAACTAATAATAATAATAATAATGATAGCTACCATTGATATAGTGCTTTAATATTTGCAAAACACTTAACATGTTTCATCTCATTTGACCTTCATGGTGCTGGCTCCCTTTTGCCTGTAGGATACAATATAAAATCCTCTGGCATTCAAAGCTCTTCAGAACCTAGGCCACTCCTACCTTGCCGTACTTACAAATTACCCCCAACATACTCTGCAATACAGAATAGTGCAGCTATTGAGCTTATACTTATTGCTTCTATTTTTGACCTCTGTGGAAGGCAAAATGAGAAATTAATAATGATAATAATACAGGAGAGATGACTGGCATATGTTAAAATCCACAGAATATAAGATTTAAAAGCATATCTACCCACCTCTTTTCTTTCTTCCCCCCTTCAATTCATCCTTCATACCACTGCCAGAATGGTCTTTCTTATAAATAAGACTGTTCATGTGATTGTGCAGTTCAAAAGTCTCCAGTGAACTTCCAGTTGCCCAGAACTCCAAAGAACATATTGTGTTCTCATTTCTCCATGCCTTTGCTCATGCAGCTCATTTTGTCCAGAACAGTATTCCTCTTCCTGTGCCTGTCAAAGTTTTATACATCCTTTAAAGCCTGATTCAAATCCTCTCTTTTCAAGAAGGTATTCCCTGGTCCTCCAGGTCAATGAAGACCTTATATAGAACTTTGTCATGCCTCCCTCCCTTTAATGGGTATTTGTGCAACACAGTGTATTATCAATAGCTATTGGTGTCTGTACTAGGCTGTAAAGCCCACACAAGCTGGATCTTATTCAAACTTTATATCTCTCCAGTGCCTGCACATAGTGCTAGGCACATTGTAGACACTAATAAATGTTTCTTGTTTTCTGTTATTTTGTTTATGTGTTAATCTGCATTTCACAGTTGAAACATTCAGTAATCAGGCATCACCTATACAGTCACCACTTCCAATCTCAAAAATCATCATCTTAAATGCTAGAGGGATTGCATGTATCAGGGTCACAAGTAGAACACAACAGATCCTCAGATGGAGAGGTGTGCTCACCAAAAGAGTGCTTCTTGTGCAGGGAAGGGAGTGGTGGTGCTTGAGGAACAGAGTCTCAGTGCGAGAGGCACTCCCTTTGGATAGTGAGGAGATTTCTGTTTGGAGATGATACTGTGCATTATATCAAACCAAAGAATATTATAGGGCCTCCTCAGTGAACCTCAAAAGAGAATGACCTAACAATTCACAGAGGAAAACCAAGTGGATGAAGAATGCCTATTGCCCAGTTTATGGTACACAGCAGGATGGACAGTCCATTGAGTTGATCTGTTGTGAATCGGCCCCTTCAGAGGGGTGGTGAGCTAAGTCCAGAACTGAGCAGGAAGAAGAAAAAGTTGGATGCATTTGGGAAGTTGCACAGTGCTGCCCCCCCCCCACACACACACCTACACACCCCTACACTTGGATTCAAGTTCTGCTACACAAAGTAGCTGTGGTGATACTGAATCAGTTACTTAATTTCTCAGTGTCCTAGGCAACTCACCCCAAATTATAAGTTGCTGATAAAGAAATAATTTTAAGTGCCTACTATATTCCAGGCACTGTACTAAGTACTTTACAAATATCTCATTTGATTTTCACAACTCTGTGATATGAGTGCTTTTATTTTTCGCCCATTCTATAATTGAGGAAACTGAGGCAAAGAGTGACTCATTCAGAGTCATATAACTAGTAAGTGTCTGAGGCTGAATTTGAACTCAGGTATTCCTGACTTTAGATCCAACACTCTATTGTAAGATCTAGCTACCTCTAAGGAGCCTACCTGAATTGGTAGAGAGCATTTCTTTATCTAGGAGTTCACTTTACCAATGAAATGACAGGTTTACTCCCCATTCCTATATTTTTAATTGATGTATTCTCTTTTAGTACAATAGATACTTCCCAACCTCGGCCCACCCATGCCAATGTGTTGTTCTTAAAGATAGTTAAGCAAAATTGCCTGAAATCATGATTGTGACTGATAGTATATGACATTTTTTCACTTTTTCTGTTTCTGAATTAACAGAAAAGGAAGGAGGTGTACTTTAGTTATGATAGTATGTTATTATTGTTTTCCATAACATTTTTAATATTAAATACCAACCCCTTCCTAAATGCAAAATTCCATTTTCCATATTCTTCTGGTGTTTGTGACCTTGGACATATGGAACACTATGACATATGGAACCTCTGAAGAATAAAAAAGAGGTACATGCTAGGTTTATGTCAATTGCAGCCTAATACCAGGGATGACTCGGGTGTAAGAGCTAGCACAAGCAAAATCATTAAGTGTTTATTATAACAAGAGTGAGGAATAATAAATAGATGGCAAGAGTTCTGTGCTAGTACCCACACATGATTAAAAAAAGATGCTCACTATATTGGGGCATCTGTGGATGCACATTAATGTGCAAGTTGCACATTATTCAGTTTTGGAAGAAGTATTTGCATCAGTTCACAGATTTGTTCAGGTATAGAATGGGCTAATATGCTGTCCCTTCTAAGGATATTTGCCTCCCGTACAGGTGACTGTTGGAGATTCAGAGTACTAACCCAAAGGTATTATTCTTAAATTGTGGGAAATCTGTTAAGTGAACTAGTCACTTAACCACTCTCTGCCTCAGTTTCCTCAGTTATAAAATGGGTAAAAAAGAAGCATTAACCTCACAGAGTTGTGAAAATCAAATGAGATATTTGTAAAGTACTTAGTACAGTACCTGGAATATAGTAGGCACTTAAAAATTATTTCTTTATCAGCAACTTATAATTTGTGGTGAGTTACCTAGGACACTGAGAAATTAAGTGGGTTAAAGCGGTATTTGAGGCAGGCTCCTCTTTCAGTGTTTGTGAAATCACCCTGGTCTGCCCATGCATATGGCCCACTTACAGGTACAGATAAATTGATGTTATTTGTGCATATTGTGACATTGACTTACACTGCAGGTATGTCGAAATATAACAATTCTTGTTTCCTAGTCATCGTATTTTCTAAATTACTGATTGTTCATCGTGTTTCCTCCTTCCTAAAAGTACAGTTTTCCCAAGTTTATTTTTTAATTAGATGCTAACATAATAATAATGACAGCTTTTATTTTATAGATACAAAGCTCTTAACATGCTTTATCTCATTCCATCCTCACAAGTACACAAGGTAGGCAAGGATACAACTTTTACCTACATTTTAAAGATGAAGAAACCTGGATCTAGAGGAGACCTCCTCATTTGACAGCAGTGGAAGCTGAGCCCCATGACTTGAGCAAAGTCACATAGCTAGTGAGTAGCAGAGACAGGATTTAAACCTAGATTTTCTGTCTCTTGGTAATGCTTTAGTTTTTTTTTTCTTCTGATTTTATCTGAATGCTTCTCAGGGCTCCTTAAAATGGCTGGAGTCATTCTTATGTTATTCAAAAGTCTGAGATGAACATTAACAGAGACCCAAGAATATACTCTTCACCTCACTCATCCTCTCTGATGTGCTTCATTCTTTGGGAATGAATGAATGAATTAAAAAGCATTTAATAAGAACTTATTGTGTACCAATTACTTTACTAAATGCTGGGGATACGAATGGAAGAAAATGAGATGGTCCTTTTCCATAAGGAGTTCGCACTTTAATTGGGTAAAACAAGGTATAAAAGAGTTCAGCTGGAGAGAGATGGAAAAGGCTAGAAACCCTAGGGGTACATCACAGCATAGTGCCTGGAGAGTAGTAGGCTCTTAATAAATGCTTATTGATAGATTGATATGGCAGTGCTTGGGTTTGGAGGGCCTAGCTGTAGGGCAGATGATGAGGCATGTAGGATTTTAGGATGTAATGGTAAGTCCTGGTGGTCCTGTCTCTCTTGCAGGAAGATTTTTAGCTTCTATCTCATCCAAATAGTGTAAACAGCTGTCTAGCTGATTAGCCCCACTTCCCCAGGCAGCTTTTCCCATTTGGACAACTACTCTCCAGTCAGTTCAGATATTTTCTGTCCTTAACCCCCAGCCCAAGGGTGCTAAGACTCCTAAGAACACACATGTTTCCATGAGTTTAATCATATAGTTCACCAGACTGAAAGATGGAAGGTTGATGAATAAGAAGCATTTTGCAGTTTCAGGTGTAAGTTTGCTCATGAGAGTCCTAATCCACCTGAAAATAATAATCTTTGTTCCATAGGAACATTCTTTGATTGAATCTATCAAACAGAATGAGGCACAATAGGAAATTAGTATCAATAAGGGGAAGAGTGGGAAAGGACTTGCTGGGAACTTTTTTGAAAAAGCAGGAACAACTTTAGGATTGGGAAGGGTCTGTAAGTAGAGGAGTTGGAGACCTCTAAATCTCTCCTAAGGGTAAAGGGGGCAAATAGCAGCTGGGACAAAAGAGAAAAACAAAGTAGGACCTACTGTGGCAAAAAGGGGAGATATCAAGGAGGGTCATTGGTCCTACAGACATCTTGGAGAAGGAGTCTTAGGTTGACTCCATCTGCTGTTCCAACCCTTTCAGGAACAAAGGGAAGTTAAAAAAAATGTCAATTCTTCCTCTAGCTTCCCCTCCTGGAGGCTGTCTCTCAACATATACTGTAACACACACACACACACACACACACACACATATTCTGTTATTTTTTTACTCAACTATTTCTGTTTACCTGAATTTTGCCTCGACTACAAAGAAGTCAGGATTTAACTAGAGATAGATGTAAATGTGAATTAAGGCAGAGCAGCAAAGATCCCTCTAAATGTTAGAAATTTACATAAGTGGGGTCTCAGAGCAATTGGAATTGTATGCCTAACTTTTTCTCTAATATAGAGCCAGGAGAATATTTTACACACTAACAGCAATATTATATGATGATCAACTATGAATGACTTAGCTATTCTCGGTAATATAATGTTCTGAGACAGTTCCAAAGGACTCATTATGAAAAATTCTATCCACATCCAGAGAGAATTTTTTTCATACTTCTTTTCTTTTGGTTTGTTTCTTCTTTTACAATATGACTAATGTGGAAATATGTTTCGCATGATTATATGAAATACCATCTTAGAGGATAAGTGAGGGAGAAAATTTAGAATTCAAAACATTTTTTAAAATTAATATTAAAAATTGTTTGTTAAAAATGTTAAAAATTCCTAAAGCAGAATAGAAGGTAACCCTTTGGATCTGAAAGGTCATTCATTATATTGCCCCAGGTTTAAAATGGCCTAATTCTTGTAATAGGGTGTTAACGGAGGTAAGATTTTTTTTAATGCCTATTTTTGTGAAACAAGTTAAATGAAATCAAGAAGAAAAGTTTGAGGTCAAAATAATGAAGACAGAGGACATCAGTAACCTGCAGGAAGCTGCCATTGTTTTAGCATCAGGTCCTTGCCTTATTTTTAATAGCTGTTCCTAGAAGAGGGAGAAAGATTGCATTAGGACCAGTAATGAGAGTCATTTTTCACAAACTCATTAGAAATGACAAGATTCTTGTCTTGGAAGCATGATATTGTAGAGAATTCAGTGATGAAAACGACTTTTCCAAAAAGTGAAGAATGTGGGAAACTTTTCTCTTACATTTGGAAGATCTTTGGTTTGTACCCTGAGTTGTTCCCAGGGTCTTTAATGTCTTATAATTGACTCTATGTAGTGGTTGCCTTTGATTCAATATCTTCCTCTAAGGGTGAATGTTTATTATAGGGTTAGCATTACAAACATTTGTAACTGCTTCACATCAGAGAAGGAAGGCAGGCAGGCTGTAAACACATTTGTAATTCATTTGGGGGATGGTGTTTAGATCTGTGGCTTCATAAAGTTTTCAGCTTTGACTTTGCCAGTGAAGGGGCTTTTCATATCCAGTGTACTTTAAGGGAAGTGCTGCTTTATAAGCTTCTTTGATCAAATAATCTTTTCATCAGCTAGGTTTTATTGTCTGGCCCTCTGTGTTCTACTTTTATATCTATCTATTGTTTCATTGTTCATGTTATAGTCTCTTGGCTATATTCTTTATTGAGAGAGTCAGAATAAGGCCTTTTTTCATGTTTGCCCATTTTCTTTTTGAATGCCAGATTGTAATATCACCTCCCAAGAGATGTATAATTTTTAATAAGAAGTCTGTGCATAGTTTTATTTGTAACCAGGGGCTCAAGCCATCAAATATCCATTTTTCAATTTCAGCAGTAAGTGGTTTAAATCCTATTCTTATGTGAAGTTTACTGATTGCCTTGTGGTTGAAAGTGGACTGTGGCTGCTTCGTTAGTTCTCATAATTAATGATGATAACTACAAGGTTTTTTTTGAATTAGAAATAAACTCTACCCTACCTCATTCTGAATCCTCACACTGCTCACCAAACGTCAGAGTGTTATAGACCCTAAGAATCTACAGATAAAGAGGCCCAGTAGAAAGAGTTCTGACTCTGGATTTAAGAGACTTGAATTCAAATTCAAATCCTCTTCCTTATGCCTGTGTGACCTTGATACACTCTGGATCAGGTCTAAGTTAGGCTAGGTCAGTAATTCAGGCTCAAGAGTCAAAATGCAATAGGCCATTCATGGAGAATAAAACACAATTGAAAACAAATTTACTAATAGAAGATTAAAACAAGAAACCTTTTGAAATTAAAAGGATATTAAAAATGCTACTTTCCTTTTACTACTTAGTCATTAAGTCAAGAACTCATATTTTCTCTGATCTCAAATCCCACTTAGTTTGTGTGTGTGTGTGTGTGTGTGTGTGCAAAGCAATCAAATATCCTTTCCATCTTAAGGAAACAGTTCAGCAAATGCCAGATTGGAGAACATTGGGTGGGTCCTTCAAACAGGGGAAGGGACAGCAAGTCTGGGGAGGTTTGAAAGAGAAAGACTGAAAAGAAGGCTTTAGCTTATGTTGAAATGCAGGAGCTTGAATATGTCCCTTTCCCTAGGCAGAGTTTGAAAGCAAAGGGCCAACCTCTCTTCCCCAGCCACCTAAAGAAGTAACAACAAAGCAAGTGGGCCAGAGGAGTCCCCCAGATGGAGGCCGCTTCACTACTACTTTCACTACCCCCATTTTCAGCTCATTCTTGTGTGTTGTTTGCCTGTAGTAGAATGTAAACTCTTTGAGGCAGGTGCTGTCTTTCTCTTTGCTTATGTTTGTATCTCTAGAGCTTAGCTTATTAAATGCATGTTGTCTTGTCAGACTGATGCTCCTGCCACACATGAAAAGTAACTTAATCTTCCTGAGACTTAGTTTCCTCAACTGCAAAATGTTAGGGTTGGACTTAAAGGCCTTTGAAATCCCTCTTATCTCTAACTTATGTGGGATCAGTTTGAATTCTTTGCCCGTAATGGGGTAGATCCCCATTGCTAAATTCATAGATTACTCAAGTTTCCTCTGTCTATCCCAGAAGCCTCTCCTCCACTTTTGTCCTGTTTTGCATTAGGAGCTTGCTACCTGAGATACATAAGGCTACCTCCTCATATACTCTCTGTTTGAAATGCCCCTGGAAGGCTGATGTAGTTTGACAATCATTTCTTGTTCTTTTACTATCTTAAAATTTTTAAGCCTGTGAACACTTGAGGAGAAAGAAATTTACAACTTTATTTAAATGTTAATTTCCCAAAACAGGTACACTAATGCACTGTTGGTGGAGCTGTGAACTAGTCCAACCATTAGAGAAAGCAATTTGGAACTGTGATCAAAAAGCTATTAAACTGTGAGTGCCCTTTGAGCCAGCAATATTGTGAAAGAGGAAAAGAATCCACATGTACAAAAATATGTACAACAACTATTTCTATGATGGAAAAAAATTGGAAACTGAGGGGATGCCCAACAATTGAGGAATGAATAAACAAGTTGTGGTATGTGAATGTGATGGAATACTATTTTGCTGTAAGAAATTATAAAGGGGATGGTTTCAGAAAAAACCTGGGAAACTTTATGAACTGATGCAAAGCGAAGTGAGCAGAACCATCAGAACAATGATAACAACATCATAAAAATAATCAACTTTGAAGGACTTCACAACTCTGATCAGCACAATGACTCACCACAAGTCGGAAGCATTCATGATGAAACATGCTCTCCACCATCAGAAAGATAACTAATGGTCTCAAGAGTACAGATGGAAGCATATTTTGTTTCTGTTTCTTCTTTTTATTAAACATAGCTAATGTGGATATTTGTTTTGTACAACTATACATACTTACAATAGGTTTTTTCTTTTTTTAAATTTTTAATTTTTTTAATTTTAAATTATTTTTTTGATTACATAATTCATTTCCACTTTTGAGTTACAAATTTTCTCCCCTTCTTTCCCCTACCCCCAAGCCCAAAACAGTGATCCCACCATAAGGCCCCTCCCACAGTCTGTTCCCTTTGGTTTTGTTTTCCTTACCTTCTAATAGGTGAAGGAGAAGAGAAGGGAGGGGGAGAATTCTGAAATGAAAAAAAAAGATTAAAAAGTAACTGTGTTCCAGTAAATAAATAAATTTTATAAAGAAAATTAATTCCTAGCATTCCTTTACTTCAGTGTCTTGTTTTGGTTTGAAACTTTGATGGTATTATCTCTGTTAGTATGAAGTCTTGGGGATTTACACCAATATTTCAAACTTCTGTCTAAAATTCTCAATATGACAGTATTTACACAGTTGTTTTTAAAGAAAAAAATGCAGATCCAATAAAATTCAGACTTGGGATTTTAAGATGAAACTCTCCAGATAGTTGTTTCTTTGTTATGGAAGATATAAGTTATAGTCAGTATAAAGTGAGTGTGCCCTTTTCCAGTCATGCATTATAATTTTGACTACTTTGCAAATGTATGTATGTTTACCCTTAGGATAAATATTTTTGCGGGTGACTTTAGCTTCAAGACAGCCTGGTCTAATTGTTGATAAAAAGCTTTTTGGTTTATTTTTATTGGTTCTCTTTCCTTCTACTGGAGCAATAGCCTACATCAACCTGGAAAAACTCAAGATTAACATTTCTTCATAGGAACATAGATTTAGAGCTAGAAAGGACCTTAGAGGCCACTTTTCTAGCCTCCATATTTTAGAGATGAGGAAACTGAGGCCCATAGAGTTTCGATGACTTATCCAGGGTCATTTCATAAATAGCAGAACTGGATTTCAAACCCATGTCCCTCAAGTCCTAATTGAGCATTCTTTTCTGCTGCAATGTACTCTTCTAATTAGTGAATTTAAAGTCATTTCCCCACTCTATTTTGGACTCTGGATTTTGTCTCCAGTGTGGACAAAAATCTTAAAATATCCTTTTAAGACCTGACCTGCAGGGGAGCAGATTGACCAAAGAGACAAAATACAAAGCAGGAATTGAGATACACAGGTCAGATGCAGCTTCCCAAGGTGATTTTTTTCTGCAAGACTGCAGGCAGAAAGGGTCCACTCAAGATGAGCACTTGCAGTGGGGTATTCAGGAATTCCAAGAGGTAAGTTCCCCCCACATTTACTTTAGGTACTTTGTGTAGTAATGGAGTGTAGTTATTTCCTTCAATGTGTACTGGAAGCTCATTGTTTGTGTTTTGCTGTTGTTTATAAGTCTGTAGTAAGTATTAATTTTCTGTGTAAAGAAAAAAAAAGATATCCATAATTGCCATGTTGATTTGAAGAATGATTGCAGAAATGAATACAGCTGTGCTTATTTCAGCAAACAGGCAGATACTACTTGGGCTCCTCACTGTGTGTGTTCAGGCACACAGCTTGTTCTTGACTTATTTTGTTTGGGAGGAAGGGCAGTTCCAGTACCACAACCTTGCAGGCAGTATTTAATCACCTCTAACTCTAGCTTTGGGGGTTAGGCCAATAATTAAAAGTCATTTGGGTTAACCACAGCACAGAACTAAGAGGACAGGACATATCAAAGGTAAGCCACTATGGGTCTCTTCCAAGGTTAGGGAAATTCTCTTGGCAGCAGTGAACTTACTGGTTCATTCACCATATCGTAATAGAAGAACTACCAGATTTTGCATCAGAGAAAATAGGTTCAAATCTAAATCTCTTCTTTACTAGTATGTGACCTTGGGCATGATCTATTGCCCCTCTGGGCCTTACTTTCTTCATCTATAAAATGAAAGTGTTGTCCACTCTGTTAGGTACCTTCCAGCTTTAACCAAATGATTCTCTGTTGTTCCAGGAAACTGATCATTGCCACGTGGGCCATTGTGTTTGTGGCTGACATATTTGGTGACCTATTTTTTCCTAGTCTGGGTTGGAATAGTATGCAATGGATTTTGCTATTGAATTTGTCCATGATCACCCATATTTAGGATTAAAAATCTACCACTGAAAAAGGATATTAGAGGTCGTATAATCTAACTACTCATTTTAAAGATATGGCAATAGTTAAAAGTCCCAGGGCATGCATATAGAAGTAGAGCTTGTCTGCTTTGCATGTAGAAATAGAACTTATCTGTGGTCTATATGTGTGATGGAAAAGAACCTTGGATTTGGAACTTGAATCCTGGCTTGGCTGGTTACCATGAATGTACCTGTGGATAAATGACCTTTATTCTCTGGACAAGAGTTTACTTATCAAGGTATTGGACTCTAGCTTTGAATTAATCCTTGTCACCTCTAACACCTATTGTGCTCTGCTGTAACCTGATTTCTAGAAAGCATACTGTGCTTCAAAATATGCCCCTCACCATTTTAGTACTCTGGGTAGGTAGGTGGATAAAGCACTGGGCTGGGAATCAGGAAGACTAATCTTGAGGTCAAATCTGGCCTTGGAGACTTACTAGCTATGTGACCCTGGGCAAGTCACTTAACTCTTTTTGTCTCAGATTCTTCATCTGTAAAATGAACTGAAGAAGGAAATGACAGATCACTCCAGTATCTTTGCTAAGAAAACTCCAAATGGGGTTATGACGAATTGGACATTACTGAAACAGCTGAGCAACAGCCACACCATTACACTGACAGAAATGCCACCATTAGAAGTTCTTCCCTTTTTATTAACAAGTCTCTTGTAAACCACAGATAGCTCTAAGAATCTTAGCATATGAAACAGAAGTGCTCAGTCAAATGTGGGCTTCCAGATGTAGAAAAAGATCTATGAAATTTCTTGTCAAATATGATGGTCTTTTTTCAGATCTAATCCTCTTGACCAGGGATGGGGAACCTGTGACTTCAAGGCTACATGTGGCCCTCTGGATCTTCAAATGCAGCCCTTTGACTAAATCCAAACTTCACAGAGCAAATCGGTCTGCCCTTAAGGACCTAGAGGGCCACATCTGGCCTTGAGGCCACAGATTCCCCACCTCTGTTCTTGACTCATCAGTTCTTCTTACTGGATACTCTTTCCTCTGAGTGTTTGGTTGATATTCTGTCTTGGTTTGTCTTCTATGTGTGACTGTTCCTTTTAAATCTCCTTTGCTGGCTCATCATTGGCAGCATACTTCTTGACTGTGGATACTCCACAAATTCTGTGCTGGGTTTGCTTCTCTTCTCCCTCTATACTCTCTTGGTGACTTCAGTTTCCATGGGCTCAGTTATCATTTGTATAAGGATGACTCCCAGATATATATGTCCAGCCCCAGTTTCTCTTTTGAATATCAGTCCAGTATCACCCATTGGATCTCCTAAACTGGATATGCCAGAGGTTTCTTAAGCTTGATGTTGAATTCACTGTCTTTTATTTTAAACCCTTTCCTCTTCCTAACTCTCCTATTTCTTTTGCATCACCATCCTTCTAGTGCAGTGGTTCTCAACCTGTGGATCATGACTCCTTTGGGGGTTGAATGACCCTTCCACAAGGGTCACAGGGGTCGCCTAAGAGCACTAGAAAACACATATTTCGGATGGTCGTAGTAACTGAGACACTGCTCCTCTCTCAGTCTCCAGGCGGGTCCAGCCACATGCAGATATACCCACATAATGAGTATTAAAGGGGTCATGGCATTAGGAAGGTCGAGAACCACAGTTTTAGTGTTTCAAGCTCATAATCTCAGCATTTGCCTAGACTCTTCTCTTTTCCTCATCATATATATCCAATCAGCTGCCACATCTTGCCATTTTTACCTTCACAACATTTCTTGCACCACACTCTACTCATGAGGCTACCACCTTAGTCTAGGACCTCATTACCAAATCACCCAGATTATTTTAACAGTCTCCCTCAAGACTTTCACCACAATAGTTTACTCTATACATTACTGCCAAAATAATAATTTTCCATAAGTACAGATTTGACGATGTGACTCTCACCTGTGACTCCAAGACGCAGTAGCATTCTCAATGGCCACATCCTAGTAAAACTCTCTCAGCAGATGGGCTAAATCAGGATAAGGGTAACTGAGGGGTCTCAAATCTATTGGTGAGTTAGGGAGATAGCTACACCAACCATGGGAAGACTTTCCCTGGTGGAATGATTGAATGAAAACAATTTGTTCCAACAGCATAAAAGTGGCTACAGCAAGTGCTGTGGAGTGCTTAGAATTTAGGCATCAAAGATGCCAAGGTTATCTACTGCCATTGGATCCACCAGACCATTGCCAGTTGTCCTGACTTTTGTCTTGCCGCTGGACTTTGATGACTCTGGAAGAGAGAGAGAAGCTGATGACTTTATGCAACTCTGCCTCATTTAAGTCCAATTCAAGCCTAGATGTCACCCTGTAATGTCATTGGTCCTCTTCAAAAATGAGAAATAAAAAGTGAAAACAAGTCAGCTAACTCCAGTGGCTTCCTATTGCCTCTAGAATGGAATTGTAACTCCTATTTTTAGCATTTAAAGCCCTATACAAGCTGGCCCCAATCTACGTTTCCAGAGCCATTGGACATCACTGTCTCTCCCGCTGCCCTACTCCCCCCTGCTATTTAGCCAAACTGGCTTTCTCTCTGTTCTTTCATGACACTCTACTTTCCAAGTCTCTGCCTTTGCACTAGTCAGTCCCTGTTCCTGGAATATATTTCCTTTTTACCACCATCTCATAAAGTTCCACTATTCTTTAAGATTCAGTTCAGACACTTTTCTGCACAAAATATTTGTTGATCCTCTCAACTGTTAGTGTCTTCCCTGCTGTTATATTATAATTCACTACTAACTGTGTGTGTGAACTTCATTTTATTTATATTTTATATTATAGTATATATATTTATGTCTATATCTTTGTATATTTATTTTATATTTTATTCATTTATTTATGTATCTTTTTATATGTACCTGTCTCTTTCATTATAATATAAACTAATTGCAGAGTAGAGATCACTTAATTCTCTCACCTTGTTTGCTCATTGGTTAGCATACTACCTGGCTCTTTATTGACTGACTGCTTTTTTTTTTCTTTTTCTTTTCTTTTGCATTTTTTGGATGGGGGGGAGTATGCAGGGCAATTGGGGCTAAGTAACTTGCTCAAGGTCACACAGCTAGTAAGTGTGAAGTGTCTGAGGCCAGATTTGAACTAGTCCTCCTGACTCCAGGGCTGGTGCTCTATTCACTGCACCACCTAGCTACCCCTGACTGATTGCTTAATAGAGATCTTTTAATTGATTGACTTTATAGGTCATCTAGTCCATTTATCTCATTTAAACCAGAAAAAAAGAAATAACTTGACTAGCATCACATAGTTATTTCAGTCATATTATATTTATAATTACAGATCCATAAGGCTATCCAGTACCGAACATTTGATAAATCTCTTATGTGATAATCTTGTAGGCATGGGAGAAAGGCGGGGAGGGAATACAATTAAGTCCCTATTATATGCCAGGCACTGTGCTACATGCTTTACAAATATTATCTTATTGATTCTCATAACACTCCTATGAGGTAGATGATATTATCGTCTTCATTTTATAGTTGAGGAAACCGAGACAGACATCATTAAAGTGATTTGCCTTGGGGTGACCATAAGCCACCTCATCACAAGATTAAGTGACCTTGGGGTCACGCAGCTAATAAATATCTGAGACTGGATTTGAATTTAGGTTTTCCTGACTCTAGGTCTAGGACTCTACCCAGTGTTCTACCTAACTGCTTTTACATGATGGAGGACAGTCGCTGGGGTGGCAGAAAGGTTAGCTACATTCTTAACTGACCAGACCCAATTAGTGTGGGTTAATAAATCACCGTAAAAATTGCGTGCATGTGTGTGTGGGGGGGGGAGGTATGCCCCTAGGCTTGGTGCTTAGCACTGTCCTGGTCAACATCTTTGACAATAACTTAAAAGAAGAAATTATAATTAAAGACTCTCTCTCCATCCATTGATCTGTTTAATCTATCTCCATCTATCTCTCTATCTGTCCCTCTAGACTGTTTCTCCTTATCTTACCTATGCTGAAAGTACAGAGAGTACTGCTCATGGACCCAGTCTCACCTTGTTAGTGACGGGAGCTTTGACTTCCTCTGTTTTCTGATATGGAATGTTTGCTCTTCCTCAGACAACCCAGTGCCCATCCTTCCCCCCACCCCACACCTTCACGCCCCAGAGCTTCAGTTGGTAGGGTACAGCTGCAGAATGCTTGCCAAATTTGCAAATACCTGAAGTGAGGGGCAGAGGGGTTTACCTGATATAATAGTTAGCAGATTTGGGTAATTCTGTCAGTAATCTTGACAACCTGAAACAACAGCTTGACTCAAACAAAATGAAATTTATTAGGGACAAAAATCAAGTTGTGCACTTATGGTAAAAAGTTCAACTATATAAATAAGAAGCAGAAGACTTGACCAAGCAGTAGTGGTAATTCATGTGAAAAGAGGTGTATGCATCATAACCATACATCAGTCCTGCAACAGTCCAGGCATACCTCCACTGATGAAGCTCCTAAGCCTCTATGCCTTAATAGATAATTTTATGACTTCCTGGGGGTAAAAATATTTCCACAATAAACAGTTCTCTAGCCTGAGCCTCTACAAATTGAACTGGACTCTTCCTAAGATGGAAAGAGGTCCTGTACTTGAAGTTTTTCTGTTTAAGCAGCTGCCAAAACATGTGCTATACTATTATAGCCCTTAGGGAACCAGGACCGCTTCTATGATATACCAAACATGAGAAGCCCTGGAAGGGGCCTTGGATGGGTGAAGAAGGGAAAGAGTAATTTACAGTTTTGTAATATTTTATTTTGTACAGCACTTCCATATAGGATTTCTCTTTAATCTTTACCACAGCCTCAAAGGTAGATTGTGCCAACCAGTTGGAAACAATAATAGGGATTTAATAATAATAACTTAGAGAGTTGCCTAAGGCTCTCAGAGGTTAAGTGATTTTGCTCAGGGTCACAAAGTCAGCATTGTGTCAGAACTCATATCATCCTAACTCTAAGACCAACCCTCTGCCTACTACACCAAACTGCTTCCCAGTAATATTAGCAAACATTTATATAGCACTTTTAAGTTTGGCAAAGCACTCAACATATTTTGTTTTCACTTTTTTCCTGCTCTTACCTCTCAACCTGTTGCCATCTGGCTTCTAACACTATCACCCAAATGAAATTTGTCTCCACATTTACCAGTGATCTCTTGTCAAATGTGATGACTTTTTTTTTTAATCCTCAGTTTCATCTTTCTTAACTCTCTGTACCAGTTGACACAGTGAGCCAGTCTCTCATTCCTCAGATTTTTATAACATTTCTCTTTCTTGGTCCTTTTCTTACCTGACTGACTGTTCCTTAGTCTCCTTCCCGGTATCTCTCCTAAACTTCAGTCACATATCTCCAACTACTTATTGGACATTTCCACCTGGATCTCAAATTCAACATGTTCCAAACTGGATGTATCTGCTCTCTAAAACCCACTCTTCTGCTGAGCTCTCTGTTTTTGTTGAGGACACCGACCTCCTTCTAGTTCACCCAGGTTTACAAACTTGCCATTATCCTTGACTTTTCACTCTCTGTCACCCCACACATCTAGTCCATTGCCCAATCGTGATGTTTCTACCTCTACAGCATCTCTTTGATTTCTTCCTTTATGATGACCCACATGAGGTTTAGATCCTCAACACCTCTTGCCTGCATGATTAAAATACCTCCCAAATTGGTCTCCCTTCCTTGTCTGTCCTCTTCCTACTTCTTCATTTTCCAACCTTTCACTTAGCTGCCAAAGTAATTTTCCTGAAGTGAAGGCATGTTGCTTCTTTTCTTAGTAAACACAAATAGCTCCCCATTGTCTCTATGAAGTATTTTTGGCTGGTTTTTAAAGCAGTTTATCTGAAAAAAGGAAAAGATCAGGGTTTTTTTGTAGCAGACTGTACTCTCAGTATGTATCAGCAGCATGTCCTAACAACCAAAAAAAAGAAAAAAAAACCAACTTGATCATTGACTCCATTAATTGAAGCATGGTATCCGGAATAAGGGAGATGATAAACCTAATGTGCTCTTTCTTGTTCAAAACACATGAAGAATATAGTGTTCAGGTCCAGGTGTCACATTTAAGGATAACATCAAATTGGAAACCATCCAAAGGTGGATGACCAAAAGAGGACTGAAGACCATGTAATTTGATGATTGATTAAAGGACATGGGGATGTTTAGTCTAGAAAAGGAGGAATCTTGGGAGTAGGGGGCATGATATCAGCCTAAAAATAATTGAAGGACTGTCTTGTGGAATACAGATTGGATTTACTCTGGCCTCACAGGGCAGAAGTTGCAGAAACAAATGAAAGCGGAAAAGAAAGCATTTTAGGATTGATTTAATTAAAAAACTTCTTAACAGGGGCAGCTAGGTGGCGCAGTGAATAGAGCACCGGCCCTGGAATCAGGAGAACCTGAGTTCAGATCCGGCCTCAGACACATAACACAAAAACTAGCTATGTGACCTTGGTCAAATCACTTAACCCTAATTGCCCTACCTTCCCCCCTCCAAAAAGCAAAAATTAAAAAAAAATTAAAATGAAAACTTCTTAACAGATATCCCCAAACAGAATAGACTCCAATTAATTAGGGGTCTTCGCATGAAGGCTGAATGACTACTTGTTGGAGACATTAGAGATAGCCTATTTAAGTATAGATTAGAATAGATGGCCTTTAACTGGGTACAGCATCATTGTTTCTGTAACTCACATGGGAAATCTATGTCTGGAAGTTTCAGGGTGTCCTTAGCAGTAGAGATTATTATTTAAAAGGTTGTGAATCTCTCATGCCCTTCAGCTGACCATTAGTAGACAATTTCCTGACAGTATCAGGTCAACTCCAGAAGAAATTAGAGATATGGTCTCAGTCCACAATTCATGTTTGTGTTTAATAATGACGTCAGGTCAATAAAGAATGATGGGGAGAGGAAAGATTCTGTCTAAATTAACTTTTTATGATTCCTTATCACCAATCAAGTTTCAGTTTGTCCTAATGGAAATAGCCAAGGAAAATTTTCAAAGAAACCTGCCAAGAGACTTCCCAGAAAGAAGACAATGAACAGACCAGCTGTTGTCTGTGTCCTTTTTCTCTAGGATTAAACAACCCAACTTGGTTTTCAAACATGTAAATTTGATACTGTGATGAACTTGCCCTTCCATATATGGGAAATAATGCCTTGTGAACTGTGTTAGAATGGTAGGAGACACCTATTGTTCTTGATACTTTTTAATTTGCAAAGGTCCAGTAAATGATTTAAACCCCCAAGGGATAGCAGGTCCTGAGAGACAGCTAAGTATCACATTTGATGATGAGCTAAGGAAACTGAGAAGCTGAGACATTCAATAGGCTGTTTGAGGTCACTCATAAGTGAGTCAAAAAACATCCTTGCAGCCATCAGAGGGCACATTTTGAAAGCATTTTAGCTTTGTTTTGGACAGTAGAGAGATAGGGTATAAGAAAAAAAAAACAACATAACTCTTTCTCCCAAGTAGATTTTGATTTCAATGGGTAAGATGAAGAAAACATTAAAGTATGAGAGAATTCTGGATGGAGCAGTGAGGCACAACTTTTCTTTTGGAAGCTTGAGTTCTGCTCTTAAACTCTCTCACTTTTGACAGGGTACAGATATGTTCCAGAGCTCCTCTAACAATTTCCTTCCTCTACTCTCTTTCCTTTTATCCCTCTTTTTCTCCTCTCTTCTTTCTCCAGATTCCCTTCCCCAAAGTTCAAAATGGTGGACAATTTGAGAGAGGAGAGTGGGAAAGGAAAATAGTAAGATATTATGATTGGGATGGGGGCATAAATGAGTATTTAGGGAGACAGTTGAGAGAGGGGACAAACAGGCAGACATATACACATATACATGAAGCTCTGAGGGTGTGGTAGGGAAGAAAGCAGTGGCCTCAGAGGTAGGTGACCTGATGTCAGCCTGTGTGACTGGGATAGCCAGGCAATCTTCCTAAGTCTCCGATTCTGTCTAAAGTGGGGATAACAATAACAATAATAGCTCATAGAGTTGTTACAAAGGACAAATAAGGTAGTATGTAAGATGTTGGCTTGAAAAGGGTCTTACAGCCCTATATAAATGTAATGCATTCCTGTATTATCCACAAATACATACAAGTACAAAAATAATCACAGGGAACAGTTATAGCCCTTAGGATAAAGAAATGACCCTTCTAACACTTTGGATTTAGAGTCTCAAACAATCCAGAACTTTATAATATCTCAGAAACCTTTTCACCTTAGAAACTCATTCCATCAGACTTCACACATTGGAACTACCATTGACCACCATTGGAATCACATATTGACTTTTCTCTGATTCAGTGGTTCTTCTAGAACCTTCATTTTAAGGAGAGTATCCAGTTCAGCTATGTTTTCGTTCCTGTCTGGGTTACACTTCTGATTTTCCTGGACTTTCTTAAAATACTCCCTGTGCTTTGTACTTTTATTTAGAATGTAAGCTCATTGAGGGCAGGGACTGACTTTCATTCTGCCCGTATTTGTATTTACAGCATTTAGCACTGTGACTAGCATATAGCTTAGTAAGTGCTTGTTGTTGTTCTCAACTCTAACAACTGGAGGCTTCTGCTCTGGCCTCAACTAGGTCCTTGTTATTTTGAACTCCTCTGCCTCCCACTAGCTTCTTACCTTTGCCTGATGAATGCATAGATAATTTCTATACTAAGGGGAAAAACACTTTCCAGTTGAGAAAATGCATCTCCCTTCCTTTGCTGCAGAGATAGGGGACTACAGGGTGAAGTATTGTACATACCATCAGATAGGGTCACTATATAGATTTGGTTGAGCTGGTATTTAAAATCCTTTATCATAAGGGAAGCCTCACCAGACAGGGGAGAAGGGACAGATACATTTTGAGGGGGGGAGGAAATCTGATATAAAAAGTCATAAATATTTGTTTAAAGAAGAAAAATGGAAGATGAAAAGGCCTTCTCTCAATATTTTTATGCTTCTGCCTGAACTTTCTCCTTTTCATCAGCAAAGCAACTTGAAAAGTGCATACTTCATTCAGTACCTCTGTTAATCTCTCCCTTCCTCCTCTTGCTATTTAACAGTCCCTGTGATATCTGGCTTTCATCCTCACTATTCAAATGAAATTGCTTCATCGTGTAGTGTGACCATTATCCAGTGAAATAACCTCATTTGGCCTCTGCTTCTTTTCTGCAAAATGAGAATAATAATCAATAAGCATTTATTAAGGTTCTGCTACTAGACACCATGCTTGGCACTGGTGGAACAGTTACTGCCCTCAAAAAGCTTATCAGAGGAAAAAAATATAGATTCCAAAAATTAAATTTTTTTCCATTAACAAAAATATTTTATCTCTCTCCCAACACTTCCCACTCAGAAAAAATATAAAGATAACATAGTATATTTATAGGCATATTCAAAATAGATACAAAGTGATGAGGGAAATGGCTCTAGCAACTTTGGAGATCAGGAGAGGCTTCATGGAGAAGATGGTACTTGAATTGAACCTTGAAAGAAAGTAGGGACTCCAAGAAGTAGGAATGCAGAGGGAGTACATTTCAGGCCTTGGGGCAAGTCAGTGCAAAGGTATGGAGACAGGAAATGGAACCCTGCTTCTGAGGATGGAGAAAAGATCATAACATTTGTACTACCCACCTAAAAGGAGATTGTGTGATTTGTAACCCCTCGAGACCTTGAGAGATTTTATTAGCTAAAATGTCAGTATGAATCTGAAAACATCAATATGAATTGATAGTGTTATATGGAAGCTA
>CM053596.1:85258945-85281657 GCA_028646575.1 Pseudocheirus occidentalis | reverse complement strand
CTTAAACATAAATTCCTTAGCAAATAATTTAATTCCCACATGATCTAGTCGCAGAGGATCAGTGGATCCTTTTCAGTCCCATTACTTCCTTATATGCAAACTATGCTCTAATTCAATCAATTTATTAATCATATATTATGCACAAGAGCCATGTCTCTTTCATCCTCAAAAGAAAACCCTCTCTTAATCCTTCCATCCCTACTAGCTATTCTCTCTTTTTCTACGGTTAACCTTCTTGAAAAGGACACCTATCATCATGCCTTTACTTCCTTTCCTTTTACTTTCTTCTTGACTCTCTTCCTAAAGTGTAGGTTTGACTATATCACTGCCCCCCACCTCTGTAAACTCTAGTAGCTTCCCAAGATTAAATGTAAAATTCTTTGGCTTTTAAAACCCTTGAAATTTCCAGTATATTTCCAGTCTTCCTATATTTCCAGTCTTTTTAACATTTTCCTCCACGTACTCTGTGATCCAGTGATAATGACCTTCTTGCTGTTCGTCAAATAAAATGCTCCATCTCCCAAATCAATGCATTTTCACTGACTCTGCCCCCTACCCTGTTCCTGGAATTCATTCTCTCCTCATTTCTTTGTCTGACTTTCTTCAAACCTCAGCTAAGGACTTACCTACCATAAGAAGCCTTTACTGATCCCCCTTAATCTTTAGTGCCTTCCCTCTTAGATTATCTCCAATTTATTCAGTATATATCTTGTTTGTATGTAGTTATTTGCTGGTAGCTTCCCTACTAGATTTTAAGCTTCTTGAGGGTAGGGGCTCTTTCCCCTCCTCTTCCTTAACAACTAGCGCTGTCTGGCACATAGTAGGCAGTTGATAAATGCTTCTTGACCTGACTCTACAGTCTAGCTTCTGACTTCAGCTGAAACTACTCACTCCAAAGTTACCAATGATCTCGCCAATTAAAACGGCTTATTCTTACTCCTTCTTAGCCTTACTGCAGCCTTTTATGCTGTATCGCCCTCTTCTCCATGATACTCTCTTCTCTCTAGTTTTTGGTGTCTCTGCTCTCTTCTGCTTCTCCTACCTGTCTTACTGCTCCTCTGTCTCCTTTCCTTGATATTTAGGTCATGTCCATTAACTCTGAGTGTCTCCAACAGTGCTCTGTTCTCTTCTCCCTCTATACTATTTCACTTAGTTAGCTCATCAGCTCCCATGGATACAATTATTGTCTTTTTGCAGATGATTTTCAGTCCTACTTATTCAGCCCCAACCTTTCTCCTGACCTCCTCCGGTCTGGCACTTCCCACTGCCTGCTGGAAATCTAGAAGTGGAAATCCCATAAACATCTTAAACTCAATATGTCCAAAATTAGACTCATTATCTTCCTCCACTCTTCCAGACTTCCTTATTATTGTTGAGGGTATTATCATCCTCTGAGACTAACAATCTATGTGTCTTCCTCAATTCCTCACTATCTCTCCTTGGTCATATCTGATCTGTTGCTCACATCCTAGCAATTTTGTCTTTTTCCCCCTCTTCTCTCTTTTATATGCCCCCTTCTCTCTTCTTATATTGCCACCACTCTGGTGCAAGTCCTCATCAACTCATTCCTGGCCCTACAATAGCCTTCTGGTTGGTCTCCGTCTCTTAAGTCTCTCCCCAATCCAATGCATCATCTACTGAGCTGTCAAATTGATCCTCCTTAAGCTCAGGTTTAACTATGTCACACTCTCCCCTTGCACTCTGCTGCACATTCAGTAAACTCCCTGTGGCTTCCTATTACCTCCAGGATCAACTATAAAATTCTCCTTTTGACTTTGAAAGCCCTTCATAACCTGATTTCAAAGGGTTTCTAAAGCTCCTCCTACCTTGGAAATCTTATCCCTTATATCTCTACAAGTACTCTCCAAGGCCAGTGATACTGGCCTCCTTTCTTATTCCTCACACATGCCATTCAGTCCCCACTCCACAACACACACTTCCATGGGCTGTCTTCCATGCTTCAAATGAGTGTTCTCCCTCTCGTCTCAATCTGTTAACCTCTCTGACCAAATTTCTACCTTGTGTGAGAAGTCTTTCCCAGTCTCCCTTATTGCAACTGCCTTCCTTCTGTCGATTATCTTTAACTTATCCTGAATATATCTGGTTTGTACTTAGGTGTTTAGGGCACTTAATAAATGCTTGTTGACTTGATTTGGTTGGGGATACAAAGACAATTTTTTAAAATCCCTTTTTTCAAGGAATTCATTTTCTACTCGTGAAAATAGATATAGTATTCTTATGTACTTTTTCTCACACTATTCCCACTGCTTGGAATGTTTTCCCATTCTCCCTTGCCCACATGCCCCATCTCTATCTCCACCTATAGAAATCCGAGCCCTTGTTCAAAGCCCATGTTGGATGCTGCTTCTGACGGTGCCTTCTGTGAACACTGCAGCTAGGTTAGAATCTGTTTTCTTTGGTATCCTTGATTGGTGTGGGCAGGCTTTGCTTGATCCTGGGTTTATTGGCTAAGACAAAGAGGGCCCCACTGCCTGCAAAAATTCCTGGGTTTCAGCTTAATCCAAAACTTAGGTTTCAACCTTGGCCCCTTCTCTGTCTTTTCCTTGCACAGTCCAGAACCCAGAGTTGGCACCGTCTCTTCCTATAATCATTACAGGCTCAAGCCAGATGTTGTCAGTGGAGCTGATAGCAGGCTTCCTGCCAGACCCAAGGAGTTTTGCCTTCTAGGTCTTCCTCCAGCTCTCTCTCTTGCTGTGGTTCATTCAATGGCTTGAATATGGGCTTCCTGGGTGCTAGGCTGCCCTGGCACTGCTCTGCCCGTCTCCTGCTGTGGTTAAGGCATGGGCTGTCTGGGTTCTGGTTTGGCATCATTTCCTGCTTGGGCTCTGGAGGGACTGCCTAGCCATCGCATGGTCTGGCTGTGTCTCAGCCTTGTCTCCTACTGTGTCTCAGGCAGGGCTGCCTATGCTGTGCTGGTTTGGCTGACCCTGTATCCTGCTGTGGTTTGAGCTGGTTTGGCTGTATCTCTTGCTGTGGTTCAAGCATGGGATGCCTGGACTGTGGTTTGGGCAGAACATGCCTAGATGCTGGTTTAGCTTAGTCTTTTGCTCTGGGTCCAGGCTGCTTGACAATGTGCCTTCCACTTAATCTGGCCCACTAGATTATGGGCTCCTTGAGATCAGGTATCTTTCTTTTTAGCCTCAGTATCTAGCATAGTGCTTGGCATATAGCAAGCCCTTAAAAGTGTCTATTAACTGACTGACCATCTCTTCCCAGAGCTTCCTTGGTTTTCTGGCAATCTTCTTGGGTAGTCCTGGACTGAATAGAGGCACTTATATTCTTTATTCTATGGTTTTCTTTATCATTGTTTCTCTGGGACAATTTTAGATCTTTGCCATGGTGTTATCTGGGGTCTTCTAGGGACCATATCAGCTAGAAGTCCTGATCATTGAAACTGAAAGGGACCTCCATCTGGTTAGCACTGGCGGTACTTTCTATCTCTCTCCTGATGCTTATTTTATACTGTTGTTACAACAATTTGCACACATGTTCTATCTCCCCTTCTAGATGCTAAAGTCTCTGAGGAAGCAGCCCTGAAGAACTTTTAGATTGCTTAGTACCACTCCTACTGTCCTCAGCACCCATTCTCCGTAATATCTTATAATTTATTCAGTCATTTGCAGCATAGACATCTTCTGCATTGTTGGCAATTACTAGGTACAAACTGGATAGTTTGTAGGAAAATTATATAAAGGGCAGGGACCTATCATACCTGGATTCTCATTTTAATCCTGCTATTAACAAGCTTTGTGACCTTGGGCAAATCAGTTTAACTTTCTAGGCCGTATTTTACTCATTTTTAAAATAAGAGATTGAACTGAAGGATATTTAAAGCCCTTTCAGCTCAAAGATTCTGTGATTTTTATTCATCTTTGTATGTGTCTGCCAATGCCTAGCGCACCCAGCACTTGGTACATCGGAGATGTTCAATAGAGTTAGGTCCCTATTTTATTCAAACTGGCACTATTCAAAGTTATAATTATATAAAATATAGTCATTGGTTCCAGCCCAATGGAAATATGCAGTGTGAATTCAAATAAAGGCTTATTGGTTGAATGGCTTCCACCAATATTAGAGGATTATGATTCTCCAGCTTAAGGTTAGATCCTTGGTATTGTTCCTCTTGTCTACTGAAGGGGTGGCCACAGTTTGTAAAACTGTGGAAATTGTTTTGGCAAAAAAGTGTTTTTACTGACAAACAATGAGGAGTAGGAGGCCTCCCCCACCCCTAGAAGGAGCCCTGGTCCAGACCACACAGTTGTACTCTATGCTAATTTGGTGGTACTTGCTGCAATGCATACTGGCAATCCACAGACATTTTTCTGTGGGAACCCGAGGCATCCCAGCCCTGCTGTTGGGAAGCAGACATGCTGGAGGGCCCCGTCCTCAATGTGGTGTTTTGTAAGAAAGTGACTAAGTGCCACCATTATCTTGTGGTCAGTGACTCATGGCTCTTTATTAGACGTTAACTCTCCAAGCTCCAAGCTCCTTCTTTCTCCTGATAATACACTTCCAGCCTCAAGTATGGGCAAACATAAAGTCAATAACGGTTTAATGTGACAGATCATCCAAAGAGAGGAAGTCCCACTTTTATCTAGTTGCTTTCATCACTACCACCCCCTGCTGAACCCTCTGGAATTTAGGGAATATCTCCCTTTTTATTACGTGACCTAGAAAAACCAGTTCTGTTTGCCTAGGTGCAGCTAGGTCAGGGGTGGGGAACCTGCAGCCTTGAGGCCACATGTGGCCATCTGGGTCCTCAAGTGTGGCCCTTTTTGTTCTGTGAAATTTGGATTCAGTCAAAAGACTGTACTTGAGGACCTAGAGGGCCACATGCAGCCTCAAGGCCACAGGTTCCCCACTCCTGTTAGGTGATGTAGAAGAGAGAGCGTCTGAGTTGGAGCCTGGAGGCCCTGAGTTCAAATCCCACTTCAGATAATAAGTAGCTGTGTGTGACCCTGGGCATGTCATTTAACTTACCTTAGCCTCAGTTTCCCCATCTGTAAAAATGAGGATAATAAGAGCACCTACTTTATAGGATTGTGAGGATCAAATGAGTGAACATATGTGAGGTTCTTCATAAACCTTTAAGCTGTTGTATAAATGCTGGCTAGTAACAGTGGCAGCAGTAGTAGAGGTGGTGGCGCTTGTGGTAGACACGGCAGCAGCAGCAGTCATACTATGTATTTATGCCCCACTGTTCCTCCGTGTCTTTCTTTCATAAGGAGTTCTCCAGTTCATCATACACATTCTTAGTTGCAAATGCAGGCTTATATTTTACTCCAATATATAGAATTTTTTAGGCATTAATTGTGCAGGTCAGGGATTCCTAACCCTGGAGTCCATGAATTTGTTTTTAAAAATATTTAGATCATTGCATTTCAGTATAATTGGCTTCCTTGGTAATCCTATGTACTTTATTTCTGCATTTAAAAACATTATTCTAAAAAGGGTCCAGAGGCTTCACCATTCTCCCAAACGTTTTACCATGCACTCCCATAGTGAAGAGACAGGTAGATTAGAGATTCACAGCCTGAAGGAGAACCTGGGAGACTTGGCCTGGTGTATGTTGTCTGGGGGATGCTTGATTAGGCACAGACTAGCTTAAATAATTTTTGAGGTCATGAGATTCTATGATTCTGAGTCTGAAGCTTAATTGCTGAGGTCAGTTTTTCCTAGTTAAGTCTGGTTCCTCTTGCTAGTTCCTTCTTGCTCTATCCGCTCAGGCCTGCCAGACTTTGTCTCTTAAGTCTCTGGCTTTTGAGAAAACAAGGTATTTCAAATCGGTTATCTGGGTGCAACCCCATTGTTCACATCCAACTGTTCTCTCAGGCAGCTCTTTCTTCCATTCTTCCCAAGCATACCAAACTAGCTACCTTAATCTCCCTAGTTCCTAAATTCTCTTTAACTAGTTTGTGTCTATTGTCATCCAGCCCAGGTCCAGCAAACTCTTCTTCAGATCTTGTTGTCGGTGACCTTCCTCTCAATTCCTTCTAGTTCTTTTCCTAATTATCTTCTTTTGTTTACTTTTCTCTATCTCCTCTCTGTATGGCCCCAAGTTAACCATCCTTCCTTCTAAAAGCAATACATATCTCATCATAGATGAGACTATATAACCTTGACTTCTTTCTTAAGCTTAAGTCCAATGTTTCCAAATGACTTCTGGTCATCTCCATCATGGAAGAGATCCCCACCTTAACCTCAAATTCAACATGCATAAAATTAAACTTCTTGCAAACAAATTCAGAAACAAAGCAACAACCAGCTCTTTCTTCTGACTTCTCTTTCTGAGAATGACACTACCATTTTTAGTCACTGAGGCCCCAAACTTCAAGGTCATATTCTTTTCCCATCAATGTCAGTCAGCCCATCCAGTCACGTCCATTCTTCCTCTATGCTGTCTCTTGATTTGTAGTAACTTAGAAATCTCAGAGCTTTCACCTAACCCAGAATGTCCTCTTCACCTTTCAGAAAAAGAAACTGAGAATCGACCCGGTGAATTGTTTAAGATCACACAAGTACACTGTATAGCCAGAATTGAAATGTGAGTCCTCTGTCTCCAAATCTAGTGTTCTTTATAATACACTATATAGCCTCTCAGCATATTCTACCCTTCCACTCTAACTAATGCCTTCTGTCAGCAAGCATTATGTTAACAAGGATTTATTAAGTGCTTACTATGTGCCCTTATCTTATACATGGACTGCAGTAATATCCTTTTAACTTGTCTATAGCAATATCTTTCTAGACCAGGGATGGGGAACCTGTGGTCTTGAGGCCACATGTGGCCCTCTACGTCCTCAAGTGTGGCCCTTTGACTGAATCCAAACTTCACAGAGCCAATCCCCTTAATAAAAGGATTTGTTCTGTAAAACTTGAACTCATTCAAAGGCTCTGCCCAAGGACCTAGAAGACCAAGGTTCTCAAGGATGCAAGTTCCCCACCCTGTTCTAGACTAATTAGTCTCACCCATTCTAGGCTCAATCCAATTCATTTTATTCTGCAAGATGTTGACAGATAAATATTCCTACAACACTTTTCTGCTTGTGGCACTCCCTACTTAGAAATCTTCAGTGACTATGCTAGTCCTCATTAGTTATATAAAGTCTAAGATCCTTAGCAAGTCAGCCAAAGATTTATTATGCTTCCAGTATTCCTTGTAGACAGTATTGCAACGGATAGAGTGTTGGGCTTGGTATTAGGAAGACCTGAGTCTGTATCCTGCCTCAGACACTAGCTCTAGGAAAAAAAAAGAAGGAAGAAAGGAAGAAAGGAAGAAAGAAAGAAAGAGAGGAAGGAAGGAAGGAAGGAAGGAAGGAAGGAAGGAAGGAAGGAAGGAAGGAAGGAAGGAAAGAACAAGAAGAAAGAAAGGGAGGGAGGAAGGAAAAAGAGAGAGGGAGGGAGAGAACTTGGGTTTATGAAGTATTTACTGTGTGCCTGGCAATGTGCTTAAGTGCTTTACACATATTATTTCATTTGATCTTCACAGCAAATCTCAGAGACTGAGCAGCTGTGTGACTCTGGGCAAGTCACTTTAACTTCTTCTATTTGCCTTAGTTTTCTTATCTGTAAAATGGGGATAATAATAGCACCTAACTCCCAGCATTGTTGTAAGGATAAAATGAGAATGTACTTTGCCGTGTGACTACTAGTTGTTGTTGTTATTGTTGTTGATGTTGTTATTGTTCTCCTCCTCCTCTTCCTCCTTTCTTCTTTTCTCTTCTTCCTCCTCCTCCTCTTCCACCAGCAGCTTTATTTCCTCCTTCTCCTCTATATAGACTCTCTGGTCCATAGAATCTGTAAAACTAATTATTTTCTGAACATATATTTTACTTTTCCACCATTTTGTCTTGGCTTATTTCATTCTCAGGGACCTGGGAAAGACCTTAGTTTAAAAAGGCCAAGGTCTCCTACTGCGTCTGGGACCATCTCCAGTTGTCCTGATCTGTAGGAGAGAGTGAGCCTGGTGACCTTGCACAGCCCTGTCTGATTCTCTTCAAAGTCATACCATCACCTTTCTGGTGTCATGATCTTTTTTTGAGAACAAAGGAAAAGCAACAACAACAAACATTCTGAGTGCCTGGCACATAGTTAGTACTTAATAAATGTCCATTTAATTGACTGAAATGTCTTTTCTACCTTCTGCCTACTGAAAGTCTAACTGTACCTCTGGGTCCAATTCAAACGTTATATCATTCAATAAATTGGATGTGTATTGAGGATCTATTTTGGTCAAGGATCTGCGAGTATTATACAACAACAGAGTACAGACAAACCTTGCCTCCCATGAGTTTATAATTTCATCCTATGTGTGTCTTGATGGTTTGAAATAAAAGCCTTCTGACTCATGGGAAGAGTTTGTCTTTGTATTTAGCCTTTTTTGTTGTGTCTGTAATAGATGGACCCTGGAGGGTCATTAGCTCATAGAAGTAAATAGCCACTTGCACACAAATTTAGGTTACCCATGAATCCTCTGAGGAAAACAATTCAAATTTTGGTTAACTAGCTGAAAAGTTTCTCTCTTTCTGGGGACTCTGGTTTTATTTGGGATTTTACAGGGCCATTCATTCTCTTTCTTTGGATTCCTTCCCCCCATTTTGTTTGTGTTCATAGAGGGGGGCCACACTTCTCCCCTCTGCTATCTCTCTGAATTTTCTGCTCTCGGTCCTACCCTCATGTTTCTGATGAGTCAGATTTGGAGTGAGAAAGGACCTTGGAGGTCATGTAGTCATGTAGTCTAACCCTTTATTTTATAGATAAGCAAACTGAGGCCCAGAGAGGTTGTGACGAAGAGCTGAATTGAACCTGGTTTTCCTGACCCTAATTCCAGTATTCTTTCTTCTCTATCACATTGACTATCACCAAAAAAACTTGGACATTCAGCATAAGAAACTCTCATTTAAAGTGTAATTTCTTCTCTTAAAATCACGAAAATATAGTACATATAGGCACTGTATCCATAAGATGACATTAAAGTGGCCACTTATAGGTTATATATAATTTATTATTAAAGTATATTTATTATGTTATATTAATATATATATATTTATAATCATTCTTCATGTGACTGTGATGGGTTTAGAGTCCCACAAAGCCCAGAAACTATTAAGTGCTCCAAGTCCTCCTGGCCTCAGTTATTAACAGACATTTGGAGAAAACACTATTTTTTTCCTGTAGTTGTATTTTAATTAGCATTGCTGTCAGATTCATCTTTTATTATTGCTCAACAACAGTTTTTGCATTCTAAATATTTGAAAACCAAAGCATTTGATACATATTTGGCAAAAGTGTGTGCATTATATTTGGCATCCTTCATATTTGGCTTGGGTAGAAGGAAAGGAAACCTATATGCAGTCATTTGTATGTGGCCTTAGAACAAAACCATGGCCATTTAAAATCTTGACTTGGATCCCAAAAGAGTTTATGAAGTTAGGTGAAATAACTTTTCATGAAGTTTTAGTAATGGTTTCTGAGATGAAATGTTAAAAAGCTAGTTTCTAGAAGAGAAGCAAAGCTGTGTGTTTCCTCCCTGAACTTGGGGCTTGAATCTAAAATTCTGTCTCTGTTTTGTTTGGTTCTATCATAACCCAATATTGCCTTCCATGGAATGAAGCAAAAACTGCGGTGAGTTTGGTTTTTAACTGAGAACAGAGTATTGCTTTGGGGCTGGAGGCATGTGTATAAAGCATGAATTCAATACTTAGACTCAGTCTTTGTAAGGGGCCTTAACAAGGAAAAAGGCCAGACAAAAGCATAGTCAGACATCTGTTTTACTGTAACCCAGTGACAATTCATTCGTGAACTTGGTGAAGGGAAACTCAGAGCTTCACTTTGACTGAACCTAGTTTGTAGGTCATGGTCACTTTCACGGGCACTCTCATGGTCAGCTCCTATGGATGAGCTCCAGAAGTTGTTCCAGAGATAAAAGAGGAACTGTAACAGCTGTTTCTGAGATCCTTCACTGTCACTGGCTGTGTTACATTGGGCTAGCTGCTTAATCTTTTAAAAATGGCTTCATTATCTGTAAAATATGAGTAGTCGCATCTGCCCCCGTACCTGTCTGTGCATTGAGCTTCACATTGAGTTAATAATATATGGTACTCACATGGTACCTTATGGTTTGCATAGTGCTTTGCATTTATTTCCTCATTTAAGATTTATGACATATCTGTGAGGTAAGTGTTATAGATATGCTTATCCTTAATTTACAGATGAAGAAACTTGAACTCAGAGAGGTTGCACATCCTCCCCAGAGTCACACAGCTAGCTCCTATGTGTCAGAGGTGGGATTTGGGCCTGGGTCCTTTTGGCTCCCAAGCTTAGTGCTCTGTCCATTACATCATGCAGCCTCTAATGTATGGGAAAACACTTTTAAAACTATTAACTGCTATAGAATTGTATAAAAGCAGAGCTCCCAATAGTCAGCTTAACTTGCTTCACAGAAATGCTTAGGGGATAGAGAAGTGTGAAAAAATCATGAAGCAGAGCTTGGATGTAATGAAACTTTCTCTCTTCAGAAGTAGATGTTTGTAGATGTTTGCACTCTGCAAATTGTCAGGCCAATCCCAGAGAACTTAACTTTGTAGGGATTTAAAGAATTTAAGAGGACACTTTGAAGCCAGATTCATATGTTAGAACTGAAATAGTCCTTTGGAGTGATCTGTGTTAACTCTACTTTTTAGACTAAAAATTTAGGCCCAGAAGACTGACTTCCTTCATATCTCAGTCAAAGTCCTTTTACAAGGACCCTTTCCCAGTTCTCCTAAACATTAGTGCCATTTCTCTGACATTACCCCCAGCTTATCTTGTCTTTCTCTTGTTTGTACATGGTTATGTGTACATGGTCTACCCCATTAGACTGTGTACTCCTTGAGGGCAGGAGCTGTGGGTTGTTTTTTTTCCTTTGTGTCCCTAGTGCTCAGTACAGTCCCTGGCACATGGTATGCTCTTAATAAACAGTAGTTAAGGGGACATCTAGGTGGCACAGTGAATAGAGCACCCACCCTGGAGTCAGGAGGACCTGAGTTCAAGTCCAGCCTCACACACTTAACACTTACTAGCCATGTGACTTTGGGCAAGTCACTTAACTCCAATTGTCCTGCTCTTTCCCCTCCAAAAAAAAAAGCTTAAAATAAATAAATACTAGTTTACTGATTGACTTAAGTGACTCCTTCATAGTCCCGCGGGTTACACTAGAGCTGGGCACGTCTAAACTTTTTACTTTAGATTCAGAAGGCTTTATTTCATCATGGTGTCTCCTAATGGAGGTAGACCTGGAAGGGACCTTAGTCTGTACCAAGACAGGTGAGATTCTGTAGCTTGTACATCCCTTTAGCGCATCGTTTGTGACCGTAGCTCATATTTATAAACACTTTAAAGTTTGCAAAGTACTTTATAAGCATTATCCCATTTAAGTTCCACAGCAGCCCTGTCAGGCAGGTAGCAAAAATATCATTATCCCTTTCTACAAATGAGTAAAATGAGGCCAGAGGGAGGTTGAGTGACTTGTTCAGATCATGCAGTTAGTGACAGAGTCAGATTTTCACAGAATGCAGATTTTCTCACTCCAAGTGAGTCGACTTTCTTTGCCCATCCAAAGACAAGAATTCCCCCTGCTTTGACAAGTTTTCCAAATTTAAGGTTTGTTTAATGCTAAATATTAGCCCCTCACTATTCTCTTTATCACAATGTCCCATAGGTAGTGCCTTGCTTCTGACAATAGTAAGTATATGTTGATTGCTATGACACTGTAATACTTAGTTCAAGGACATGAACCTAGATGTTAGACATTCTCATGATCCCTTGGAAAAAGATAGCATACCTCTAGTTTCAAGGCCTTGGTTTGATTTTTGGGAAGATAAATCATTGTACCGTATCTTCCCATCTAGTTTATTTCTCATAAAAATAAGGAATATATTTATACACGTATTTTTCTTCCAAGGAGCCCTTTTGTTTAACTTATAAATGCAGGGGAAGTCAGAAAAGACAACCCTTTGATGATTTACTTAGTATTAATCTGCCCAGAAGCAGGGGTCCCATCTTAGTCTGAAAGTTGAGAGATCTGGGTTCTATTCTCAAATCTATCACTCAGTCACAATGGGACCTTTGGTAAGACACTTTTTAAAAATTCAGTCTTGACTTCCTCAGATGAGGGTCTGGCTGAGGTGACCTGTATGGCTCCTTTTATAGCTGACATTCTGTGATTCTCCAACTCATCCTTTGTTGTTGGGTTTGTCCTTCATTTTCGAAGAGAACCATGGCATTAGGGAAATGATGACATGACTTGAAGTTGATTTGGATTTAAGTGAGGGAGGGCTGTGTAAGGTCATCAGTCTCCCTTTCTCCTCCAGAGCCATCTGGGTCCAGTGGCCAGATATTCATCAGGATGACAGGAGATGACCCAGGATGCAGTGGGAGACCCTGGCCCTTTTAGGCCAAGGTCTTTTCAGAATCTCACTTTGACTGAGGTAATGCCCATTCAGTGAATATGCCTCTTAAAGAAGGGAGTCAGGGGATGGCCCATTTAATTTTTAAAAAATATTAAACCGGGAGGGGAAGACCCTCAGGGCTGCTGGTCAAAAGAGAAGCTGTTGCTATTGACATTCATTCTGAGCCAGGAGGGCCCAAAATATAGCCATTAAATGGCTTGGACAGGGGCTTATTGCAGTCCAATCTATGAACACCAGAGTGAAATAGGTTTAAGGTTTGGTCTTTGGGAAAAGAGAGAACCAGTGGAAGGAAGGAAGGAAGGAAGGAAGGAAGGAAGGAAGGAAGGAAGGAAGGAAGGAAGGAAGGAAGGAAGGAAGGAAGGAAGGAAGGAAGGAAGGAAGGAATCTAGCCAGTAACTTAGGCAACTTCTAGTCATCAAAATTTACCTTCCTTAGGAGAGGAGAAAGAAAGGAAGGGCAATGGAAATGTTCAAATAGAGGTTAGATAACCACTTATTTA
Organism: Pseudocheirus occidentalis; assembly: GCA_028646575.1. Taxonomy (NCBI): domain Eukaryota; kingdom Metazoa; phylum Chordata; class Mammalia; order Diprotodontia; family Pseudocheiridae; genus Pseudocheirus; species Pseudocheirus occidentalis. Next base: position 85,268,688 of record CM053596.1, on the reverse strand, counting down.
GGAAGCATGTAGAGAGGAAGCATTTGTGTGGCCAAGGGTTAGACTAGAATTCAGGAGTGGGTTATCTGCAGCCTCAAGGTACATACATACACATACATACATACATCTTATACCGGCAACTAGGTGGTGCAGTGGATAGAGGACTGGGCTTGGAATCAGCAAGATTCATCTTCCTGAGTCAAAATCTGACCTGAGACACTTACTAGCTTTGTGATCCTGGGCAAGTCACTTAACCCTGTTTACCCTATTTACCCCAGTTTCTCATACATAAAATAAGCTGCAGAAGGGAATGGCAAACCACTCCAGTATCATTGCCAAGAAAATCTCAGATGGGGTCATGAAGAGTCAGATATGACTGAAATGATGGAACAATAATAACTTACTTGAAAAGGCAATGCAACTATGCTGGGAGTTTTATGCTAAAAAGTTGATTTTTGTCAGATCAGTGCTCCTAAAACACAGCTCTGATCATAGACCGTAAATGACTCTATGTTAGTTACAAAATAAAGTCCAAGTCCCAGTGACTTTCAATTGGTTGGAGTTATATAGAAAAAAGTCCAACTCAGCCTTATAAATAATAATAATAACATATGTACTACTTACAAAATTATAAATTGTTTCATATGCATTAGGACAAACTCCCTACCATTTGAAGATGCTCTTTTCATTACAGACTCCATAAATGTTACTGTTGAATAGAATTATAATAAAGCTATAATTCATTTGTTGGAAAAGGTAAGTCTCTTTCTTTCCAGGAGCCATTCTGCTTCCATGACTGGTTTGTTTTGGGAACTTTCCTGTCCACAGTTTAACTGAAACTCCTCTGTTTTGTTATTTATCGGTCCATACATGTCTTTTCTCAAGTCAAACCACATGCTCTCAATATTACAGCTTATATCTGAATGCTGGTACAGTAGCCAGACTATAAATTTGCTCATGAGAACATGGCCTTGGCAGTGGGACCTTGGGCCCCATTCATTATATCCTGAGAGTCTCATTTGCAAGTTGATATTAAATTCTTTGGGCAAAAAAGGGGGAAAAAAGACTCATCAGATAAAGTGCCAGGATCCTGCTCCATGAGTGACTGAATGCATGGATCTTAGAACTGAGGAATGTCCCTCAGTGTCAAATAGAAAAAATCCTGGATGGGTTTGGGCAGTGGAATGATGAAGAAACAGTATTGTTAATAGTTTTCATGCACATGGGCAGGGAGCTTGACAGTTTGGAAAAGTAATTCTTTCAAAGTGAAAATAGCAAAGGCAGACTGTTTAATGTATTGTGAAGAGAATGTGGCCAAGGGGCTATGGTCCTCCTTTTTGCTACAGTCATTTACGTAGTCTAACATTAAGTCCACAGGACTCAAAATACATATTTTTTTATTCATCATTAAAGAAAACTTTTATCACATCAGATATTAAACTTACCTTGGATGAAGTAATTTTTTCCAAGATTAGCCTTAATTATAATCCACTGGTTTTCTTTTTAAAAATTTTAAATTCATTTTAAACTTAAATACAAAATGAAAAAAGAAAAAAAAAGTCCAGGTATAAAGCAGAACATGAGAGGATTCAATATGAAACAATACATTTCCACTTCACAAAAACCTATGCAACAAATCCTACACATTGTTTTTAAGGCAATGCAGCTTTTCTGTGCTTCCTTCTAGATTTTCTTTTGTTCTCCAATGTGCACTTTTTATTTTATTTTTTCTCTCCCCTCCCAAGACTTATAATGTGAATATATATACACATATACATACATATCCATAAACATATCCATTGGTTTTTAATAGAGCTTAAATAAAGCAAATTTTCTGTCCACTGGAACATGTTAATCTCCATTTCTTTGATAGATTTTTTAATTTTTTGATGTGTGAAATGGTACAGAGCTCTTGCATAAATAATTCTAGTTTATGCTTGTATGAAGAGATGTACAGCCCAAAGACAAAAGAACAATTTACACATAGAAAAACATCAAAACTCTGGTCAGATACAAGTGTTAGTGTTAGCACCATGCCACCTTTTCTCAAGGAGTGAAGATTGTAAAGTGGTTTGCTTGGCTTAACTGGTTCATCAAGAATTCATCAATATACAAGTATGTCCCAGGCTTTAGCCTGGGCATTTGGAAAAGATAACAACAAAAGCCTTACATTCAATGCCCTTCTAACAGGGAGACAACATGTACATATGTAGGTATATAACAAACATATACAAATCAGATTCAATTCTCAAAGAAAAGCTTACTAATATGGGAGTTGAGGTAGGATAGTTCTTCAAACTTTTTTCAGCATGCATTTGTCAGTTGTTGATTTTAATTTATAACTATCCTATTCCTTTATATTTCCATGTGCCAAATTATATTTCATTGTGGGCTTAAAAGATCCTTGAAATGCTTGATTACCTCATGTCAATAGCCACTGAAATTTTTCTAACAGTTATTGGTGTTTTCTGTAAGAAGAACTACATCTTTTGGAAATTTTCTTGGCACATCATACATTCTTTAAAAACACAGAATTAAAAATAAATGAAAGAAAGTAGCGAAATACCTGAGTTTAGCATGAAATCCATCACTCAGCTAGCAGAACTCTAACTAAAAGTGAGGAAACTAGTTCAATCTAATTCTAAGTCAGCCTGGTGTGAGCAGAAGCATACACAGGATAATCGCTGTCACCAACTGAAAGCATATAAAAAATTATAAGTTATCTCAGGTAATTCTTATGCCTCTTCAGATGCTCAGTAGATTTATTGTTTGTTTGGTGAAGACAGATCATGCCTGAATGGTAACATGTTGGCACAGACTTGACATTTCTAAATTCCTGAACCTTGTGGGGTCAAAAGGGAGGGACATGTGACTTCTGTTGGGAAGATTCAACAAGTAGTTTCTCTGAACATGAGATGATAATCTCTTCTGGTTCCAGTCAGTTAACAAACTCTCCTTTATGAGTGCTAAGCTAAGTGGTTGAGACAATTTCAGGAGGTCATAACCAAAAAACGATTTCCTTTTCCTTCTCTGTTTAGGTATCTAGAGTGTCACTATAGTAATATCTCCCTTCTTCTTTCATGTCTGAAAACCTCAAGCTCTTCAAATTGCTGTGGATGCAAAAGCAATTTTTAAAAACCTTCAAAGCATGAGCAGCAATGAAAATAACCAAGAAGATTCAAAGACCTAAATTTCTGGTGCCTAACCTAGTGCTATGACCTTGGACGAGTCATTTCTGCTTTGACTCTCATCTCTACCAGACGGGAGTGGATTAGATCTGTGGTGCCTAATTTAAAAAGAGATGGGGGTCTGCTGTTTTGTACATAAGGATCCCTGTGGGCTGAATGTTGACACAGTTTTAAAAATACAATGTTATCTATGTTTCATTAGATTTATGTTTATTTTGTTCAATATTTCCCAGTTACATTTTAATCTGATTTGAGACCCAGCTGACACCTCTGGGCTAGATGATCCCTGAGGCCTATTCCAGCACTGATGTTCAAAAGTTATTTATTACAGAGACATGATGTGATTGGTGAGTTCACTTGACAGAGGAACCTTGGGATGGTTGCCGGCTATTGACATCAAGAGCTATAAAGCACAAAGTTAAGACACAGGAAAAGGATAGAGAGAGAAAAGAAAATAAGATAGAAAAGAGAGCAGTGATGGAGATTAGCAATGGCCATTGAACCGGTGAGAAGCATACCTACTGATGGGAGAAGAATTAATATCATGGAACAGAGTTGTCACGTTGGTGAAAAAAAGAGAAACAGCACCTAGACATAGTTTAGTAATCTAGAGCATTTGGTTTAAGTACAGAGAGTTCAATACACGTCAGTAATCCATTAAGATATCTCTAAGTATTGTATAGCGTAACCATGAGAAATCATTATGTACTTTGTTCACTGTTTACAAAGGCAGGGAAGAATGTATACAATTTTAGCAAATTTTAGTGAGCCATTGGTGAGCCACTGGTGATGCGGTTCAAAGGAGAATGCCCTGAATTGAGTTACAAGACAAGTTCTGGCTCTAATTTTCCATTAACTGATTGTGTAATCTTGGGCAAGTCACTTCTAATCTCTGAGTTTGAATTTCCTCATTTGTAAAGTGAAGGGGGTTATACTAGATGATATATAAAGTGCCTCTGAGTTCTAGAATTCAGTGGTGACAGCAAATTTGAAACAATTTGGTGCTGAGAGTGTTAACTTGATTTTTCTGGAAATTTCTTTACATAGAACGCTGCCTCATTCAATTACTTTACCTGGCTGCTGAGGATTAACCATACTTTAATATTTTGACAGTGCAATTTTATCAGTTTGGGTGGTCCTAAGCACTGACGTATATCACAGCCTTCCTATACTTTTTCTTCCCAATTCTTATCCGTTATTTTCCCATAAATTCTCTCTCTCTCTCTCTCTCTCTCTCTCTCTCTCTCTCTCTCTCTCTCTCTCTCTCTGTCTCTCTCTCTGTCTCTCTCTGTCTCTCTCTCTCTGTCTCTCTCTGTCTCTCTGTCTCTCTTTCTCTCTCTCTGTCTCTCTCTCTCTCCATCCCTCCCTTCCTTTTCATTATTTATTTTTTTAGCCACTCACAATTCACAGACTCAATCCCAATATTGATGTGCATGGAAGCTTTGACCTACTCCATTTTTTCAGCCTGTGCTGGTTTGTCCCTTCTCAGACAACTTAATTGTCCGCTTTTCCCATACTGGTGCCATATTTAATGTAAACACCCAATCAGTGTTAGCCCTACTATAACCGGATCAAGAGATACAACAATCTCAGATGGTTCAGCGAGAGAACTATATAGGCATTGCACTACCACCCCAGCCCATGAAGTTTCCGTAGAGGATCTAGCCAATGTATTGGAGGCATTGCTTTGCTTAATTATTAAAAATATTATTATAATTCTTAATATCTCTTTTAAAAACCTCTAGCTAGAATTTTGAATGGTTAAAGGCCCATTTGAGTGACTGGAGAAAAGTTGTTACAAAGCATTGTATATCATATCATTGACATGAGCAGTAGTTAATGGAATCTTTGTCTGAAGTATGTAAACACAGTCTAATAAGAGAAACGATAAATATTGAAGAGTTAGAGGGTGACCCTCTGAGAAGGTTAAAATTTCCTTAACATGCTTAGAGCAGTTTCTCATGTGGAGGTAATTATTGAAGAACCTTGAAGATATTTAAAATAGGATGTCATCCAGGAGTGTCTACACCCATTTTTCTCACTCTCCTACAAAGGGCTACAATGCTTCATAGTGTTCTTGGCTAAGGCGATTTTTCTTGCTTGGCTGATGAGCTAACAAAACTACTTTCAACCACCTCATACCAGGGAACAGCTGTGTTTAGGGAGGAAGTATAGACCCATAGCTAAGTCATCATTTAAGCCAAGTTTTCAGAACTATTTCCACCCTAATCTGCTGCATTTGCATTATTTGGATATGAGTGAAAGATCATGTACTAAAAGGGAACTGTGGAAATTCAGACAATCTAAAGGAGTTGGTTTAGACCAGGGTTGGCAAACCTGCAGCCTTAAGGCCACGTGCCCCTCTAGATCTTCAGATGTGACTCTTTGACTGAATCCAAACTTCACAGAACAAATCCCCTTAATAAAAGTATTTATTCTGTAAAACTTGGACTTGGTCAAAAGGTCACACCCAACAATCTACAAGGCCACAGGTTCTGCACCCCTGATTTAGATTATCTGGAGCAATAGCCATGCACCCACCACTAGAAGTGATCCTTCCCCTTCTAGATATCTCAACACTACTTGCTTTTGTTTGCCTTTTGCTGTGCGCTTATCACTTTCTAATTTAACATTTTTTATATTATTCTTATTTGTGCACATATCCATCTAGTATAAGATCATCAAGGGCAGGGACCATGTTATTCTTAATCTTTGTATCTCTGATATCTATCATATAGTAGGCATCTGAATATTTATTTAAATGAACTGAAGACTTAGGTAGTTCTGGTAGCATAGGACAAATGGAAAACAGCTGTGTTTCAGAATCATTGAACACAAAATGTGGAGCTGGAAAAACCACCTTGTATACCCCAAACTAGACCACCACCACCACCCCCCAACCTGGAATATGTTTTTTTTCCATCTGCTCATCAATGTCTGTCATGTTCTTACATATCTCCTTTGACATTTTCTTTCTCCAAAAGCCTAGTTAGCTTTCTCATCCTGAGAAGCAATAGAGAGATCACTAGTATTGGGGTCAGAACCATGGAACTTGAATGTCCAAGTCCAGGCTCTGATACTTGCTAGATGTATGACCCTAGGCAAGTCAGTTAAATCCACTGGGCTTCTGTTCTTTCATCTTTAAAAGGCCCTGCTGGACTTAGAAAAGTATGAAAAGACTTGAGCTTATGAAGGAAGGGTTATCTACTCTCAGAGAAATAGAGGACAAATAAGCATAGTACTTGCATAGATGCATATGAATGTATATGTCTGTATATGAGTATGAATATAGATATCTAAGTATATGCATGTGTGTATGTATGTGTATATATCTTTGTGTGTATATATGTATATTTGTATATGTATATATGCATGCATGTGTATGTATATGCATGTGAATATATGTATATACATGTTTGTATGTATATATAAATATATTCATGCTTAATTTACCTTTTTGGGGGGAGAAGAAGTGGGAAGGAAGAACAAAGTAAAAAGTACACAGCAGAGAAAGAAAACTTACAAGAAAGCAAAGATGGACAGTTCTGAGTACAATGAGTAGTATATAGGCTTTCTTGAAATGGAAATTTATTACTATATATTTTGAGTCTTCTCTAAGTTCTCTTGTGTACATGGCAATGCTTTTTTCCCTTTTCTTATTTTGTATTTAAGCTTAAAATAAATTAATTAAAAATAAAATAAAAGGCACTGCTGACTTCACAGGATTATTTTGAGGAAAGCCCTTTGTAAGCAACAAAATTCTATACAAATGTGTGCCCTGGCCTCAGATTTTCTTTTCTGTCTCCTTCTTGTGACTTAACAGGTATGGGGAACTTCTGGCTGTGGAAATTCTTACCACTTGTACAGACTGACAATTAATCAGGAACTTAGAGTCTTAGATTGTTTCCTGAAGTGTTGGAGATTAAATAGCCACAACAGTGACAAAAGCTTAACATTTATATAGCATTTGAAGGTTTGCACAGTGCTTTACATTTATTTACTCGTTTCATCCTCACAACATCCCTGTGAGATAATTGCTCTTATTATCCCTATTTTACAAATGCAATTAAGGCTGAGAGATTAAATGAGTTATCTGTAGCCAGAGAGCCCATTCTTGTTAGGGGCAGGACTTGAATCCAAAGCTTCCTGAATCTGAGGTCGGTCCTCTATGCATACACCTCACTGCCTCTCCTTTATCAAAAAGAGATCAGTAATACCCATCTTCCTACCACATCCTCCTTGCCTCTCCCTTTTCATTCTGGATCCACAATCAAATCAATATTTTCATTACTCTTGAGCAGGCATTGTAAACCTATTTCTCCATGGCTCTACTCATTATCCCTCTGTAACTTCCCAAAGCAAAATATTTCTTCCTGATCACTGCTTCTCTTAAAGAGATTGTCTCCTCTATTATAATCTAAGTTCATTGAGGGTGGGGACTACAGAGCAAGGGCTCATTCATTGTGGGCCAATGGGATAATAACTGGGGACATCCTTGAAACCCAAGGACCACAAGTTATCTTAATAACTGTGGATTTTTGCATCTGATTTGCAACCAAAACTTTCCTTATCTACTGTTTCTGCAATTAGAAGGTGAATTCATGACTCTGTTACTTCTCTGTCTCTGTCTCTCTCTCTCACACACACTCACACACACACACACACACATATACACATACACATACACACATGCTTTGCACATAGTAAATTCTTAAATGCTTTATTCATTCAGAACCCTATTTTTATCAGAATGTGGGCACTTCCTCTCCTGATACAGACTGTACTTCTCCATTTTAGGGATGAGATCATTCATCCCCCAATTCAGCCTTTCCAAACACATTTAAGGCTAGTCCTCAAATTACAAACACAGAGTTTGTTCCTGTTGCTGTACTTGATGCATTTCTAACTTGATACCAGAGCTTGTGCTAACATCATATTTAAGAACCCAAAGCCATTGTTGGAGTGAGATTGTAGTGAAGCTAGTAAATGCTTGTTATTCCCAGAGCTGTCCGTGGTAAAGTGCTGGACTTGGAGTCTACAAGACTCAAATTCAAATCTTGCTTCAGACACTTACTACCTGCGTGAGACAAGCTGCTCAACCTTTGCCTACTTCAATTTCCTCATCTGGAAAATGAGGATAACCTACATCCTACATCCCAAGGTTGTTGTCAGGATCAAAGAAAATGACATATGTAAATCACTTTACATACATTCAAGTGCCAAATAAAGTGCAAGCTATTGCTGCAGCTGCAGCTGCTGCTGTTACTACTATTTAGAAAAGGCAGATGACTATCAACCAAGGCAACTAAATATATACTAGGTCATCCATAGGGAAATGAGAGAAAAGTGAGGAAATTGGGAATTGAGGTCAGTGAAGATGTTCAAGGAGAGATGGGATGATCTCCTCTCAAGGATGATACAAAGGAGAGTCTTACTAGTGGAAGAAGGTTGGACCAGACTACTCCTGAGGTTCCTTCCAGGACTGGAATTTTAGGATGACCACTGCTCTTGCTTGTCCTTGTCTCAGTGCCCATGTGGCTATTCCACCTCTGTCTGTCTGTTGTCATCTTTCTTCTGCATACATTGAGCTTTAACTCTGTTTACTTTACTAAGTGTTTTCCTCATAATGATCCTCTGAGGCAAGTAGTGAGATCATTGTACAATCTCCATTTCCATAATTTCCATTACAATCTCCATTTACAATTAGGGAGAGAATAGCTCAGTAAGTGAGTTACTCTCAGTCACACAGCTAGTTTGCTATCAGAGCTGAAATTTGGATCCACTTATCTCTAGAAGCGAAGAAAGGTTCAGCTTCTAGAGAAGAGCAGAAGAGAAAGGGGTCTTGGGTACCAGAGTCACCATTGAATAGTACCATCTGTTGTGGTTCTGGCACTAGGTTTGACAAGGTCCATTAGGACTACCCTTGGGAAGGAAACCATAGACACAACATCATGGTAACAGCTGGCTTGATCCAATGTAGGCTGATACCTACCCTTGTAAAGAAGATAAAGTTTACCTTAGAACCTCCTATTGCTGTTTTCTGTTCCTTTTCCCTGATATGTGGCAACCTCTTCCTTTTGCCTTTAGGGATCCAGTGTCTTCATGCTGTCTCTTGCCACCTTTATCAAAACCTGTTCTCAGTATAAGATCTGAGAAACTCCTTGTAATGGTAATTAATTTGTTTAATCAGATGTTAAGTAGATCCTAGTAACCTAGTGTTAAGTATAGAACTCTGTCCATTGGTGAAAAGGTGTGAATTCCCTTATGACTTGGAAGAATGCTATTGGCTGAGACACTCCCCTGTTTACTTGGGAGAAGGCCAGTGCTTATAAGGAAGAATTTTACAGAGACAGGAGAAATTTTGGATTTTGTGGGCTCAGTGGCTGACTGAAGACATGAACAGGATGGGACTTTGTTTGTTGGTGGCCTGGCTGATCCTTGATTCAGGGATGAACAGCTCCCAGGTCCTTGTCCAGTCCTCAAGGCAGTCCCCAGCACACACTGAAGTTCGCAAGGTTCAGCACACCTCAAACCCTTCAGGACTTCTCTTGCCTGGAACTCAAGAATCAGCCAGGC
>CM053596.1:85214384-85258445 GCA_028646575.1 Pseudocheirus occidentalis | reverse complement strand
AGGCCAAGGGCTCTAAAGCAGCCCAGTGGGGGCAGTTGCCAGTTACAGCAGTTCGTGCCCTTCCCCCACTGCTTCCTTGTCCTGGGGGCAGATTGGCCAAACTGCTTTTCCTCCCCCAAATTTAGCTTGAAAGCTTCACTCACTTTCACTGACCTCTAATCCTGGCTTAATACATGTGAAGATTGCTCGAGGTGCTATAGATCTGCTCCCCGGGGTAGACTCACATTGTGGCTTGGGAGGCTCAGCTCCTCCCAACCACCCAGGAGCCTGACCACATTGGTCTCGCTCCCAGTCTGCAAGCCTGCTGATGAGCCCCTACTGCCGAGCTGCCTTTCTCTAATCCCCATTTTTCATGCCTTGGTAGATGTGGAGATGCTGGAGACATTGTAAATCTTCTCTCTTGTAGACTGGCTGTGGCTTAGCTCGGCTATGCTCCTCCTCACGGCCCTGGGGCCTGGCCACATTCTGCTTAAGGCTGGGCTGACCTCGGCTCCCCTCCTGCTGCGATGATCCCCTGCTGCCAAGCTGCCTTCCATGACAGATGTGTTTTCTGTATTTTTGTGAGTTTGAGAGCCCTAAAATTTGTCCAGAGTCATATTTTATGGGTGTTTAGGGTGGCTGTGTGGGAGCTGCAAAACCTTGCTGCTTGTACGCTGCCATCTTGCCTCCACCTCCTGGGTCCATGTAATATAGTTTTAAACCTGAAATTGCTGGGCTGCCTTCTTTAATTTTTTTTTCATTGATTCCTCTGATATTCTTGACCTTATGTTCTTGCAGGTAAATCTTGTTTCTATTTTTTTCTAGCTCTATAAAATAATTCTTTGATCGTTTGATTGGTATGGCATTAAATAAGCAAATGAACTTAGGTACAGTTGTCTTTTTTATTGTGTTGGCTCAGTCTATCCATTAGCAATTAATATTTCTTGTTTAAATCTGCCTTTATGCAAAAAGTGCTTTGTAATCGTGTTCATAAAATCTCTGGGTTTGTCTTCACAGGTAGATTCCCAAGTATTTTATGTTGTCCACATTTATTTTAAATGAAATTTTTCTTCTTATCTCTTCCTATTGGGTTTTGTTGGTAGTGTATAGAAAGTTTGATCATTTACGTGGGTGAATTTTATATCCTGCAACCTTGCTAAAGCTGTTAATTGTTTCAGCTAGTTTTTAGTTGATTCTCTAGGGCTCTCTAAGTATACCACCATATCATTTGCAAAGAGTGCTAATTATATTTCCTATTACATATTTTTATTCCTTCAATTTCTTTTTTTGCCTTACTTCTATAGCTAGCATTTCTAGTACAGTATTGAATAATAGTGGTGATAACAGGCATCCTTGCTTCATTCCTGATCTTACTGGGAAGGCTTCAAGTTTATCCTTGTTACAGAGAATGTTTGCTCTTGGTTTTAGACAAATTCTGTTTATCATTTTTTTTGGAGGGGGAAAGGCAGGGCAATCAGGGTCAAGTGACTTGCCCAAGGTCACACGGCTAGGAAGTGTTAAGTGTTTGAGGCCGAATTTGAACTCAGGTCCTCCTGACTCCAGGGCCAGTGCTCTATTCACTGAGCTACCTAGCTGCTCTGCTTTTTCTCATTTTAAGAAAAAAACCCATTGATTCCTTTGTTTTTGAGTGTTTTCAATAGGAATTGTATTTTGTCAAAGACGTTTTCTGCATCTATTGATACAATCATATGATTTTTGTTATTGATATAGTCAGTTATACTGATAGTTTTCCTAATATTGTACTGACCTTGCATTCTTGGTATAAATCCCTCCTGGTCATAGTGTATAATCTTTATGCTGTATTGTTATAATCTCCTTGCTGGCATTTTATCTAAAATTTTTACATTGATATTCATTGAGGAAATTGGCCTGTAGTTTTCTTTCTGTTTTTGCTCCTCCAGGTTTAGGTATCAAAATCATATTTGTGTCATAAACCCATAAACATTTTTTTGGCTTTATTTTAAATTAAGTTAAATTTATATTTTTGATCCATTTTAAGTTTTGAACTGTTTTCCTCCCTCATTCCCCACCCTGTACTGGAGAAGGCCACCATTTGACACACACTCACTTACATACATGTGTACATACTATGCATACTTTTATTTATCAGCTTTTTCCTTTGGAGGTGGATAGCATTTTCATAGGTCTTTTTGCAGTTGATTTGAGTATTTATAATACCCAGAATAACTTAGTTGTCCACAGTTCTTCTTCAGACAATACTGTTGTTACTATATGGAGTGTTCCCTTGGTTCTGCTCATTTTGCTGTTCATTGTTTCATCCAAGTCTTTCTGTGTTTTACTAAAATCAGCCTGCTCATCATTTCTGACAGCACAACAGCATTCCATCACAATCACATACTATAACTTGCTTAGCCATTCCTCAATTGATGAGCATCCCCTTAATTTCTGGTTCTTTTCCACCACAAAGAAAACTGCTATGCATATTTTAGAACATATAGGTTCACTTCCTTTTTCCCTGATCATGTTGGGAAACAGACCTAATAATGATATTGGTTCAAAGGGTATGCACAGTTTTCTAACTCTTTGGGTAAAATTCCAGATTTCTCTCCAAAATGACAAGATCAGTTGACAGCTCTATCAACAATACATTAGTGTCCAAATTTTTCCATATCTCCTCCAACATTTGTCATTTTCTCCTTCTATCATTTTAGCTAATCTGATAGATATGAGATATCTCGAAGTTGTTTTAATTTGCACTTCTTTCATCAATAATAATTTAGAGCATATTTATATGACTATATATAGCTTTGATTTGTTCATCCAAAAACTGCCTCTTCATATCTTTTGACCATTTTGTCAATTGGGAAATGATTTATATTCTTATAAATTTGACAAAATTCTTTACACATTTGAGACAAGATCTTTATCTGAGAAAGTATGTATAAAAATGTCCCCAGATTAGCTACATGAGACACAGCAGTCAATGACTATAGTAATCTACTGTTTGATAAACCCAAAGACCCCAGCTTCTGGGATAAGAACTCACTGTTTGACCAAAACTGCTTGGAAAACTGGAAGATAATATGGCAGAAACTTGGCATAGACCAGTATCTTACACCATATACCATAAATGGGTCCACAATCTAGATATAAAGGCTGATGCTGTAAGCAATCTGGGAGAGCAAGGAATAGTTCACCTGTCAGATTTATGGAGAAGGGAAGAATTTATGACCAAACAAGAATTAGAGAGCCTTACAAAATGCAAAATAGATAATTTTGATTACATTAAATTGAAAAGTTTTTGTATAAATAAGGCCAATGTAGCCAAGATCAGGAGGGAAATGAAAAATTGAGAAAGAATTTTTACAACCAGTGTCCCTGATAAAGGCCTCATTTCTAAAATATACAGAAAACGGAGTCAAATTTACAAGAATACAAGTCATTCCCCTATTGATAAATAAATGGTCAAAGGATGGGAACAGGCAGTTTTCAGAGGAAGAAATTAAAGATGTCTATAAGCATAAGAAATAATGCTCTAAATCACTATTGATTAGAGAAATGGAAATCAGAACAACTGAGGTACCACATCTTACCAGTCAGATTGGTTAAGATGACAAAACAGGAAAATGATAAATTCTGGAGAGGATGTGGAAAAATTGGAACATTAATGCATTGTTGGTGGAGTTGTAAACTAATCTAATCATTCTGGAGAGCAATCTGGAATTATGCCCAAAGGGCTATAAAAAAGTGCATACCTTTTGACCCAGTGATATTGCTTCTAGGACTGTATCCCCAGAAGATCATAGAAGGGGGAAAGGGACCCAGATGTACAAAAATATTTATAGCAGCTCTTTTTGTGATGGCAAAGAATTGAAAAACAAGGGGATGTCTATCAATTGGGGAATGGCTAAACAAGCTATGGTATATGAATGTAATGGAATACTATTGTGGTATAAGAAATGAGGAGCAGATGGACTTCATAGTAGCCTGAAGAGACATATATAAACTGACAGTAATGGAGGAGAGCAGAACCAGGAGAACTTTGTACACAATTACAGACACCTCCTGTTTGTGGTGACTAACTTTGATAGACTGGGCTCCTCTCAGCAATGCAAGGTTAGAAGACAATTCCAAAAGATTCATGATGGAAAGGGATATCCACATCCAGAGAAAACTCCAGAGTCAGAATGCAGATTGAAGCAAACTACTTGCTCTCTCTCTTCTGTGTTTTGTTTTGTTTCATTCCTTCTTTCTCATTGTTCATTCCATTGGTTATAACTCTTCTTTACAACTTGACTAATGTTTAATATGAAGGTATTTGTAGAATCTATATCAGATCGCATGCTGTCATTGTGGGGAAGGGGGAGAAAATTTGGAACTCAAGGGATTGTGGAACTGAATGTTGTAAACTAAAAGTAAATAAATAAATTTCAAAAATTAAAATGTCCCCACAATTTTCTGTTTTTCTTCTAATCGTGGCTACATTAGTTTTATTTGTACAAAACCTTTATAATTGAATGTAATTGAAATGATCCATTTTTATGTCGCACAATGCTTTCTATCCTTTGTTTATTCATTAATTCTTCTATCCATATGTCTGATAGGAAATATGTTCCGTGTTCCTCTAATTTACTTATGATGCCTCTCTTTATTTTCTAGGTCATGTATCCATTTTGACCTTATCTTGGTAAATGGTATAAAATATTGGTCTGTACCCAGTTTCTGTGAGACTGCTTTCTAGTTTTTCCAACTATTTTTTTAACCAAATAGTGAATTCTTATCCCCAAAGTTTAAATCTTTACTTTGTCAAATATTAAGGCTATTATAATAATTTACTGCTATAATTTACTACTGTGTATTGTATGCATGCTCTACTCCATTGATCCACTTTTCTATTTCTTAGCTGGTACCAGTTTTGATAATTACTAAATTTTAATATAGTTTAAGATCTAGTATTGCTAAATTTTCTTTTTTCCTTGTATTTTTTCATTAGTTCCTTTGATATGCTTGACCTTTTATTCTTCCAAATTAATTTTATTATTTTTTCTATCTCAATAAAACATATTTGGTAATTTAATTGGGATGGCATTAAGTAAGTAGATTAGCTAGAACTGTCATTTTACATATTGGCTATGCCTATCCATGAACAATTAATATTTCTCCAATTATTTAGATTTGATTTCATTTGTATAAAAATATTTTGTAATTACGTTCATGTAGTTCCTGAATTTGTCTTGGCATATTTTCTCCCAGGTATTTTATGTAGTTTATGGGTATTTTGAATTGGGTATCTCTTGCTATCTCTTCTTGCAGCATTTTGTTGGTGACATATAGAAATGCTGATGATTTATATGGGTTTATTTTATATCCTGCTACTTATATCCTACTAAAATTATTTCAGCTAGCTTTTTAGTTAAATCTCCAGGTTTTTACAATTATGTCATCATTTTTTTTTCTGAAAAAAGGAATGGTTTTATTACCTTACTGCCCATTCTAATTCCTTCAATTCTGTCTTCTCTTATTGCTATCATTGATAATACAACACTGAATAATATTGGTGATAATGGCAATCCTTGTTTCATCCCTGGTCTTATTGGGAAGGCTTATAATTTATCCCCATAACAAATAATGCTTGCTGAATACTTTAGGTAGATGCTTACCCTTACAGACATTATAAATAAAATATAATTCAAAATTGAACTCATTATTCCCCTCCTGCCCCACCAATCTTCCATTCTTCCTAGCTTCCCTATTACTATTAAGGGTACTACAATCCTCTTAGTCACCCAGGCTCATAATCTAGGTGTCATACTCAGTTCTTCATTCTTACCACAAAACTCCCCCACCCCCTATGCCCCATCATTTGCCAAGTCTGGTTGATTCTATTTACATCTCTTGGATATAACCCTTTAATTCCTCTGACACTAACTCCAGCTTGGTTCAAGCCCTCATCACCTCACATTTGGCCTTTAAATTGGTCTTTTCACTCTCAAATCTCTCTCCACTCCAATCCATCCTCCATTCTGTTGTCAGATTGATCTTCCTAAAGCATAGATCTGACTAAACCACCCTGCCTCTCCATTCACTAAAAACCAAAGGCTTTTAAATTTGTTCATAATCTACATCCCTTCCTTCATTTCCAGTCTTGTTACGCTTTACTCCCATCCACATACACTTCAATACAGCTACACTGGACTCCTTGATGTGCCTTTTGTAAGATACTCCATCTTCTGACTTGATTAATTTTCTCTGGTTATCCCACATGCTTGGAATGCTCTTCCTCCTTATTGCTGCCTCCTGGCTTCCCTGATTTCCTTCAGTTCCCAGCTAAAACCCCCCTTTCTGCATGAAGCTTTTTCTGATCCCCCTTAATGCTATTGCCCTACCCTTTTATTACCTTGAATTTATCTTGCACGTATCTTGTTTTTACGTAGTTGTTTACAACTTGTCTACCCTGTTAGACTATGAGATCGTTGGCTGTTTTCCTTAGTTCTTAGTAGAGTGTTTGGAACATAGTAAGCACTTAATAAAAGCTTGTTTCCTTCTTGAATTTTTATATATATATATATATATATATATATATATATATATATATATATATGTAAAGCATCTTGTCTTCTTCATACATTCACACACAAGCAAGTAGTCCTTATGAGCTGTTATGGCCAAAAAATCAGCAGCAGCAGCTGATGACCCTCCCTTCTGCTGAGGACCTTACCTGAGCCTAGCTAGGTTGGTCTTTGGATGACAAGTGCAGAGAGTCTATTTCTGAACTTATACTCAAAACATCTTCTGTTTCATAGGACCTGCCAGAACCTGTGCTCTGTTGGCATAGTTGTGAAGATTATAGGCTCGCCTCCCCGAAAAAACATTGGCAGAAGACTTAAGTATCAGCCTTCTACATAGCTGGCATTGACCACATATTGATTCAAGCAATAAATTGTGTGTGAGCAGCTTAGAAGTGCCCTGGAGGATCAAAAAAGGGAGTGTGATGTACTCTGCAATAGTCTGGGAAGGCTTCATAGATGGAGTTTACCACAAGTCTGTGATCAACCCTGAAGGAACTGAAGCCCTTCATTCTGGCAGGAGTAAAAGTGCCCTCCAAACCCAGACTAAACTTCACCTCTTATCTCTAATCCCCAGGGTCGTCCAACTTTTTGTTAATTTCCCTCTCCTCTCTGTGCTTTGTAGATACATGATTTACCAGACTGGTTCCTCTATGATTTCTACTGGTTTAGCTGACATCCTGTCGTTTTTAGTGATTTCTAATGTTTCCACTGGGCTATGATTAACATCACTTAGCTCAAATGCTAGCATTCCTTCATGCTACCTGGTGACTTTCAAGATATTAATGAGATTAGGAAATTTATCATAGTAGAAATCAAAGAAAAGCGCTGAACTTGACCTAAGGAGCCCTGGGCTCCGAATCCAGATTTGACACTGACAATCTGTGTAACCTTGGGAAAGTCACTGAATTTTTTGAGCCTCAGTTTCCTCATAAATAAAACTGATAGATAATATTATCACTTGCTCTATCAGGTATTGTACTAAGTGCTGTGGATACAGATATAAGCAAAAAAGACCATTTCTACCCTCAAGAAGCTTACATTCTAATGAAGGAAGATAATAAGTAACAGGAAGCTGGTAAGGGTTGTTAGATGACATGGAAGGAGTAAAAAGGAGAGAGTACTCACAGTGGGGCAAGGCAGCTGGGGAGGATGTGTAGAAACCTGGTAGGGGCAGAGTAGAGTCAAAGTAACATAACTTATACTCCATATCTTGTTGAGAGGTTGTGATGAGAACACTTTATAAAATTTTAAGTATTATAGAAATGTGAGTTATTAAATTATTGTGTATAAAAGTGTAATAAGTTGGAAAGAGCACTGTACCTAGTTGTTAGGAGACCTAGGTTCACCTCTTTTAAATCATTCCCATTCAACAAACATTTATTAAGCACCTAGTAAGTATGATAGACTGTACTTGGTCCTGAGATTACAAAGGTGAAAAAGAATTCGTCTCTATCCTCAAAAGGTTTAACATCTATAGAAATTATATAATAGCAACACAGATAAAATACAAGTTAAGTTAAGGAGAATACCATAGGTGGCATAGAATGTGTGAGGGTGATACTTGAGATTCTGAGAAATCTAAGAATTACTTCGCTGTGACATGATAGGATTGGTTGGACTACATCACACCTACCATACCCCCCATCACCACACATACACACACACACACACACACACACACACACACACACACACTTCCCTACCTTTTTGTGTAGAAGCTCCTCACCTGGAACCTCATGATCAATGGGTAAGAACATAGACAAATGATGAAAGATGTAGGGGAATGTCCCATCAGCTCCTGACCTACAGTGAACTCCCATCAGGTTTCACAAGTCAACCAGTTGGCCACAGGCCTTTCTGACTCGAAAACCCTATAATCATAAATACCTAGGGTATATGTATCTAAATATGTTATCAGAAATGAGTAGTCAGATTATAATCCCATAGGAAGATCACCAACTTATATTCTTGGGGGAAGCTATTCCATAAATCAGCTTTTAGTTTCTCCTGTCCTTATAAGATGTTCTTATAAGGATTGCCTTCAGAAGACCACAGCTGGCCCTTTTTCCTCACTGGAACATTTAAAGAAGGAATTCCATCCTGTGGAATGGTCTTTTCTCACTCCCACAAGACCGAAATTTTTGTGATCAACTATAACCCAACTTAATGTTTCAGAAATTCAGAAAAGGCTAGTTCCTTAAATATAAGAATTAGCATGAGATTTATAACTGGGTAAGTCAAACTTTTAATATTTAGCAATGCATTAAAAAGACGTCATTATAACATCTATTTTTTCAGTTGATTAAAGGCAAAGAAGCTATTTAAAGGTTAGCTTTTGGAGCACTTTATATAAAGATCTATTTGGCAAAGCAGCTACTCTTCAGTCTTGTAGAGAATGTTTCTTATGCTTTTGAGAACAGCACAAACCCAAGCTTCTGGACCTGAATCCTGAACTCTCCCGTGTTGTTCCAACAGTGAGGTGACCTCAGAATCAATCAGTGGAACAGGAGAAAGAAGACTTGACAAGGAATTAAGAAAACTCTATGAAAACATGAATTCATGGAGCAGGAGCTAATCTACATTGGTAGAGGTAGATTCCTTATCAGGAGTTCTCTATACTAGTGAAATCACAAATCTGGTGTGAAAAAAAAGATTATTGATACTTATTGATTGACTATATATTAGATCATATAGTGTATTAAGTCCCATCCCTCCTCAGTAAAGTCTTCCCTGACTACAGAGACCTTAGCTCTTATAGTCTATAGCCTGAAGTCTCTTCACTTCTCTGAGATATGATACGTGAACATACTTAATAGAATGTAAAGTACTATGAAATGCAAGGCATCATCATCATCAGTTTTCTAGGTAAATTGTTTGTTCTAGAGATTACAGGCTTCTAGGCTTATGTGTGAATATATTTACTTGGCATTGTATTGGGTTTTTGTAAAAAGCACTTTCCTAGAATAATGTCTAACTATTATTTTGGGCAAACATTCCCCAAAGGAATGTTCAACCTATGCAATGGTCTGTCTTCAGGGTTTTAGAAATTATTCAAGGTGTACGCTGATACCACAAATGTATGGAAAAGATTATTTATATCAGTAGACTATCATTCTGTGGTAGTTATATAACTAGATGTTTCTACAAGCCAGTGTGTATTAAAGTACTAAAGTATTAAAAGTGGTGTATTACAAGAATGTTAGACTATATGTTACACTTGTTCAAAATTCTTCTATAAAATACTGATAAAACTTTCCCTTACTTCTTCAAAGGGTTTTTGTGAAAATTCAACGTATATAACTGTGTATTGTAAGTTTTTAAATGCTTTTTTAAAAAAGGTAAACAATTATTTTTATTTACTAATATTAGAATTATACCATAACCTTTGTTATAATACTGCCTTTGACACCCATACCACTAAACCACATTATGAATGAGACTGTTCCAATGAGATATCTCTGGTACTTACTAAATTCCCTTGGAAGAAGTCCAGAATAGATCTGTCTGCCTTTCACTAGGTGCTGGGCCGGTGTGTTATGGCCATATCACGGTTGAGGCTCCAGTGAAGTCTGAAAGGCTACTATTCATTCATTGAAAAATGAAAAAACAAACCCTCTGTCAATCATCACTTGAACCTGAGGTTGTTGCCTCTCAAGTCCCAGACAGGCTGTAGGGCAATACTTGTAGTCAAGGAGAAGCCCCTTTCACCAAAGCATAACAGGATCTAATGGTATATGTCAATTGATTAAAGTAATAACAGTTAGATACATCAACATGGGCTGTGGGCCCTTCCCTGTTTGTGCCCTTTGCTTCCCTTTTCAGACAAGCTCTCTGCATAAAGCACAGGCCAGAATTGTGGAATCTGAGAGTCGTAAGAGACCTCAGCAGTCATCTAGGCTGATTCAAGACTGAAAAAGAAACCCTTCCATGACATACCTCACTCCATAGGAGTCTAAATTTAGAGAATGTGGGCATATAACAAAACCACTTTTTAAAAAGTGCTTTAAGGTTCACAGAATGATAATGGGGCAGATCTGTGATCCTACATGTTCAAGACCCAGCTCAGGACCCACTTTCTTCATACAGCCTGTCTTTATCCTTCCCACCCCCAAGCTAGAAGTGCTTTGTCCCTCTTATGCACCCCTAGAGCTCTTTGTACCTCTCCTACAACGGCTGTCGGTGTCTCCCTTCACCATTGTTAGTTGTGGCTAACCATCTTGGTCTCCAACCTAGATAGCAGATTCCCCGATGCCAAGAGTTATGTATCCTTGCATCCTACATAGAACTTAGCAGCATTCTTTGAACTTAGTATGTACTTTAACATTTGATGAATTGAATTTAGTAGATAGATTTGCACCTTTCCCCAGCACATGCTAGGGAAATGTTTAATCAGTCAGTAAACTTCTCTCTTGTGTGCCAGAGGGCAGCTAAGTGGCATGAGTCAGGAAGACTCACCCTCCTGAATTCAAGTCTGACCTCAGACACTTACTTAGCTGTGTGTGTGAGACTCGGGGTGTATCACTTAACCCTATTTGCCTTATTTTCTTCATCTGTAAAATGAACTAGAGAAGGAAATGGCAAAGCACTCCAGTGTCTCTGCCAAGAAAACCTCAAATGGAGTCACAAAGAGTCAAAAAAGACTGAAATGACTGAATAACAAAAAAGATGATGTGCCAGGCATCATGCTAGTTCCTGGGGATATAGGTACAGTAAGTGAAATCATCTCTGCTCATATTCTAATGCATATGTTCCCAAAGTGGGTGATACCATCCGCTGGGGAGGGGCGCTGCAATTACAGAGGGGGAGGTAGTAGCCTCAGGTGCAATTGGGGGGCATTGAATAAAAATAAGGGGGCGGTTGTTTGTTGTTGCTGTTGTTGGTCCTTCTTGGGAAGGACCTTGATATTGTGGCATTGCCATGACATGCAAGTGAATTGGATTTAAGTGAGGCAGGTCTGTGCAAAGTCACCAGCCTCACTTTCTCCTCTGGAGCCATCTGGGTTCAGTACCATGATATAGATCAGGATGACTGGAGATGGTCCTGCAGTTAAATACAGGGTAGTTTGACAGGAAGGATGCTAGCATTAGAGAGGATCAGGATAAATTTAAAATAAGAGGCAGTTCTTGAGCTAAATCTTAAAGGAAGAGAGGGATTCCAGGAGGCAGAAGAGAGGAAGGAGGGCAGGCACTGGACACAGCCAGTACAAACGCATGGAGATCAGAGATGGAGTATCACCTATGAGAAACAGAGAAAGGGTTAGTTTGGCTGGATTTCAGACTGTGGAAAGGGAAGTAATGAGTCTGGAAGGATAAATGGGGCAAAGTTTTGAGAGGTTTTAAAAAACTAAGCAGAAGAATTTATATAAACACTCCATATGTAGTTGAGTTATGCCATTAAAGTATTGTACTGTAGTGGGAAAATTACTGAACTAGGAATCAGAAGACCTGGACCTCCTTGGCTTTGCTGCTGACCAACTGGATGACCTGGGGCAGGCCACTTGAAGTCTCTGGGTCTCTGTTTCTTCATCTGTAAAATAAGCAGTGCTAGATAAAGTGATCTCTGAGGTCCAGCTCTAATTCTGTTATGTATGTGTGGATCTGTTTAACTCCCTCCCAGAAAACTTAGGGTGATAGGGGTAGGGAGGATGTACTCCCCGCGCCCTACCCCAATTTTCCCAGTCAGTGATTTTTCCTCTTATTTATTAGCCAAAGGGCTGATAGGATTCTTAAAGTGAATGTAAATGCCTCCATTCTTTGGAGGTGAAGCTGTGACTCTCTGCACCAACTGTGGCAAAGTGACTGAGGAGAAATAAAGCTGAATGGAAAAGAAGAGAATAAGACATATCCTTTTATACCTCCTATCATTATTGAGGGAATCTTGGTCTCTCCAACTGGAAGGGACTCAAAGGGTTGTCTAATGCAGTCTTTCTCAATTTAGGCATCTTTTCTATAACATCCCTGATATGTGGTCATATAGCCCCTGCTTGAACAAAACTCACTATGACATGAGGTAGCCCAAGAAAGCTGTAAATGTGAGGAAATTGTTTCTAATGGGCCAAACGTGGTTAACCAAAATCAGCTCTCTTTTAACCTCCACCCAGCATTTCTAGTTCTGCTTCTGGAGTCACTGAGAACAAGTCTACTACCACTTCAGGGATTATAAGAAAGCTTTCGTGTCATTTGTTTCTTCTCCAAACTAAACATCTCCAGCTCCTTCCATTGTTATTTGTGGGATGTATTTTCCTAGCCTCTCACTTTATAGTAGCCATGCTTCAGCGAACCAATTGCCTTTTTAAAGTGTGGCAGACACTTAGTAAATGTAAGCAGAATGTAAGCAGATTGAGGGCAGAGACTATTTAGTTTTGGTCTTTGTATCCCTGGCACGTATGAATTCTTATAGAATAGTAATGATGATGGCAATGACTGCTATATAATGCTTTAGGATTTACAGAGAACGGTAGCTAGATTATTTCATAGTATCTTCACCACTACCTTGTGCCATTTGTATTCCTCTTTTATAAATGAGGAAGTAACCACACTTGTCCAGGTTCACACAGTTAGAAGATGCCCGGGGCATGAATCTCTTGTCTAATAGCTAACACCGATACAGTGCTTACTCTGTATTAGACACTCTAAGTGTCTAAGTACTAAGTACTTTACAATTATTATCTCATTTTTACAATTATCTCATTAGACCCTTACAATAATCCTATGAGGAAAGCAGAACAGGACTTCTTTCAGCCCTTTCTTTCCCCACTTGGTCTCCAGAATAATCTGACGCCATCCAATGATCTATCTATCCATAAGTGAAGGTCCTACATCCACAACTGTTCCTGGGGAGTAAGAACTAATGGAAATACTGCATGATGCATCCTCTGTGTGGGGTTCCATAGATCATGTGATGGGATAAGCTTGGAGTAGGGATGGACACTTTTTATGGAGATATTTAGTGCATAGGTATGCCGCTGTCTTCTTTGCCCAGCAGCTCTCTTTGCTTTTGACATATGATGATGAAGGTGAAGGCCAGTTTTGAGATTGTATAGGCCAGCTCCATGTCCCCAGGAAGAAATACACAAAACCTATCTTAATGACAACTTCACTGGACCTTCATCCTCCATTGAGCAAATATCTAGGTCCTTTCCCAAAATGAGTCTTGCTCAGTTGACTTCCCTCACACCCATGTTACAATTTCATTTTGATTGGGGTTAAAAGCAGAGTGGTCTCCGGCTCCCCACAGTGGCATCTCCAAGGTATTTCGTCTGAATTAAAGGACAGATTTATTTGGATCCTGGACACGTTTAGCCCACCATACCTATTTGCTAGCACCCTTGCAAGAAGAGTAGCATTTTCTTTTTAAGAAGCTGTGAATGAAGTTTAATCTATTGGATGCATTGCAGAGCTTTCTCCCATTGCCATCTCCAATAAGAAATTCTTTCTGCTGATTTTTTTTACTTGTACTCCCTTATTGGAGTATTGCTATGTTTATGTTTAATGTTAATCATTACCAGAAATACATCTGAAAAATGAGGGAGTTAGATTAGATGGTCTTGAAGACCCCTTCAAGGTTAATATTTTATAGTTCTAAGTTCTCCATTAAGAGTTTGTTAAACTTGCTATTTCTTCCAGAGAAAAATGTTTTCTGCGCACAATAGTAGGCATTCAAGAAATGCTTGAGGCAGCTAGGTGGTACAGTAGATAGACCACTGGTCCTGCAGTTAGTAAGACTCATCTTCATGAGTTCAAATCCAGCCTCACATAATTACTAGCTGTGTTACTCTGGGCAAGTCACTTAACACATTTGCCTCAGTTTCCTCATCTGTAAAATAAGCTGGAGAAGGAAACGGCAAACCACTCCAGTATCCTTGCCAAGAAACCCTCAAAATAGGATCACAAAGAGTCAGTTATAATGGAAAATAACTGAACACCAACTTATTATAAGAAACATGTTAAAGGAACCAGTTTCATGGACACTAACATCTTCCTAGGGAAAACTAACTTGTGGTCCTTATGTCTACTACCTTCAAATATTTGAAGAACCCTTATATGGAGGAGAGATTAGAATTACTTTGTGTATGAGGCCCAATGTTTGGAAATTATAGGGAAACTACCTGGCGAGTTAGTGGAAGGAAGAGTTCTCACTTTGAACAAAGATGAACTCTCCATTATTGGAAGTATTCTAACAGAAGTTGCATTTACTTCTGTCCAGACTATTGAAGAAAGAATTCCTGAGTTAGATGACATAGGTCATCAATTTAGATAGGGCTAGAAGAGACCTGAGAGGTAATAAAGTCTAATCACTTATTTTTACAGATGAAGGACCTGAGACTCAGGGAAGTTAAGTGACTTTCCACTGGAGACATAGCTAGTAAGTACCTGAGGTAGGATTTGAACCCAGGTTTTCTTGACTCCAAGTTCAGCACTCTATCCACTATTCCATGTGGATTTGTCAGGTTCCTTCCTTTTCTTAGATTCTATAATTCCTCATGGGAAATTCCCCTCCACCCTGGATTTTTTCTTCTGAGGTAGAAGTATAGAATGTTAAACCTGTGAGGTCATCTAGAGGTGAAATAGTTTGCTCCAAGATCACATACTGTAGACTGAAAGATCCATAGGTCCTGAAGGAAAGATTGAGGAAATAAGACCTAGACCATAGACTCTTAGAGCTGAAAAGGAACTTACGTCCTAAGGTTTCAATCTTGAAGGGACATTAGAAATCATCTACTCCCATCTTCTAATGTTACAGAGGAGGAACTGAGGTGAAGAGAAAAGAGACTTGCCCAAGGCCATGTTACTAATAAGTAGCTGGGCCTGTATTTCAATCCAGATCCTCTGACTCCTTCTTTCACTCCATCAGGGCAACTTTGAGAGTGGTTGGGAGACAACAGCATGAAAAGAGATGCTAATCACTAGGACAGCTTTCTTCCTTAGATTCAGAGCTTTGACAGGAACCAATTCCAGGATGTCCACCTTATGTGTTTTAGGTGGGATTGGTGATTCAGAGAATATGACTGAGTTGAAGAAAGTATGGGAGAAGGAAAGGGAGCCTTCAAAGCAGACTAGACATGACAAGGACTTGGCATTGTGACTTGTGGTCATTTTTTGTTTAAATGAGGATTTACCCTAAGAATCTCCTTTAAATCTGTTCTTTTAGAGTTACAACATTAAATTTTTCTCATTCTTTTACTTTTTTTTCTTATGTGCAAATACTTACGATTTTAGTTCCAGCCCTCCAAAGAGATGTCCTCCAAAATGCCTCCCAATTCTGAGATTTTGATTTTGTGACTTTAAATCTATGGTTAGAACTTCTGTCTCCTGACTTCCACCTCCCTTCTCTTTTGCACTATCCCATATTGTCTCATCCATTGTGTACCATAGTGGAAGGTTAGCAATTGAAAGAGTCTTTGCCTCTCTTAATAGAGTAACTTTGAAGCAAGTGGTATTAATCAACAATTGATTAACTGCAATTAAAGCCAATCACTTGGGAGGCATCATTATTTTTAGCAGTTGGTAGATTTGTTAATGGGTAAGAATGGGATAAAAAGATAGGGGGAATTCAGGAAACAGATTTCAAGAAGCAGTGCCTTAATTCCAGATGCAAAAAAGAAGCACAGACCCACATGTAAAAGGAAATGCATCACCATGTCTAAAACCCTGGTCACCAACAACAGGGTCTTGGTTTTCAGGATTAGGGAACCCAATTGAAGACTCTCCATTCATTTAACAACAATCCATGAAGTACATACTGTGGACAGAACACTAGGAGAGCGTCTCTGGGACAGAATGATGGAGTAGAGTTATGAAATTCATCTTCTACATGGAACCTATTTTCCAAAATAGATTGAGTCTTTTCAGGTGTTTAGGAGAAAGAGATAGGCAAGAGCATGACTGTGCCTAGGCAACCTGGAAAAGAGGCAAAAATCTCTTCATGACCTTCTCATCTCCTTTTCTGTGTTCCTCTTCCCTAACTTTTCAGGTGTCAAGTATCTCAGAGCTGCCCTTTGACTGTCCAGGGACCCTGACTGTGTTTCCCATGGAGGCTGCCTTCCTTTGCCGGGTACCCCAAATTCCAAACTTAAGTACTCCTCTGCCTCTTGTTTTTTTTTCCACGCGCAATTAAGTCTTAATTCACACTAAGGTACAAATGTCTGATAATTCCATTCCCATTAGTTTCTGAAGGGCATATGCATTTTCAAAGAGTTAACCCAAATCCATTTCTAATTTCTAATCTATTGTGATATTTGGAGATGGTGGAGGGGGGCTTCTTTTCTCCAGTTGAAGATAACCTGGTTCCCCTTGTTTACTGGAATCTGGACATTTTCAGAGAGGCTACATAGGATCTGCTTCCTACTGCCCCTTAACTGTCATCTTCCTCCAAATGCTTTCCCAATCCCAGATTTTATAAACCCTGTATCCCCTCCCTGACCCCAGTTCTTTCACTTCATTATTTTTCAGTGTTCGACCTGTGACTGTGGGGGGCCCTTGACACTCCAGGTCTTTGCCTTCCTAGGATGTTGGGCAGGATGAGGTCCCTCCTCAACAAAACCCTGGGAAAACCACTCCTAGCCTCATGTTTTGCCTCTTGGGAGCTGAGGTAAGATTTAAAAAGTTGGCTCTATGAGCAGAGCTGACCTCACCTCCAAATCACAAATTTAGCTCTTCTCTAGTAAACCTAAGTCCAGTATTCCAGTGGACACAGATCTCATCCCAACCAGGCTGTCTCTTGTACTCTCTTGTGCTACTATTGCATTATTATACATTATATAGCAGTATTCTATACTGTTGTATCATATATTCACACTTATATTTTCCTCAAAGGGGTGAGTGTGTGAGGAGTTTTCTCAAATTCTCTTGACATTAAGTAAATACCAATGATTTAGTAATAATAAAAAGAATTAAAACTTACACTAGAATAGGGATGGGGAACCTGTGACCTCGAGACCACAAGAGTGGCCCTTTAACTGAATTCATATCTAGATTTTAAGGTTTACAAGCTACTTTGTAGGCAAGGCAAGTCAGCAAGTATTTATTAAACACATGCTACTTGCCAGATACTATACCAAGTACTAGGAATATCATGAAAAGCTAAAAACAAACAAAACAGTCTCATTTTCAGAATCTCAAAGATCTCACAGTCTAAAGGGAGAGACAACATGCAAACAACTATGTATAAACAAAATATATACAAGATAAATTGGATATAGTCACAGAGGAAAGGTTCTAGTTTTCATGGGGATCTGGAAAGGTTTCTTACAGAAGGTGGGATAAAAGGAAGCCTTCAAAGCCAAGAGAAAGTGCTGGGGAAGGACAGGAATTCCAAGTATAGGGAATGGAGTGTCTTGTGAAAGAAACATCAAGGAGGCCAGTGTCATTCGACCAAAGAGGGGAATGGGAGGAAAGAGAGGTGTAAAAAGACTGGTCCAGAGGACTTTATCTTTGATCCTGAAGGCAAAAAGAAATCACCAGGCTTTATTGAATAAAGGGACGGTTTAATTAGACTTGTGTTTAGGAAGGTCACTTAGACATCTGAGTGGAGAATGGATTTTGAACTCCAGAGAAACTTGAGGGCAAGGAGACTAACAAAAGGGCCAGTATAATCATCCAGGCATGACGCAATGCATGAGGGCCTGCAGTAGAGTGAGTGATAGCAGTGTCAGAGGAGAGATGGGGGCACGTAGAAGAAAAAAGATAGAATTGACTGGACTTGGCAATATTGGCCACAGGGAGAAATGAGAGTAAGGAGCTCAGGCTAATACTTGGATTGTGAGCCTTGGAAACTAGGAGGGTAGGGATATCCTTGATAGGAATAGAAAAGCTAGGAAGAAGGATGGGCTTGGTGAAGGGAAGATAATGAGCTCAGTTTGGGACATGTTGAGTTTAAGATGTCTATTGAATATATAGTTCCAGATGTCTAGTAGGCAGTTGAAGATATGAGACTAGAGGTCAGGGGAAAGGTTAGGATTGGATAAGTAGATTTCAGAATCATCTGCATGGAGATGATAATTGAATCCACGGGAACTGATAAGAATATCAAGCAAAATAAGATAGAGGGCAAATGGCAAAGGGCCCAGGACAAAGCCTTGAGCATCATGCATGTTTATTGACATGAACTGGTTGGAGAACCCCAATATCAACCCAGTCAACTTCAAAAGGAACCAGCAAAAGAGACAGAAATGGAGCAGTAAGGCAGGTAGGAGGGAGGACCAGGAGAGAGGAGTGTAAACATAGAGAGAAGACAATATCAAGGAGAAATGAATGGTTGACAATATGAAAGGTTTTAGGGAAGTCCAGAAGGATGAAGATTAAGAAAAGACTGATGGCTTTGGTGAATGAGAGATTATTAGTAACTTTGGAGAGAGCCATTGTAGTTGAATGATGATACTGGAAACCAGACTGAAGAGAAGGAGAGAATGAGAGGAAAGGACGTGGAGGCACTGAATGTAGACTGTCTCTTAAGTAGTTTAGCCATGAAAGGGAGGAGCCGAGCTATGAGATGGTAGCCATCTGGGATGGATGAATCAAATGAGTAATTTTTAAGAATGGAGAAGACTCAGACTGGTTTGTAGGTTGTAAGGAAGCAATCAGTAGGGAGGGCAATATTGAAGACAGTGAAAGAGAGAAGATGGTAAAGAAGAAACAAAGAGGAAAGGTTGTTGCTGGCCAGGGTGGGGAGGGAAGAGATTTGGCGAGGGCATGTGTTATCCTTTAAAGACCCTTAGAAGGCAGAACATGGTAGGTATTTATGAATTGTTGACATCTTAGAGTGAATTAGATTTTTAGAACCTAGTCAAGTGATGGTTTAGAGTAGAGGTGGCCAAGGGCACCCCTGGTTTAGAGCAAGTGTTGCAGATTTTAAAGTCAGGGCTTCTTCCTTTGTGTGTCTAGTGAAGACTTCCAATAATAATATTTTTAAATGCATAAGATAAAGTACCTGGGACTACAAAGAAAATAAATTACATTGAAATATAGTTATAAAAATAGATATTTTAAACATAAGTTTCATGGACCCGAAGTGAAGAACCCGTGCCTGAAAGTTCTATATAAATACTAACTAATGTTGTTTAGTTAGTATGTGTAACTAGATGGGAAGTTTCAGAATTTAAGCCCTTTTCCTTGCTGGGCTTGGGCAAAGGTGAAGGTACAGTGACATAGGTATGGTTCAATCCAGTTCAAGGGGTTGAACACAAAAGCTTAACTATTTCACAGTTAAGCCAAAGATTGAAGACTGGTCAGAATGCTCAGATCTGAAACCAGCAAGCACAGGAAAATCCCAGTTTGGGCTCTCAAACCAGCTCTCAAGCCATACCACAGTCTGTCTGCACTCTTCCTCCTCCCTTCCCCCAACTCTGAATACACCCAGTGTGGGGCAGGTTTCTGGAAGCTGAGATTTGCCCCAGTGCAAGAACAAGTGGGTTATAACGTCTGATCGGCAGTGATCCATGCATCCTCAGAGGCCGGCACCTCAGCGGCCCTGCCAGGATGCATTATATTGCTGAATCAGAGGCCTGGGAGAAAACACTTCCTGTCATTTCCTTTCATGTCGCGCAAGTACAGACTGAGTTCGGATCAAATCAAGCTGGGAACATAGTGACATGTACGCAGGGGAACAAACACGTCTCTCTTTCCTCTCTTTTGTCACAACCTGTGATTTTCTTAGCATGGGGAGCTCCAAGGATAGAAACTCTCTCCACCAGTACAGGCTTCCTGCCTTTTCTTTCGTACAGCTATTCTGAATTTGTCCCTGTGACGTATCTACCCTCTGAGAATGGAAAACCCTTGAGGGAAGGGTCATGTACTTGGTAC
Organism: Pseudocheirus occidentalis; assembly: GCA_028646575.1. Classification (NCBI taxonomy): domain Eukaryota; kingdom Metazoa; phylum Chordata; class Mammalia; order Diprotodontia; family Pseudocheiridae; genus Pseudocheirus; species Pseudocheirus occidentalis. The sequence continues at coordinate 85,238,116 of CM053596.1, read as the reverse complement.
CCCAGTACTTGGCACAAAAGAGATGTTGAGCACATTTGTTGAATTCCTTGACTTTTTTGTTTTCAGTATCTCTTAAGGAACTCAGAATGTTTTACTAAGCGACTGCTTCATGCAGAGTCCATAACAATGCCAGCAGGAAACACCTCTGGATGCGGCATCCCAAAGGCTTCATTTCAGATGCTAGCTCTATCACCGACCACATTAGTAACCTTGGAAAGACAAACTCCTTCTCTCCAGATTTTTACATCTACCCAGCGAGGGTAATTTCTGCTTGTGACAAACAAGTGAAATAACAAAGGTAGAAAGTGTAATTATGAAAAGCTTTGTCACTGTGGATTGTTATTATTCACATTATTATTTCCTATTCTTGGGGCTCCAGGCAAGATAGAGGATTATATAGAGAGCTAGTCTCAGAGTCAGAAAACCCAAGTTCACATCTCACCTGTGAAACACACACCTGTTGACTATGTGCTGCCAGGCAAGTTACTGAAACTCTACCCTCTAGACCAGAAGTGTCAGACACACAGCCTGTGGGCCCCGTAGATGTTGGAACCAGTTTAAAATGTAATGAGGAATTATTTAACAAAATAAATCAAAATGCAATAAAACATAGATGATATGACATTTTAAAAATATGTGGCCCCTAGGGATCCCCATTTGGGGTATTCTCAGCAAGGATAGTGGTTTGCTATTTCTTTCTCCAGCTCATTTTAATGAGGAAACTGAGGCAAACAGGGTTAAGTGACTTGCCCAAAATCACACAGCTAGGAAACGTCAGAGACCAGATTTTAACAGCAAGCTGAGTCTTCTTGACTTCAGGTCCAGTGATCTATCCATTGCAGCTGCCCTTTGTACAGATTACATTTCTGTTTGAGTTTGACACCAGTATTCTAGGCAATTGTCTAAGGCAGGGGTGGGGAACCTTCATTCTCAACGGCCACATGTGGCCCTCTAGGTCCTCAAGTGCAGCCTCAGGTTCCCCACCCCTGGGCTAAGGCTATAAGTTACAGAGAAGGTGATGACTTGACTTGGTAGAGGGAGCTTATTCACCTGAGAGTGAATTCAACCTGGGAGTTCCTTGTACCAACAAAATCACAGGTCCAGTCTCTGTCTCTATTGAGCATAAACAATAAATTGGATCATCTCTGTTGCTTTGAGTTCCTAGTCTCAGTTCAGACAATAAAGCCAGATTCTCTTTTTGGGAAAATAATAATAGTGTGATTTCAGGTCATTTGGAAGTTACTTGAACTACTCCTATTAAAAAAATCTGGAGAATCCAATAAATCCAATCCAATAAACATTTAGTATGTGCCAGGAACTGTGCTAAGCACTGGGGATTCAGTTAATAAAGACAGTCCCTTCCTTCCAGGAGCTTACCATCTAAAGGGGGAGACAGTATGCAAAAAGAGGCAGGGAAGCAGATATGCTGGGGAGAGGACAGGCGAATACAGCCTGTGCTGTGAAGTTAAAGCCAGGCAGAGCAGCACATACAAGGTGGATGGAGTGAGCAGACGTCCATTCCTTCACTCTGTAAAGGAAGGCATTAGGAGGAGCTTGACACTTCTCCCTCCAGGCTCCAATCGGAAGGGAGAAAGAGGCTGAGGGAAGCTATATCCCTCTAGGCTTGAGTTAGCAGAGTTTAGAAATGATAGGCTTATTCTGGGAGGGTCATCTTGAGGAGACTGGAAATACACTTGTCTCAATGCTGGGCTACTGGAAAGGGTGAGTCTTGACTCTTCTGACTTCCCAAACCAAAACACCTTTCCCTGGCCAACATTTTTATAAACATACTTTTTCCTCTGATAAGAATGTAAGTTTCTTGAAGGCAGGCGCTATTTCCATTTTGTATTTTATTCCCAGTGCTTAGCATAATGCTTGGCACATAGTAAGTTTTTCATTCACTTCTTGATTTATAACAATTTATTTATCATTCATTAATTTATAACAATAATTAACTTTGGCAGTACCAGCATGAGTGAATTCAGTACAAGTGAATTCAGGAGAAACTGGCAGTTGGAGGGAGGAGCGGGGAGATATAGCAATGAAGAAAGGCTGCAGGTAAAAAGTGGTATTTGAATTAGTCTTGAAGGAAACAAGGGATTCTAAGAAAAAGTGGTAAAGAGGGAGTGTATTAAAGCATGGAGAACAGCTGTGCAGAGGAGCTAGACAGTAGATCAAGCGTCATTCAAGGTCAGTTTAAACTGGACCATGGTATAGTTAAAACCTAAAGAGATGAGTTCAGCAAAGGCCTATTTCTTGATGCACAAACAACCTACTATCCTTTGGTTTCTAAAATCTTACTTCTCTCAGCCTACTAATTCCATCTCTTAGAGTGTCCTAATTTCCTAGCTCCCTGTATCAGCTGGGTGACATCCTTTCTTCATAAATTCTGTTGCAACTTCCTCATTCAAGGACCCATATCTGCCCTCTCTGCATAATATGTGAAGGGGAGTCATGAGTCATAAACTCATCTTCACAAAGAACAGAGACATAAGTATCTGTTCTCCTTGGAATCTCTTAGGAGACTTTACACCTGGCTTTAGTAATTTTCCTTCCACTGTGTCACTACCCATATTGTTATTAAGTCACCCCCAAAATGTGGCCAAGATTTGTCTTGTCACACATTCCACATAGAATATTCCCTCAAGAGAAATGGTGGTGGTGGAATAGCAATGCCTTATTTGTAGTTAACATTCTCCACTTCCCTCAATTATCTATGTTCTGGATTTCCAGCTTCTCCATGAAGACTTATTAGACTGATTGAAGGCAAGTCATAGAACTCATTGGGACTTGAATAGAATAGAATCTAAGAGAAATAATCTAATAGATACTAATAGAATAGAACCAAACCCATAGAATCTCTTGGGACTTACTTTTCGCTCACCACGTATGAACTCTTTATTTACTTTATTTACTCATTCATCCCTATCTTTGTGTTGGAGAAGGGAACCCATGAGAAATTTCTTCTAGGGTGTTTGAAGAAGCAAAATCAGTGCCAACCATGTCTGGATCCCAGAATATTATTTGATTATCCTGTTTCCTGAGGATTTGTCCGATGATATCCATGGGGGTCTGGGTGATCTTACAGCCTTATTTATTGTTATGGCTTGTCTTTTTTCATCCAACCTCACAATGAGGCAGAGTAAGAGGCTGCTTATGTGACATGATGTGACAATCACCTTAGCCAATGAAAGCAAGCCCTTGTCAGGGATAGGACAGAGGTGACAGAAATCACTGCTTTATAGAGATGAAGGGAGGAAAGGAGATTAAAATTGAAAGGAGATAGAGGAAAGTATCAAGTATAACCTTTGTCTGCTTCATGATCTTGTTGAGAACTGGGCCCAAATAGAAGATGTGATTAAACATGCTTTTAAAGATTAAGTTTTTAAAAGTATTTGTCTCATTATCAGTTATAGGTGCTTAATAAAAGTTAGCAGAATTGAAACTGAATTGAATTTGGAGGTATGTTTTCCTTCTGTAGAGCATAAAGTTTGTAAAAAAGCTTTAGGGATGAGCTGCTGTTCTTTGGATCAGAAGGGATACCTTCAAATGGAAGGATAAAGATCTAGTCCTCTGAAAGCCACTAATATTTTGTCAGAAGGCATCTTGAGCTGTGTCCACTGTGATCTCTCTTAGTTGTCATTTCTTTTTATTATCAAAGTATATCGTAGCTATTTTTGTGTGTTGGACTTCCTCAACTAGATAAATTCCTTGAGAAAATAAATACCATGTCTTTATTTCTTAAGTGCCAAACATGACACTTTATATAATGGTATGTGCTCACCTATTATGTGTTGAATGTTGAACGTATTTAAGATCAGGAGCACTGATGTACACAGACATCTGTATCACAGTATTATCTAGTATATAATAAGTGCTGGACACTAAGACTAAGGAGGCAGAAAATGTATTTTTGCAGTTTACTGCAATGCCAAGTCATAGGATTATGTTTGTTTCTTGGTTCAGATACATTTTTTTTCACTGATGTGGGGAGCTCTTGGCTCGGAAGCTCCATCTATTGATGCAGATTGATGATTTGATTCTAACTCCTCAGTTTAGTACTTAAAGCTATTGGTAACCTCACCTCTTCCTACCATCTTGGGCTTCTTACATTTTACTGCCTTCTACTTTCTCTATTTTCTATTCCTTTCTCCTGATGCTCCACCTGTCATCTATGTACCTTTTCACTCTCTGTTCTCTCATGCCTGCAATACTCTGACATTTATTTCTCTATCTCTTGGTTTTGCTGGTTCCCTTCAATACTCAGCTCAAATCCCCCATTCTATAGGAGACCTTTTCTGGTCTTGCTAATTGTGCTAATACCTTCCCTTGTAAGATCACCACCTGTCTATTCTGTATATATTTAGTATATACCTAGTTCTTTTTATGTTTCTTGCCCATTAGAATGTAAACACGTTGAGGGCAGGGACTGTTTTTTTTTCCCTTTACTGTATATCATAGTAAGTGATAAATAGTATATGGTGCTATTAGCAGCTTTGTGGTATGGTGGATAGAGCACTGGACCTGGAATCAGGAAGACCTGAGTTCAAATCTGGCCTCACACACTTACTGTGTGACCCTGGGCAAGTCACTTAACCTGTCTGCTTCAGTTTCCTCAACTGTAAAATGGGGATAATAATATCATTTATTTCCCAGGATTGTTGTATCAAATGAGATAATATTTTTAAAGAACTTAGCACAGTGCCTGACACATAGGCACTTAATAAATATATTACCTCATCCCCTTCTTGATTTTCAGGATGGTCTTTTCATTATACCACACTCTCTCTCTGGGACACATACGAAGAAAATAATATAAAATAGCATGGTTTTAAGTGGTAAGAGTAGTATGTGCTAGGAGACTTCAGAGGAGGAATTGAGAGATCACAAAGGGCCAACATCATCAAAAAAGTCTCATTGAACAAATGTGCTCTTTGAGATCTAATACTATTTTGTGTTTCTCTTTCTATCCCCAACAACTTGAGTAGAATGTGGTATATAGTTGGCATTGAAATGTTTGCTGAATGCGTGAGTTTTCACCCCCAGCTCTCTGTTCTTGTGCCCTGCATCCCAAAGACTGAAGGATGGAGCAGGAAGCAGGGTGGAGGGAGAGAAGGGATATATGTGATGACCTGGCCCTTCAGGATATATTCCTGGCCTTTATTAAGTTAAATCTGAGACTTGTGCTAGGTGAAAGGAAGAAAAGGGAAGAATAGCATTTTGAAATAGCATTAAAAAAACCCTATCATTCTTCAATGATGAAAATATTAAAATTGCATGAGTGGGAAACTTAAAAGGTACTTTACATTCTATCCATTCTTGAACTATTCAATAGAGACTGAAATTCAGTATGTTCTCAAATTATCTAAAGAAACCCCCTGTCTAAGACCCCCCAATACATCTGGATATAATTATCAAAGCATTATGGGTGTGCATGTTTTCTGTAGAGAAAAATGAATAATCCCTTCAAATATGTAATTTTATAGGTTCAGAAATATGAAAGCAACTGCTAAGGGAGCTATCAAATCAATCTGAAGTTCGGCGTGAGTTGTGGCAGGGGAAAAAGAATTTGCAATAACTCTTATCACACTCTGCAGGCCTAGCTTATTTGCATGCCTTGGTCAGGAATCATAAATATACTTCTCAGAATTCCTAAAGAGCTTTCTTTGTATTGGGAGTGTCGTAGAAGGAATTGGGTAGGTAAGGAATTGGGTAATCCAGAGGTCCAGGTGGGCTGTGACCCAGGACCCCTCCTCACAAAACCAGGGGTTGTTTCAGGGCAGTGAGTGGTACACAGATCTAAGTGGGAATTTCTCTACTCCATGAAGTTTCCAAGGGCCTGATACCCTGTTCCATCCCTGCCCGCTATGTACATAACTAAACCATGGAAAATTGTCCTCCCTCCTCTCCAATCTTCTGTCCTGGGCCCAATTCTCCTGATAGTTTGTTTTGCCTGTCACTGCAGAGCTCACTACCTCACACATCCCTCCATTCCAATTTTGTTCAATTCAGATGGTTGGGAAGTTCTATACATTGAGCCCAAATCTGCCTACACAGACTTCTCCACAGAGCTCGAGTCTGGAGCCACGTACAAGTCTAATCTCTCTTTATTGTGTAATTATTTGAAGGTAGCAATTATATTCCCCACACACACAATCTTTTAAACATTTTCATCTATCATTTATATAATGCTTTAAGGTTTACAAAGGGCTTTATACATCTCATCTCATCTTCACAAAAAAACCTGTGAGGAAAATGTTATTATCCCCATTTTATAAATGAGGAAACCAAGACAAATAGTGACTGAGCAGCTTGCCCAGGGTTACATGGCTATTAAACATCCAATGTCATATTTGAACTCGGGTTTTCCTGATTCTAGGCCTAACTTTATCCACTGTCATCATCTCATCTCTAGACACAAAATTTCCATTTCTTCCAGCCTTGTACGACATGGTTCTGAGACATCCGACCATTCTAATCACCTTCTTCTGAATGTACCCCAGTTTGTTAATGTCCCCAGATTCCAGATATGACCTGACCCAATCAGAAGACAGCAGGATGATCCTCAGCCTCACTTTAAATAGTATACTTGTTTTAAACTTTTTTTGACAGACAGAAATGGAAGTACATAAAAGGTGCCTTTATTGACAATGCCCCTAGAGTTTACAGAGCACTGTGGGAAATATAAATGGGAGTAGGGCACATCAAGGTGAACCCAGGACACAGAGGAGTTAGAAAATGGCCTTGTGGTCCATCTATGGCAGGGGCACTTGTCTTCCTAAGCTTAGTGCTTATGGAGGAATGATATCCTACCTACTGTCTCCTCAGGGTAGGATAGAAAGGTCTCAGATATCATGATGTTGGATTTTAAAAATCCATGAAAACATGCTTAGAACTTTAGAGCAAGAAGGATTCTTAGAGAACATTCATCCTGCAATTAAAGAAAACCTGGGTTCAAATCTCACCTCTGTTATTACTAAGCTATGTGACCTCTCTGAGCTCCTCTTGCTCATCTGCAGAATGGAACAATAATATCTAAGTGCCCACATCACAGGATCAAATGACAGAATCTATGCAAAATGCTTTGTAAACCTTAATGTTCTTTACTAACATCAGCCATTATTATCATTGTTGAAAAATAATTCTCATATTGCTTGTTTAAGTTTAGATAGAAATGGTACTGGGACAAGTTGATATGCTGATACTATTCTTTTTTAGTTGTTTTTAATTGTTATTGATGAGGTGTAGGCTCTGGGACCACCCCTCTCCCCTGAGCTCTCCTTGAATCTTTGAGGTACATGCTCTGGGAAAACCCTTGCTTATCAAAAAATCAAATTACCCTTGCATTGACTTCATTAATTCCACCTGAAGTCCCTCCCCAAACTCATTACTGGAGTCTGACCTCATTGGCTCCTCCTGAAGACCCTCCCCAGGTTCCTCCTCTAGACCACCCCTAGATTCCTCTGTATATAAGACTCCATCTTCCCTCCATCTCGGTGAGAGCGCCACAGAATTCCCTAGCAGAGACTTATTCTGTGAGAGCGCCATGGACTAATAGACTTGCTCTGTGTGAAAGCTCCATAGAACAACCTAGCATAGAATGGCTCCTTAAGAGTTTACCCTTTATGGTGAACTTGAACTTTCAATAAACTTTGTTTTTCTTTGGCTGAGAAGACTTGAGTGGAATTCTTTCCTCAGGACCCAGCATGTTGGTATTTTAGGGTCTCAGGCAGCCTTAACCCTCTTTGGGTAAGCTCTTCAGTTATTATCTCAGTCTTTTTATTTCTTCCCTTTCGATGAAGTTTGGATACAAATTATTCTGGGTCAAGTCTCTATCCTGCTATTCTATTCTTTTATGTTTAATTTTGTGTGGACTCATGCAGGAGGAGAAATGACTGCTTTTTATTTATTTATTTTTAATTTAATTTTTTTTTTTGGAGGGGGGAAGGCAGGGCATTTAGGGTTAAGTGACTTGCCCAAGGTTACATGGCTAGTAAGTGTTAAGTGTCTGAGGCTGAATTTGAACTCAGGTTCTCCTGACTCTAGGACTGATCCTCAATTCACTGTGCTACCTAGCCACCCCAATGACTGCTTTTTAAAATGGAATAAAGGTATTGGGTTAGGTAGACTATTGGGAAAGGAATACTTATCTACTGTGGGCTCACTAGAACCACCTTTGGGATAACACCAGTAGCTTTTCATTTATCTGCCAGTCTATTATTAGCCCATTTCCCACATTTTACAAGATAAGGAAACGGAGGAGCAGAATTGAAATGATTTACCCAGAGTTCACATATCAGAAGATAGAGTCAGGACTGGAATATGGGTCTTTTCCATGATGCCTCTCCATTCTTGTGGCTGAATAAAAGGTGCCTTTATTGACAATGCCCCTAGAATGTACAAAGCATTGTGGGAGATATAAAATAAATATAAGACCTTCCTTGCCCCTGCGCTCTAGTATTTAGGGACCAGTTGGGGAGATTACACCTTTGAAAAATAACTAATCCAAGGTAGATTTAAATGTTAAACAAATTGTGCCAACCAGAAGTGCTGTTGGAGAAACTGTTAACTTAGCTGCCAGTTTTCAAAAGTAGGTACCAAGCAAACAGACAAAGATTGTATTCACGTTAAACTACATGGCCCAGTGCCGGGGCTTTTGACTGTTTCTGTGGAATCCCAGGCCTCCACTGAGGTTGTAAAGAATGGGTGATCAGGCTGGAAGATAAAAAATCATTGGTTATTCTTTGAGTGCCTTTCATATCATCACCTCCTCTTTCCATCCCCCCTACCCAAGTGTCAAAGAGGAAGAAATAAAATTCCTTAAACAGGCCTTTGAAGACTAAAGAAAAACATCTCATTAGGGTGTGGTCTCTACACACACAAGATTTGGATTTTCCTCTTGGTTCTGGAGCCAGCGTCACGAGGCAAGGCTTAATTTTTCCTTTGCCACAGCCTGGGAATGGTTCTCACACTGTTCACCTGGCAGCTGCCCCAGCAGACCTGAAGGAGATGAGGTTACCCTGGCACTACCTAATGCATTGGCTCAATCTCTCTGTTCTCTCAGTGGGGTGTGCCTCAGTTCTTGGAATGCATCTTTGTAACTGAAAGCACCTGAAATCCCTGGTCAAGAACCTTGTTGGAATTGATTATTTTAAGATGTGCTCTAGTGAGGAGTGAGGAGCCTCACCCTTTAACATCTTAACAAGTGGTGATCCAACCCTTTGCGTGAATAACTCAAGTGATGGAGGGAGGGAAGGCCCTTGCTGGCTTAGGAAATCCCACCACCCCTTTGAAGATGGCTCTGATTTTTGCATATGCCTTATTATGATCTCATAACCATTTGTGGATATCCTCTCTCCATTCAACCCACTTGGGACTTATGCTTATTTTTCTTTATTTTAAAAGAAGGCTATCTGGAAAGGGAAATATTCATCCCAACTAGTAAGCACTTAATACGTGTTGTTTCTCTCACGGTATCATTATGTGTGTCTCTCTGTCTTTCCTCTCATCTCCCCCTCTATACATCACCCTCTACCTCTTCTTTGTTTCTCTTTCTATGTCTCTCCCCTCCCCCTTCTCCTTTTCCTTCTCCCTTCCTCTTCATTTTCTTCTCTCTGTATCTGTTTTGTCCTTATCTCACAAGGCTGTTGTGAGGATAAATTGTGATAATATATTTCATGGAGCCATAGTACTATTAATCTAGAATTGGAATACATTTGTGATGAGGTACAGGGTCTGGGAACCTCCTTTAATTCTCCTCGAATCTTCCCAAATTTGCCTGAATTTGAGGCATTTGCCTGAAGCCATAATCCTTTCATTATAGCAGGGCCCAAATCTGTTACTAACCTAGCCCTCTATTGTGTCCTCCCTTGATCCTCCCCAAATATCTATACCCTTAAACTAGCCTAACCCTCCATTGTCTGTCATCTCCAGGTAGCCTCCAGCTACTTCCCATCCTTAATCTCTCATTACTAGAATCTGACCTCATTTGACTTCTCCTGAAGGTCCTCCCCAAACTCCTCCTCTAGACCACCCTACATTCCTTCCACAACCTTTCTGTATGTAAGACTCATCTTGCCTTCATGAAGGAGCCTGAGAATTATCTAGTGCAGACTCACTGTGTGTCTGATGATTTTGGCCGACTTGTCCTATATAAGGATCACAGATACTGAGGCTCCTTGAGAGTCTGCCCATTATGGTGAATCTTTAATAAACTTTTCTTTATTTTGGCTGAGAGAAGATTTGAGTCGAATTCATTTGGCAGGACCTAGTGTGTTGGTATTTTGGGGTCTTGCGCACCCCTAAACCTTAAACCTCAACATTTGGAGGCCAACTAGTCCAACCTGCATATTTTACAGATGAGGAAAATGAAGTTCCTGTTAAGTTAAGTGACTTGTTGAAGATCCCCCGGGTTGGAAGTAGGTAGTCCAGTCTCACTGGAACAAGACATCCTGAAGAAGACACAAGAGAAAAAATGTGCTAGGTGAGACAAAGCATCCCTGCTATCTCTGCTCCTCAGGCACCGATGGAAACAGTCCAGGCCCCTAAACTGGGGAAGCCCTGGAAACAGTAGCACCCAGAGACTGACAGCCTTGGCTTCTAGACTGGATCTTGCAGCTATAGTTGAGGGGGAGTAACCCTTGTGAACAAGGGGCTTATCTTCCTCACCACCACCACCACCACCAACTTCTGATCAGTTGCTACTGACAGACAAGTAATCCAAGAGCCCTGGGAATGGTCAGACTCCCTGCTCCCTACCTATCCTACTTCCAGCTCAGTAACTGTCCAGGGGAGCAACTGAGGTGGAGAAGAACCTAGCTATAGTCACTGAAGACCCAGAAGAGAAAATCCTTTCACACCAGGCACTGGCCAGTGGTTCAACATCATCAAATGATAGGATTGTATTTATGGAAACTATATTAAGGAAGATTCATCACTACCTTCTTTGTCCCCTAAGCACTAAGGGCACTTTCCATATGACTTGGAGCTGAAACTTTCCATAGATAGATATTATCCCTCCCTTTAGAATGTAAACCCACTGAGAAAAAGGACTGCCTTTCTGTTTGTATTCTCAGAGCTTAATATGGTGCTTTTTCTATAATAAGTACTTGGAAATTAAAAATATATTCATTCAGGTATTAGTGACAGGTTTGGAATTCAGGATCCATGAATAAGAAGACAGTGCTCTTTCCACTGAGCCATACACATTTAAGCTAATTTTATTATAGTTGGAGCATAAATTGATTCTGAAGATTGTGTGGAAATTGATTTTCTGTAAAATGAATCGTATTTCAACTGTCTCAGAGGAGGGTTGAGTTTTCTCTGATCAAGTGCTTATTGCAGGGCCCATTTATATGTTTCATTCTAGAGTTAGGGTGAATGGTTTCATTTATAGGCATGTAGCCTCATTCCCTATTAACTTCTTCTTGGGGATGTGTTTGTTCTCCAACTGTGGCTGGACTCAAAGGGTGAAAAATGAAGAGGATTTCATATTTGACCTAAACTACTTTATATCTCCTCAAATCATTATTAAGTGTTGTTTTAAGAAAAGAGGATATGTTATATCTCTGGTGTTCTTGGAGGCTGGGAAGTTCCTTCATTGTCACTCAGTTCTCAGAAAGGTAACCTCTTTTGTGGCTGCCATTAAAAGCTTTTTAGCCTTCGGTAGTGCTTATTGTTGTTCTGAACACTCTTGTATTTCTTCACTCCTTCTGCCAAGAATACAGAAGAATGCAGACTTTGAAAGGAAGAAGACTGGGTCCACTTGCCTTTCTTTTTATCCCTGGGGCAGCAGGTACAACTTAGCTTAATTCAGAGCATCCTAGTATCATAGATTCAGAGTTGGAAGAGATCTTTAAAAATCAGCTAGTCTAGGGGTTGCTAAACTGGTTTCTCTCTTGTCTTTATTTACATATTTCAATAACCATATTTTAATAGAATTGGTTTCTTTTGTGATCCTATATGTTTTATGTCATACATTTAAAGACATGATTCTCAGAATGGATCCCTAGGTTTCAGACTGCCGAAGGTATCTGTGACAAACTAGAGTAAGTTAAGTAAACTTATCTAGTTAACCCCTTCATTTTGCAGATGAAAAAAGCCTAGAGTAGGTTCCCTACCCCTCACCTAGAGAGGTGAAGACACTTGCCCAAAGTTACACAGGTAGTAAGTGCTTGAGCTGGAATTCAACCCAACCTCTTTGACCAAATCCAACCTTCTTTTCAATGTGCTGCCTGTATTGCCAGTAGTTACTTATGTGAACTTGTAGGAGTTGTTTGTTAAGGGAACCATGATAATAACTTTACAATTTACAAAGTGCTTTCTAAGCACAGTTGTGTGAGGTACGAAGTGGATTATGATTCCCATTTCACAGATGAGGAAACGTAGTCTCAGAAATTATCTTATTTGTTCACACTTACTTGGTTGCACAGTTTATAAGATTCATAAATGGGATCAGAATCCAGTTCTCCTGATAGAATGTAATAGTTGTTAAAAGAGAGGAGAGACCCAAGTGCTATAGAACTTCACATGGAGAGATCACATCCAGTTAAAGGATATCAAGGGAGGCTCCATGAGGAAGGTGGGATGTGCATTGCCCCTCAATTATGAGTTGGAATTCAGCAAATGGAAATGGGTAGGGAGGCAGAGGGAACAGTGTGAGCAAAGTTAGTAAGGTGAGAAACTATAGGGTCAGAAACACTATGTGTGGAGGGTTGAGGTTAGGGGTGGCATATATGACACTTTAAGAACCCTAGCAATTTTCCTTTGGTTTACAGAGAATTTTCAAAGATGCTTTATATTCTTTTGTGATAAATTTTGGCAACAGCTTCTTATGCTGTTCCTCCTAAAACTTATCTCCACCAGGTAGTTAGTGATTTGCAAAATGACTCTCTAATTCACTACAGAAATTCTGCTATTTAAAGGAAACACAGTTTATTAAATCCTTTGGAAAAGCAAGAAAACATTTTTCAATTTAATCAAGTTTATTAATGAGGATTATTTATATTAGATATCTTCAATTTCAGGTGAACCCACCATACTGAGAAATCTATTTGCATTCTATGAAAGAGATACCCTAAGGTAACCTGGCATCTGGCACTGTGGATCTAGCTTTGGCCAGACTAGATCTGGATCAGGATTTGCCAGCTTGATTTTCTGTAGTATTCATATTGTAAATCAGGATGCTCAGGTCTGATGCTGACTTTCCTGGTTTAATGGTACCTGTAATCATCGAATGATAGAATTGAAAATGTTAAAGACACCTCAGAGGTCATGTAGTCCCACCCATGGCTGACCAGTAATCTTCTTTATAGCATATCCAATAAAATGGTTATACAGTCTATGTCTGAAGATCGCCAGTGTCCCTTCTGGGAATTCACTACCTCCCATAGCAACCCATTCACCCCAGTTTAGGACAATTTTAAATGTTAAGAAATTTTTTGCTTATAACAAGTCTAAATGTGCTTGTCTGTGACTTCCACTCACTCTCCCTAGTTCCATGCCAAGCGGAACAAATTTGATCTTTTCTCCATGACAACCCTTCAGAAATTTAAATATAACTATCTTTTCCCTCCTAAGTCCTCTCTTCTCTGTTCTGTTCTCAGCCCCAACTCTTGGCAAAGTATTTTTAAATTTTGTTTTGGTTTTTTCCATTTAGTTGGGGGTGGAGGGGATTGTCACTAGAGAAGAGGGAAAGGAGCACCAATTATAATTAGACAAATGCCAGAGATTTACTACTGCAGGAAGAAAATGCATTCACTTAGAGAGGCACTGCTCTTTTTTCATGTGCAGTCAATAAAATTGATGGTATTTCAAGGATCACATTGTAGTACTGGCTGTTTTTGTCCATAGGGAAACTCCACACCCCCCTTTCTCCATCTCTGTGAATAGGGTCCTAATTTACCATCCAGTCAGCATTCCCAGAAGGAAGGGTAGGTTCCTTGATCATCTGTCACTCTTAAGTCTCCTCATTCCCCAGAGTGGCATAGCTTCCCACAGCATAGTACAAATTGGGCATTTCTCATTTGTAGAGTGAGGGAGGAAAGAGCACAAGCTATTTCACAGCTCCATAAGCAATCTATGTATTAGTATGTTTGTCTTCACAGCTGACTACTTCTGTCTTTCATTTTTCCCCCTTTTTTCTGGGTCTAAAGTGAAACTTGATGGTTTCCTTAATCTGTATTCCTCTTATTATTAGTAATATGGCACATTTTTTATGGTTCTTGATCATTTACTTTCTTTCTGAAAGCTTATCTTTTTAAAATCACTTCTCTTTGGTGAAATAGTTTGTCTTTCTAGATTTGGGGGAAGACTTTGTATGGAAAGAAAACATACAGAATCATAGAAAGATGGGGTGGCTAGGTGGTGCAGTGAATAGAGCACTGGCCCTGGAGTCAGGAGGACCTGAGTTCAAATCCAGCCTCAGACATTTAACACAAAAACTAGCCATATGACTTTGGTCAAGTCACTTAACTCCAAATTGCCCTCCAAAAAGCAAAAAAAAAAAAAAAAAAAAGAATAATAGAAAGTCAGACTTGTAAAGGAGTTAGACATATCTAGCTCAGCCTCTTTTTTTCAATGTGGAAAAACTGAGGATTAACTGACTTGTCAAGGTCACAGGGTTAGTAAATAGCAGAGCTGAGACTTGAACCAGGTCCCAGGACTCCAAATCAGTGCTTTTTCCAACTGGGGGGAAATGAATAAACATTTATATAACACCTACTGTGTGCCAGCTAGGTACCACACTAAATGCATTTTACAAATCTCATTTGATCCTTACAACTTTGGGAGGTGCTTTCTATTATTATCCCTATTTTACAGATGAGGAAACTGAGGCAATAGATGTTAAGTGACTTGCCCAGAATTACACTGCTAGCAAGTGTCTGTGTCTAGATTTGGACTCAGGTCTTCCTTATTCCAGGCCATCTCTCTTTCAACTGTGCCTACAATTGCTACTATATTACATTACATATAATAGTGATGATAGTAACAGTAGCTAAAATTTATAGGGCACTTTGTAAAGATGTATACACAACACACGTATCTACATTCATATACATATATGTACCCATGTATGTATATATGTATGTGTGTATATGTATATATATACATTTTTAAATATATATATTATCTTATTTGAGCCTCACAAAAACTCTCCAAGGTATCTATGAGGAAAACCAAAGGCCAGTGTTCACTCTTGCCTCCTGACTTATATTACTTAGTGAAGCTTACAGGGCAATTAGGTGGCACAGTGGACAAAGTGCCAGGCCTGGAGTCAGGAAGACTGGAGTTCAAAATCTAGCCTCAGACACTTTGCCAGCTGTGTGACCCTGGGCAAGTCACTTAACCCTGTTTGCCTCCGTTTCCTCATCTATGAAATAAGCTGGAGAAGGAAATGACAAAGCACTCCTATAAGAAAACTCCAAATGGGGTCATGAATAATTGGATGTGCCTGAAACAACTAAACAACAACAGTGAAGTTTGTGATAATCAATTCTATATAATCTAGAATCCTTAACACATTCAAGGGTCATTCAACCCTTGCATTAAGCCCTCCATGAAGGGGAAACTAGGACCCATTCCCTCCTGAGGCAGTTCATTCCACTTTGGGATAATAACTCTTGTTGTTAGAAAGCTTTTCCTGATACCAAGCCAAAATTGCCTCTTTAACTACTTCTTTCCTAGTTCTGCCCTCTAGGACTAAGCAGAACAAGTCTAATCTCTTTTCCACATAACAGTCTTTTAAAGAGGGGTGGGCAACACAGTCCAAGGGGTTCACAAGTTCTTGAAGATAGTTACCAAGGCCATTTCTTTCACCTTTTCTCTTCCCTCTCCCCAAGTCTTATCTCTTTGGAATAAACCTTTCAAGTTTCTTTGATCAACATTCATGTCATAGACTTGGAGGCCCTTCATTAGCCAGGTTGGTTAGGTGGCCTCTCTTTAGGTTCTTTGTCTATGACATCCAGAAATGGACATAATGATCCAGATGTAACCTGACCAGAGTACAGGAGTTCTGTCACATCCTTATTCTTTTTTTTATGCACACAGCAAACATTTATTGAATTAAATACCTTTTAATGAAAGGATTTTTCATACAGTTGAGTGCCAGCCTTCAAGCCAGTATGATCAGGGTTCAAGTCTTACATACAATGCACCAAACCAAATTAAAATGTAATCAGGATATGTTTAACACTCAGGTTGTATCTGAAAGTCACCACTTGCACATTCAGGTCCCTCACATCTAGGTGAGAAGGTCAGAAGTAGGAGTTGTGCAATTGTTCCTGTAACTGTGTTGTTTTCCCCATTTATCAGGTGAGGATGCTCTGAAGGCTCAGATTAAGTGACCTGTCCAAGGTAACAGCTTCACCTCCTTATTCGTGGAAGCTGTTGGGTCTTTTAATGAAGCACTAGATTTCACTAATTTCTCTGGTTGTCACATCTCACTGCTGACTCATATTGATGTGGCAGTCCGCTAAAAACCGGGCTCTTGGCTTTTTACTGGTTTGCGAGTAACCTTTAAGGGAAAGCCTCTCTAGCCTATGGAAAACCCCACAAATCCAAATACAGGCATTCCTTGGAGATATTGTGGGTTCGGTTCCAGACCACTGCAATAAAGTGACTATTTTAATAAAATGAATCACGTGAATTTTTTGGTTTCCCAGTGCATATAAAATCTGTATTTACACTATACCGTATGTAGTCTGTTAAAGGTACAATAGTATTATGTCTAAAAAAAAAACCCAGTGTACATACCTTAATTAAAAAATACTTTGTTGCTAAAAATTGTTAACCATCATCAGAACCTTGAGCAAGTTGTAATCTTTTTCCTGGTGGGAGTCTTGCCTCAATGTTGATGGCTGCTGACTGAACAAGGTGGTGGTTATTGAAGGTTGGGGTGGCTGTGGTGATTTCTTAAAATATGATAACCATGAAGTTTGCTGCATTGATTGATTCTTCCTTTCACAAAATATTTTTCCATAGCATGAGCTACTGTTTGATAGCATTTTACCCACAGTAGAACTTCTTTCAGGTGGCACAGTAAATAGGGCACAGGTCCTGGAGTCAGGAGAACTTGAGTTCAAATTTGGCCTCAGATACTTAACACAAAAACTATCCATATGACCTTGGGCATGTCACTTAATCCCAATTGCCCTACCTTTCCCCCTCCAAAAAGCAAAAAAGAAAAGAAAAAAAAAAGAACTTTCAGAATTTGAGTCACTCCTCTCAAAACTTGTTGCTGTTTCATCAACTAAGTTTATGTAACATTCTTCAATATTGTTGTGTTTCAGGGAATAGGGATATCTCAGGGAAGGGAGAGAGATGGAGGAACAGCAGAAGGTCAGTGAAGCAGTTGGAACACACAGAATATTTATCAACTGAATTCATTTTCTTATATGGTCATGGTTTGTGGTGCCCCAAAACAATTCCAATGCTAACACAAAAGATCACTGATCACAGGTCACCATAACAGATATAATAATAACAATAATGAAAAAGTTTGAAATATTGTGAAAATTACCAAAATATGACATAGAGAAATGATAGCAGCACATGCTGTTGGAAAAATGGTTACTATAGACTTGCTCCACATGGGGTTGCCACAAATCTTCCATTTAAAAAAAAAGCAGTGTATGCAAAGCACAATAAAGCAAAGTGTAATAAAACAAGGCAGGGCTGTACCATACAATGGCTTCTGTACTCATTCTACTGAAGGGTCATTAGACCTTAGACAACATCCTAACTAAAACTAAAAGTTTTCATTTTCAGGAGGAGATTATAGCCAGGGACCCCCAAATTTTAATGATTTATCTGAAATCCCATCTTTATTCCCAGACATTAGAACCTATCACTTATTTACAACTGAAGCCTTACAAACAAAGGAGTTATATGGTCAGACCTGCATTTTTGAAATAACATTTTGACAGTCACATGGAGAATGATTTAGAAAAATGTGAAGGTAGGAGACAAATTAGGAGGCTATTATAGTATTCCAAACGAGAGGTGATAAGGCTTTGAATTAGGTTGATGGTTATATGAGTAGAGAGAAGGGGTTGAATATTAAGTTAAAAACAATAAAACTTGGTAACTGAGTCTTGCTGACAATGAATATAGAGCAGGGGCAGGGAAACTGTGGTGTTGAGGTCACAAGTGGCCTTCTAGGTCCTTGGGTATGGCCTTTTGACTGAGTCCAAGTTTTACAGAACAAATTCTTTTATTAAGGAGATTTGTTCTGTAAAGTTTGGCTTCAGTCAAAGGGCCACACTTGAGGACCTAGAGGACCATATATGCCCTTGAGGCTGAAGGTTCTCCAAGGAGAGTCTAGAATTACTGTAAAACTGAAGTACTTAGTAACTGGAAAGAGTGGTATTATCAGTTGAAATATCAACATTTGTACTTACTTGGGGAGTGGAAATAAGTTCTATTTTTTTATATGTTAAGTTTGTATTGTCTACAGGAATGGAAAATTATGACCAATAAAAGTACATCTTTGTAGCATTTTAAGTTAATCAAAGCCCTTTTCTTATAGGAATACTGAGAGATATATGGTTCCAATATTAATAATTCTGTTTCACAGATAAGAACCACAAGTTCAGAGAGTTGGGCCTTGAATCTGGGTTTCCTCATTCCAAATCCAGTCTTCTTTTTGCTTTTCCATACCTCCTTTCAGAATATGATATATCATTAAAAATCATACCAACTTAAATGATAAAAATTTGCTCATCCTTGCTGGCCAAAAGGCAAAAAGAGCTTTGCATTCTTCTGATCTGAGCAAGACTCAAACAAAATGCTTGATTCTTTCAATTGAAGGTAGAGATTCATGGATTGCGATTTTCTTAGAAATAAATGCATCAGTCCAGTAACATTCAGCAACATTTGATGAAAATGACTTCTCTCCACTGGGGACAATGAGATCCATAAATAGTTTCTCTCATCTCTGAATTATTATGGACACAGGATTTAGACCTTTCTTTTTTATGTGAGATAATGAAGTCGCCATAGAAATGAACCACAAGGGCAGGTTTTTTGTGAAGTGTTGACTGACCCTTCCAGAAAAGCTTTTGCCTATTTGGAAATGAATTCCATTAAAAGCATTATTCCCTCCTTCTAATTGGCATTTTGTCAATGGGACCTAATAGTGGCTCCAGTTTAAATGGAACCTCCCCTCCCCAGCTCAGCCCTTCAGAAACACAGCTTGGGCATGTGTCAGGGGCCCTGCCATTGTGTGCATTGTGAGCCAATTGCCCAGCTCCTTCAGGGAAAACTGAATGTCACTCTCTTATTTAAGTGTTGCAATTAACCTCACATTTCTGTCCCATGGTTTCCATAGTACCAGCTAGTATGAGAAGAGAGAGCACTAGTAGAAGAGGTAGAATAGCATGAGAAATAAAAACAGAGAAAACATTCCTTACCCTGACCTAGACTTTTCTCACCCTGGGATAAGCATTCCAGCTCCCCTCCCCCACCAAGTCCACTCCCAACTTAGGTCTAAGTATGGTTTGATGTTATAGAAATGAAAGCGGGTTTTTTGCATTTTTACTTTGCAGGGGTATCAACTGGCTTCCTAATGCCACGTCCAGTGCTTAGAGCAGTTTCTGGTGCATAGTACGTGCTTAATAAGTGCTTTTTGACTTGACATCCCATTCACATTGTTGCCACATGCAATGATAAACTTTTACAGCATAGAATCAAGAAAAGGCACCTTCCCACAAAAAGTCAAGAAAGTGCAACGAGTTTTGCCCATATGTGGCTCAGTCTTGTCTATTCACTCACCCTTCTCTGAGCAAATTTCAGCTTGTCAGTACTCTTCTTAAAATGTGGCAAATAGACCCGGATAAAATACTCTGGATGTATTCTAGCCAGAGCAGAGACCAGCACACTGTCACTTCCCTCAAAATCCTTTCTCTGAACCTCTTTAAAGAAATCCACACTCTTTAAATTGAAGGTCCATGTCAGAGTATGCCAGGTGTTCTGGATCCTTGATCACAGACTCAGAGACAGAGTCACTTCCTTCTGAGATCTCCATCATTTCCAGTCCAATAGCCAGGTGCTCCTTGTTGGTTAAAAAGTAACTCATTCCTAATTTTGCTGGATTGCTCTTCCTGTCTACCCTCTCTTTCTCCTTACAAGGGATGATGACTCACTTTACAAGAGAAAGGGAAGAACATGAAATGAAGGGAATGTAAAGTGAAAGGGAAATGAAGGGAATGTAAAGCCCAAAGGTTTTGTTTTTTCTTTGAGGCTGAAAGGACACAAGGAATGTCTTATTGGCTGCCAGCAAAGTGTATATCCTTAAGTAAGGAACAGGAGCATGTGATCAGCTCCATGGGAGATGCACCAGCAAAATCAGGGGTTCCTCAATTGTCCCTGTTACATCGATAACATTTTCAAAATAATAATAATAATGATAATAATAAACCAGGCTTGGTAGTTGAAATAAGAAAAAGATTGCTACCATCTGGGAGAAACAGAAGGAGCTGGTGTTTGAGCTTTGAAGGATGGATAGGATTTCGGTAGGCAGAAAATGGAGGATATTGAATTCTAACGATAGGGAACTCTCTGAGCAAAGATACAAAGGGAAATAAGGCCAGGATATATTTGGGGTGGGTTGGGGTGGGAGATAAGTGAAGAGTCCAACTTGGCCAGGGAATAGAGAGTGTGAAGAGGAGTAGTAGGAGAAAAGTAGTAGGAGAAAAGAGTGAAAAGTAAGGGTATAGCCATATTGTGGAGGACCCTCCATTTCCACCCAAAGAGTCCGAACTTCATCCTGTAGGCAATCTAAGACTTAGTTTCTGATCTCCATTATGTTGGTGTTACATGTTATAAAGACAAAATTTGAGGGATTAGGCAGTGAAGACTAAATGAAGGTGGGAAATGACTTGCACTTCTGCTAAAGCATATTTTTAGGACGTTTTTAGGATGTTGCATAGGAAATAACAGAATAATCAGGAAAATTCATAACAGATAGTACCAGTTCAAATGTGTGTATAATCTTTGTGTTTTCTAAGAAGGCCTTAGGGTATATAGCACATAGAATATTGGAGCTGAAAAAGATCTTAGCAACCATCTAGTTAAACACCTTCATTTTTAAAAGAAGGAAACTGAGGTCCAGGAAGGCATATTAATTTGTCATATATCACACACCTAATTAGTATCAAAATGAAGCTAAAACTGAGTCTTCTGACTCTTTGTCCATTGTTTATTGCACTATATCATGTGGCTGGTGGGTGTCATTGAGAATTTGATGGATTTGCAGTCCGAGGACCTGAGATCAAATCCTGGCTCTGCTTGCTACTTCCTTGTGACCTTGGAGAAATCACTTCTCTTTTACGTAACTTCCAAGGTCTCTCCTAGTTCTAAGATGTTAATTTTTACATATTTTAATAAATGAAAGACCTATGTTTTCATCACTGTAGGAGCTTCTGGTGAGAAAACTCTCAACATTTGACAACCTGTCCATAACTTATAGTCTTAGAGAGTTGCATGAGTCTCAGAAAGCTACATGACTTGTCCACAGGTCACACAGTAAGTTCAAGAGGCAGGAATTCAGTGTAACTAGGTGGTACAGTGGATAGAGTGCCAGGCTTGAATTCAGGAAGTCTCATTTTTCCTGAATTCAGATCTAGCCTCAGACACTTAGAACCTGTGTGCCCTGGTCAAGTCACTTAACCCTTTTTGCCTCAGTTTTCTCATCTGTAAAATGTCCTGGAGAAAGAAATGGCAAATCACTGCAGTATCTTTGTCAAGAAAAACCCCAGATGGTGTCAGACTGAAACAACTGAGAAACAAGAAACTGGTTTCAAGACCATGACACTCACTGCTATCTCACCTTGCCTGCCAAGGGACTATATAACTTGTTTAGCAATGGATTTCTACCTCAGTGGTATAGCAGAAAGAGTACCTGCTTTAGAATAAGAAGACATTAGAGTTCTAATTCTTCCACTTGACACTTCTCTTTGTGTAAGACTCATTGTTCCTGTTTTTTCTACAAAGGAGAATGATCTTCAGATTAGGAAGGTAAAACAAGAATGTTTAATGGGATTTAAACCCAGAATGAATGAAGAGATGGTAAGGGACATTTAGCTTTACTCGATGAATTCAAGAAATCATCCAGGTGCAGACATACTGTATCCCAGGCTATTGAAAGTACTGGTCAAACTGCTTGCTGTCAGTGACATGTAAAAATTGCAGAGAATAAAAGAGATACCAGTGACAGGCCACTGTTATACTCATTTTCCAAAAAAGGATGAAGATAGAATCTATCAACATATAAGTCAGTTAGTTTGATATTGATTCCTAGCAAAATTCAATCCTGGAATTCATCCATAGGTTCATAAACCTTTGCAGCCCTTAGAGGCCATCTTTTTACAGGCCTCTCATTTTACAGATGAGGAAACAGAATCCCAGAGACATTTGTGACTTGCCCATAATACAGGTACTAAGTGACTGAGTCAGGATTCAAACTCAGGTCCCATGACTCCAAGTTAGATATTTATTCCACTTTACTGGGTCGCCTTTCAATTAAAGGGATGGTTTGTGAGCAATTGGAAAGGGAAGTGGTGATCACTGCAAACTTACATGGCTTTGTCCAGAAAATGTCATCCCAGCATAAGTTCATTTCCATTACTGACAGTATTACTCAAGTTTTTGCCTGAGAGATTTTGTACTTAATAAGGCAGTTAGGTAGTGAAGTGGATAAATAGAGTGCCAGCCCTGGCATCAGGAATACCTGAGTCCAAATCTAATCTCAGACCCTTCTTGGCTCTGTGATTCTAGGCAAGTCACTTAACCTCTTAGGCTTCCAATTTGCAAAATGGGGGTAATAATAGCACCTGTCTCACAGGGTTGTTGTGATGATTGACTGAGATAATGTTTGTAAGGTATTTATCGCTGTTCCTGGCTTATAGTAGGTACTATATAAATGTTTATTTCCTTCCCTTCCCTTTCTTTTTCCCCTTCCCTTTCTGTTAGTGAATTGACATCAACTAGTAGACAAATCTTGAATGGAGTGCCACAGAACTTTGTCTCTGATTCTAGTCTTTTCAACATGAGGACATGATCTAGAGCTTGAAAGAGTTTAGTTGAAATACCTTATTTTACAAATGAAGAAATAGAGGTCTTGGGTGGCTGAGTGACATTTGACCAAGGACACATAGGAAATGTGAGAGGAGGGTTTTTGTTAGTAATTGCAATGAAGGCATAGATGGTACCTTTTAAAATTTTTTCTTTTTTTTTTAAAAAAAATAATTCTTTTATTTATTTTTTTGTTTACATCATTCATTTCCATGAGATTTCGAGTCACAAATTTTCTCCCCATCTTTCCCCTACCCACAATCCCAAAATGGCAATCCTACTGTAAAGCCCCTCCTCCAGTCTGCTCTCTCCTATGTCCTGCTCCAACGACCCTCTAACTTTCTGGTAGGGCAGGGTGGCTCTCCCTACCCCAGGGACTGTATACCTTAATTCCCAGTTGCATGCAGTTAATAATAATAATTATATATATATATAATATATTTTACATAATATATATTATATATATATATATAATATATTTTAACATTTGATTGTAGAACTTTAAATTCTAGATTCTTTTGGTTCCTCCATAGTCACCCACCCCCACTGGAAGGACAAGCAATTCAATACAGGCTGTACATGTGTAATTATGCAGGACATCTCCACAGTGGACATATTGTGAGAGACTGTTTATACGTCCCTCCTTCCTATCCCGCCCCCCC
>CM053596.1:85198069-85213884 GCA_028646575.1 Pseudocheirus occidentalis | reverse complement strand
AAGCCTATGAACAAGTCTCAGACTAATGTTTTTAACTGAATAAAATAAAATAACTAGGATGAGAAAGGAAATCAATTATAATGAAATATAGGTAAATCTTTTCCCATCCAAGTTCATGAATCCCCTGAAATCCGCATGCCATTTGTGGGTGTTTGTGAGTCTGTACCCCAGATTAAGAATTCTTGATCTAGACTAATCCTCTGGTACAGATGAGGAAACTGAGGTTCAAAGGGGTAAATGTTCACTCAAGGACACAGAATTGGATGAGCTAGAATTAGAACTCAGAGCTCCTAACTTTTGGGGTACCATAATCTACCAAGCAGGTTAGAGTTTAAGAAAACATTTTTATGAGAAAACATCTTTGTCTCAACTTCTGCTTTTCAACATCAGGGACGAACTGTACAAAAGAACTCCTGTAATGAATGATGATAACCAGAAAGCACTTACGTATCTCTCTTAGGGACCAAGTTCCCTAATTCCTTACTCTACTCTTACGTGTTATCTTGGCCAGGCTTGTCTTTTCCCTTGGAAGACCAGTGGTTTGACACTAATCTCAAAGCTCAAACTGAACAAGAACAGGAATGGAAATGACTTATTAGAAACTGCCATCCAGTATCTCTGATCTCTGGGTTGGAGAGTTCCCAAAATTAATGGTAGTGAATGTGTTAAGTATATGTCACCTGGAGAGAAAAACTGACCTTTGTATTAGGCTCCAAGCTTGGTATTCCATGAGAGTATAAATACTGAGAACAAAAAGAGACCAACAGGCTAGAAAACAACCATACGGAATAAGAGAAATATAAAGCACTACATTTAGTTTAACGGGCCAACTTTACAAGTACAGAGATGGGGGAGACACAGAGACACAGCAGTCATCTGAAAGAACTCTGGCAGTCCAGCAGTGTGCTAGGGGAGCCTTCAAAGCAAACCCACCTCCTGCAAGAAGCATTTCCTGGTCCTCCTTAATCTTACTGTCTTCTTTCTGAGATTATCCCGGATTTGCTAGCTAGCTAGATATAGATAGATACACACACGCACACACACGCACACACGCACACACACGCACACACACACACGCACACACACAAATTACTACCTAGTTGCCCAATTAGACTGTGAACTGTTTAAGGACAAGAATTATGTGTTGCCTTTATATCTCAGGGTTTATTTAACAGGGCCTGGCACACAGTAGGCACTTAATAAATGCTTGTTTATTGACTAATTTGGTTGCAGATTGCATTGAAAGGTATATCGTTCAAGACTAGGAAGTTAATAACTACTCTACAAATGTTAGATCAAAACCAAAAATATTCACCTTCATAGTGGGCACCACATTTTAGGAAGAGAATCACCGAGATGGAAAATATTCAAAGATGGTCAATTAGGATGGCTAAAAGTCTTAAAAGTTATGCCCCATAAGGGTTACTTGAACTGTGGATGTTCACCCTGAAATAAAAAAAGACATAGGAGATACACGATGTCTCCAAGTATTTGAATGACATAGAAGAGGGATTAAATTTGTCCTGTTTGGTCCTAGCATTCAGAACTAGGATCTATGGGTAGAAATTTGCAAAGAGACACATTTAAACTTGATGTCAAAAAAGTCCTAATTATCTGAGTTTTTAAAAAGTAGTTTGGGCTGCTTTGGGTGAGAGTGGGTTCCCCTTTACTGGAAGTCTTCAAGTAATATCTAGATTACTACATATGTTGGTTATATTGTGGAGGGAATTCTTATTCAGGTGTAATAGAGGTGAATTGGCATATAGGGACCAGTCCTTAAAACATATACATAGTTATTCCCTGTTTGTTTCGGGTTCAAATGACCACATGGAAATGTGGGGAAAGCCAGTTTCTAGCTGTAGTAGGACTGAGGGGTTTGTACTGTTTGATATGAAAAATCTTTTACTTGCCTATAGAACCAAAAGAACATTTATGACTTAGGGTTTGCTGAGGAGGAACTGTTTTAAAAAGGGATAACATGTCCCTTCATGTTTTTCCTTTGTGGCTGTGAGTGAGGCAGGACTACTTTGAGCTGCCTCCCTGAAAGTCAGGTGGGTGAAGACTAGGTCCCCTGTGTTCCATCCAACCATGATGGCCATGAACACATGACTCCTTCTGTCTTTTTGTTTATCTTCTTTCATAATCTTGGTCGAGTGTATGTTCTGAGATGAAAGTATCTAAGTGCCCTTGTGAGTTTGGCAGGGCTAAAGGTCCCATCAGAGGTCCCTTGTCAGTCAGAACTGACCAAGGTCAGCAGCAGTCGTGATAGGAGCAGTAGTAATTGATGTCATTGAAAATAGCTACAGACAGAAGTGGAAAGATCCTTACCTGACAATGGCAGACTCCATGTGACTAACTCCTCCTGGCAAAGAGAAGTGCCAACTATGGACTCTAGAAAGGGACCAAGCTTCAGAGTTCAACAGAGAACTATACTTAGGTAGAACTTCATGAGAACTCAATGAAGAGAGAGAAAAGGATTTTCAGAACCAGAAGTAGGCAGATACCCTTTTGCCACATTTGCTCCCCATACATACACGTGCCTTACTACCATTGTATTTAACATTTATGCCCACTATCCTCATGGGCATTGTATTGGTGGGACAGTGTTCTCAAGGTTTGAGGGAGAATGTTTTATAACAAGTATTCTTACAACTTTTGACTCACTGCCTAGAATCAATCTCACCCTCCCTCCCTCTCTTTTTTTCTCCCTCTCCCTCCCTCTCCCCCCCCCTCTCTCTGTCTGTCTCTCTTTCTGTCTCTGTCTCTCTCTCTCTTTCTCCCTCTCCACCCCCATCCCCCACCCCTGCCCCTTCTTTCTCTCCCTTTCAACCTTGAAGTTTGGTTCTAAGGGCACCACTCCAAAGGAGCTACTATGTAGCTCTCGGTTATCTCCTAGGTGATAACAGGATTAGATGGTCTCTATGGTCCCTTCCATGTGTGAAACTCTATGTTACTGTGACTATTTTGCTTCTTTTTTAAAAATTCATTTTTTTAAACATTCATTGAATGGAAAGAGTAGCAAAGAATTCTTTCAGGTTACATATATATTACACAATAATTATTTTCTCAGTTGATACTTACTTTCATCTTTCCTTCCAAAGAGATCTAATTTTAGGGATCAGACCTTTATCAGAACTGGTATGGTAATTAAAATTATAAAGGTTAGAGCACTGCCCACATGTGATAGATGTAACCTTATTTCAGCTTATAGCCACAGGCCTTGAGAGCTGGGACCTTTGAGATCCACCTCTTTATTTTAACTGTGAGGAAACTGGGGCCCAGAAAGGTCAAGTGATTGTTTAAGGTCAATTTTATACAGCCATTTAGTGGCATAGTCAAGATTAGCACCTAGCTGGGTTTTTTCCTTTTATTAGGTCTTTGCTTTTTTTTTAACGTAACCATTAATTCTTCATCTCTTTACCTTCAGTGGTGTAACTATAGAAAACATTATATTTAAAAAACATAATATGGTCTAAGCTGTAACAAATGCAACATTATCTCTTAGACAGCTGAAGTCTTTTCCCGGACAGAAAAGTCTATTACCAGGAAAACAAAATTTGTTATTACATCAAATAAAACTGTTACAAAGTCAATTAGGAAGCAGAAGAGCATGCTTGTTATAGTTTAATGAGCCTGCAGCCAATGAAGTGCTAGGTCAGCAGCAGATAAGTTGGCCACAGAGGATAGGAAACTTCAGAAACAAATCACACATGAATCACACCGACCCTGGGAAGGTTCCTTTCCTTGATCTCCAAAAAAACACTGAGAAAGCAAATTGGTTCCCCTCTCATCAGCTGTCCCCTGAAACAGCTGCCCTGTTGGCTGCTTCCATTCCTCTGTTTCCTATCGCCTTTAACAGTTGCCTGATTGTCTAGTTTCTGCATGATGAGGGAGGAGTCAAAGTATATTCAGGGCACAGCCGAGGAAAGGGGTCAGAAGAATGAAATGACTGAATAGAGAGCAACAAGGGAGGAAAAAAAAAGTTACTCTTACCCCTAGGGATTTCTGGGGGTCTGGGAAGCTCCTATAAGGAGTAAAGTCTGACATACCTGACAAGTGAGTATGTGGAGGAAGAATATTTTTCTTTTGGAAAGTTTGGTGAAGACTGGAAGAATTGGAAATACTAGACAGAGTCCGATGACCCAGGTTGCTAGTTCCAGCTCTGCCACTAATTGATCTTAGGACAGCCAACTGCTTAACCTTTTCGTGCCTCAATTTTTAAAGCTATTTTCCTCCATGCACAATTTATTTCAGCAAAACAGGGGCATTTAGTTTCTCTTGAGCCTGTTGTTTGAGGGTGAAAAGAGAGTCATCTGTAGAGTCAGGAGGCAGGGCTTCATGTGAACTTCAGACACTTCTGTGACCACAGGCAAGGCAGTTAAGTTCCTTGGGCCTCAATTTCTTCACCTCTAAAATGAGGCAGTTGAACTAGAAGTTATTTCTAGAGGTGTCAAACATATGACCCCAGACACAGGTCACAACAAGCCCAAGTGAGGCTCAAACCAGATTAAAATGTAATTGGGAAATATTTAACAAAATAAATAAAATGCTATGAAACACTGATAATCTTACTTTGTGGTTTTCTAAGTCAATGCAGGGATTCTTTTTTTTTTTGCAGGTGGAAGGCAGAATTGAGGTTAAGTGACTTGTCCAAGATCACAAGGTTACTAAGTGTTAAGTGTTTGAGGCCGGATTTGAACTCAGGTCCTCCTGACTCTAGGGCAGGTGCTCTATTCACCGCCCTCAATGCAGGGACTCTTATGTATGTTTTTGTAGCCCCCTTTCTAT
Source organism: Pseudocheirus occidentalis (assembly GCA_028646575.1). Taxonomy (NCBI): domain Eukaryota; kingdom Metazoa; phylum Chordata; class Mammalia; order Diprotodontia; family Pseudocheiridae; genus Pseudocheirus; species Pseudocheirus occidentalis. Next base: position 85,209,096 of record CM053596.1, on the reverse strand, counting down.
TTTAATTTGTCACCAGAGAATATTTGAGGTCCTTTCTAGCTCTCTCTATATGTTCGTCTCCTGCCTTAGGACTTTTGCTTACCATTTTCCAGTTACTTAGTTATCCCATGCTAATGGTTTTTAGATCTTACTGAAATGGCTACTATCTCCACCAGAAGAAATCACATCCTATGTGGTTTAGTGGATAGAACACAGAAGACTGGGATAGCTGATAGGATGTTGACATGGAGTCAGGAAGACACGGGCTTGAAACTGACCTCAGACATTTATCAGCTCTTGACACTGGTCAAGTCTCTACAATGACTCATTAAGGATTTGACCTGATCATCCAAACAGAAAAGATCAAATGTGTGAAGAATTTCTATTGCCTAAGTTACAACATGCAGTTGCACGGACAATCCATAGAGCTTATTTATTAATCTATACAGGAGCCGATAATAAAAATGGATAATGAATCAGACTCAGAATAGGACAGTAGGTATTTAATAAATACTGATTGATTTGACTGAATCATTCTTGACACTTGCCCCAGGCACCAAAATCACTAGTTATGGTTTTTGGGTACTGTAATAAATGTTCTATCTGTCCATCTCGCATTATTATACATCTCAAACAGCAAGCCTGGGAAGTATTGTATTTTTTAAACTGAATATGTGATTTTATTGACATGGGTTTAAGACTATGAAACTCCCTCACTGCACATCAGTGCTTTTTCTGTATCATTTAGTCACTTTGAGTTACTAAAACTGTTATGTTATGTAGCATCACAGATAGTATGCCTTTGGGGGTCAAAGACCTTAAGAATTTAAATAGAATTCACATAGAAATTTTAAAAGAATTTATTATTTGGCAACTACATGGCAAAATTGATAGAAGGCTGGGCCTGGCATTGGAAAGACCTGAGTTCAAATATGACCTCAACCACTTACTAGTTTCTTGACCCTGGACAAGTCACTTAACCTCTTTGCCTCAATTTCTTCTACTTTAAAATGGGTATAATAATAGTAAGTACTTATCACATAGTTGACACTTAATAAATGCTTATTCCTTTTTCCCCTAACCATCTCTTTTATACAGGGTAGTATAAGGTACAGCCAGTGATTTGCCTAGGATTAGCTTAGACCAAGCCACTACTACACATGTGATCTTGGGACTTAGTGTCCTACTTTGATCACAGGGGTGCAGGTGGTTTTGAATTGTCAAAGGCCATGCCAGTGAAATGCAAGCTCTGGTAGGTCCTATCAAGCTAGAAAGGTTTTGCTCTTTGTGATTGCCGTGCAAGAACCAGTCTAATTAAATTCCCTACCTCTGTGACCTTGGGTGCTTAAGCTCTCCTGGCCATCTTATCGTAAAATGAGTGGTTTTGTCTTCTGATGCCCCTCAAGGATCTAAGTCCATGACCCAACTCTGATACATCAAGTGATCAGTGATTAATGAGTCAATGAATTAATCATTGAAGCCAACCATACGAGAAGGTCTTTATGAGTTGCTATGGATCACACAATGATCAAGCTTCTAGTGATGCATTTCTTTAGGTTGAGCTAGGTTGGGCTTTCAGTTAGGATTTCATCACAGAGCTAGAAAATGAGAGAGCTTGGACTCAAGCTCAGATCTCCTGACTTTTGAGACTGTACTTTTTCTCCTACATGATCTAGAAACAGGCACCAATCACAATGACATGAATCAAGAGCTGGAAGCAACTGTGTAGTCCAATCCCCCTCTTGAGGAATCAAAGCTCAGTGAAGGGAAAGGACTTAGAAGGCAGGGTTATGACTCAAACCCAGTGGAAAGTGATCTTTGACTACACTGTCCAAGAAGACCCAGAAATAACTTCCACTTTTCAGAATTTCACATTGCCAAAGACCCTACCATTCAGTGACTTTCAGACAGTTGGTGATGTTGAACACCTGCCACTGACCTCCACAGCCAAGCCAAAACTTTTGGAAAAGCCCCTCTTGTTCATTGTTAATAATGATAATAAGTGATTTATTATAGATTGTCTTTTTTGAACATCACAACAAACTTGTAGGTAGGGCAAATAGGGTCATCCATATTTTACAGATAAGAAAACTGAGGGTCAAAGGTCATATTGGATCACCACGTGCAGCACCAAGTAGTAGGAGTCTAAACAAATTGGTCTGGAGCTTACATTCTAACAAGAAGCGGCCTGTTAAACCTTCCTAGCAATTGCTTCAACTGGCTTCCTCAGAAAAGGAGAATAGCGGTGGAGAGACCTAGGTTTTGTCAGAACTCTAGACTCTGAGTTACAGTGGGCAAGTCACTGAACACCTCTGAGAGCTTAACTGTAAACACAATCTTGGCTGTGTTCTACCTCAGCAACCTTATTCATCTTGACTCCCCAAAGGGACCTGCTCAGTCTGATTAGTGGGTCTTTGACTTGGATCCCCATTTCTTGAGGAGCCCTAGTCAGGCTTATGTTCTTCTCAACTCATTCTCTTGACTGCTCTAACTCTTGGGCAGCCTCAGCCTTCTCACCGGAGTAACAGAGTTAGACAGTAAACTATTACAGTTCATTCCAGAAGTATCCCAGACAGGAACAAGGTTAAGCAGACACGTGTTACAGAGAAGTTAGAATTTTCTTGGTGAGGAACTGCTTAGGCGCATATGATTTGGAGCTGTAGGCTCCTTAGAGATCATCCAAAGCCTCCATTTTACTAAGAAAAATGAATCCCAGAGAGCTTAAGATGTGCCCTGATGAGGGTCACAGGGTGATCCCACATTCCTTTTCCTCTGTCAAGTAAATTCTTTCCCGAATAATTCTCTCAGCACAGAGCAGCCTAGTAGAAAGAGGTACTAACTTCCATAATTGAGATTCTGACCACCTGGAAACAAGTCCAGGGAATCCCAGAGCCAGACCTCCCCTGGAGAGAGTCTTCCAAGATGCTGCCAAACCCTCTCCGAGTGGGGTGGGGGTGGGGGGCTTAAGCGGTTAACCATGCGCTAATCCGCGGGAACGGAAAAATACACTGGTGACTTTTAATAAAACCTTAGGCTCCGGTTCCCGGGTGGAAGCCACTACTCCTATCACCTTTAGCCCATCACCTTTAGCCCAGCCTCACGTCTTTCTCCTGCCAGGTGCGGTGGGCAAGCCTACCTCGAGTCCCCGGCCTGGCTCAGGGTTCGGAAGCTGCACCAGCTCCCAGCCTGGCTCAGAGGCTCGGCCAGAGGCAAAGGGAGATCTGTCCGAGGAGGTGGCTGCGGGGCTGAGGCCGCAGAGATCAGGCTTCCAGCCAGCCGCACTGAGCAGGTGGAGAGGGGGCGGGGCCATCCGGTCTCTGTCAAGTCTCGCAGCCTAGGATTTGCTGCGCTTGAGCAGTGCGCCTCGCGTGGAGTCGGATCACGCCTGCCTCCTCCACGCCCCCCTCGCCTTGCCTGACTTGGCCGAGGGAGGGGGAACCCAGAGGAGAAAGAGAGTCCTGAGGGGGGGGAGGGGAACCGGCTCCTCAGAACGCCGTGAGGGGAAAGGGTGGGGATCTGTGAGGGTTTGTTGGGTTGCACCCCACCATACTGAGGTGCATCTGCGCCGTCCCCACTGGGATAGGGGAGCTCTGGTTCCTGGACTCGCTGGCCAGCAGGAGCAAGGCAGGGCTGTCATTGGCAATCTCAGGATCTGCTTCCTGGGTTTGCTTTCGTTTTGCCGGGGGCTTCTCCTTTCTCCTCTCTCCCTTGGTCTGCACCCCCGCTTCCATCCCCACCGGTTTCCCCCCTCGAGGCAAATACACGGAGGCTGCGCGCGTGCTTCAGGGCGCTGAGCTGAGGGCAGCCTCTCTGCAGCTGCAGGTGAATACGAAGAGAGAGGTAACCGGGAAAGGGGTGAGAGGTGTTTGTTGCAGGTTAGGGAGCGAGGGTGAGGGGAAACGGGGGTGGTGGTGGTGGTGGAGAACTGATGTGATGGATCCCACTGTGACACCCCACTTCCATCCTTTTTTTGCGGCTAGTGGACTGCCCTCTCCCCACCCTCCCCAGGTGCGTTCACGGGGAGCTTGGGGTCGAGGTCACTCCTGGGTGTTGTATAATCGCCCAGTCCCTGATATTAGCTTCTCGCCTCGTCCTCATCACTCAGGTTTCGCCGGAAAAGAATGAGTTCTCTCTTCAGTCAGGGAGCCCGGGTGGCTCTGCAGGGCAGGGCCGGCTGCGCCCTCCTGTTCCGGGCACCCCCTTTGAAAGGCACCCAGCTGGTCCGGGTCAGCAGCAGCTCCGGGCCCTCAGGGTCCCATCCTGTGCCCTTGGCCTTGAAGAAGCGGGGCTACGACGTCACCAGGAACCCGCATCTCAACAAGGTACCCGAGGGAGAGTGGTGGTGGGGGCGGTGGCCTGGACACTAAACTGCAGATGTGGCTGATTGCCCCTGACTACTGGCATACCGGCCAGTTATAGCCCTTACTTGGAGGGCCTGAACTTCTGTCCTGCCCCTTTGCACAAGAATCCAGCCTCAGTGTTTTCCTTGTTTGCCTTGTCATTTGTTTCCAGGGCACGCCTGTGACTTGATTGGCTGTCTTAAAAAAAAAAAAAGCCTCATAAATAAAGGCGGGTCAGGTGCCTTGGATACAAGGCAGCTTGGTGTGGTGTGGAAAGATTCAGGTCCCGAGCAACTGTACTCGTTGTGACTCTGCTCCGATAAGTTGATAGCATGTTATCCTAGGTGATAGTTATCACCTAACCTAATCATTTTATTTTACAGATGGAGAAACTGAGGTCCAGGGATGTTGGGGTATGAAGTGATTTGGCCAGGATTACATATGTAGTTAAACAGCAGAGCTGAGATTTCAAACCTAAGTTACAGGGTTATTTATGGGACTTCAAAAAACTTATTTCACTCTATTTATTTACAAAACAAAGGGGTTGGACTAGAACTAAATGGTCTGTAGGGTCCCTTGGGTTCTAGATCCTTTGACTGATTCTGTAAATGCTAGTTCTGACTTCACCAGGAGGTTTGGGTCAGAGCTCTGCCTGTGATTGTGTGTCCTTGGTCATTTGGATCTCTCCGGTCCCAAGTTTACTTATCTCCAAGAAATGGGCTAGTCATATCTGTATTTGTATCACAGTCTTTGTGCGGATCAAAAAAGTTTTCGCCTGTGGAAAAGCAGTTTGATAATTGCACAATTCTATAGAAATGGAAGATAGGACTTCATATTTGAAAGGTGGTGAGGGAAGAGAGTTGGCACAGTGGAATAGAGCCCTGAGTCTGGAGTCCAGAAGACTGTCTTCCTGAGTTCAAATCTGGTCTCAGACACTTACTAGCTGTGTGACCCTGGGCAAGTCACTTCAACCTGTTTGCCTCAGTTTTGTGATCTGTTAAAGGAGTTGGGGAAGGAAATGGCAAACCACTAAATATCTCTGCGAAGAAAACTCCAAAATGAGGTCATGAAGAGTTGGACACAATTGAAAAATAACAACAGGAAAGAGAATTGAATTTTGAAGCTGGAAGGGACCTTGGTGACCATCTAGTTCAGAAAGTCCTGGTAGAACTTCCAAGTAAGCTCCAAACCAGATAATTGGAAAGTATTTTTAAAAATAAAATAAAAGTACAGTACCTGACTCTATATGAGTTTGACACCACTGATCTAGTCCAATCCTCTTCATTTTTACAGCTGAGGAAACTGAGGCCTAGGGAAAGGAAGTGACTTGTCCAGTGGCACACAACCAAGTGGGGACAAGTAGAATGAAGAACTCTGGTCTTGTGATAGACACCCAGTTAGGATCTCTGTAGCTCTCTGCTCCTAGTCTCTTACCTAACCCCCTCTCACTCATACATTTATTACTGGAAGTCCTGTTAGCTACTGGACCTCAGAAGAGTGAATTGTGAGTATTCTAATAGAGAACAATTTTGGCTAATAGTCAAGGGACCTGAGTTCTTGTATTAACGTTGTCACTCGTTTTCATATGGCCTTGAATTAGTGCTTAACCTGCCAGGCTTCCAGTGAGGCAATGTAGAGTTATGGAAAAATGCCTTGAAGTCGGAGTAAGAAGACTAGTTTGGTGCTGCCTAACGGATCCATTCTGGAACCAAGGGCTTACTGCATGCCACAACTTTAGTATGTAGCTTACTCTATTATATGCCATAAATTGGTATAATAAATTTTATTTCCTTGTTTGAAGAAGAAAGCTTATTAAACAAGACAGCCCTTCACCATGCACATGATGTGACCATGTTATCTTTTTTTTTAAAAATAATTCATTTATTTTTGACATTCTTTTAAAATTTTGATTTCCAAATTCTCTCCCTGCCTCAAGTCCTTTTCCCACCAACTGAGAAGATAAGTAATATGATTCATGTGAACTCATGCAAAAACATATTTCTATATTAGCCATGTTACAAAAGTTAAAAAGCAAGAAAAATAAAGAAAGTGAAATACAATATATGATTCAGTCTGCACTCAGAGTTCATCAGTTCTTTCTCTGGAGGGTTACACTATTTTTCATCATGAGTCCTCTGGAATTGTTTTGGATCATTGTCTTGATCAGATGGCCAATGTGGCCATATTGTCATGAGAGTATTCCTCTTGATGAAAACTCGTTGTTGTTGTTTTGTAACTCTTTGTTGTTTTTTTAACTCTTAGCAAAGTCCTTATCACACAACTACGTAAAAGTTCTTGTGGCTATTATGACTTTTTTTGAATGAAGCTCATGTTACCATCCTGCTCAAAGGTTCATAATAATTTCTAAAAGAAAAGGATATTGGAGATTTCTTCAATAGGGATTATTACCAATTTGATAAATCACTTTTTGAGCAAGTGCTTAACCTGAGCCAATTAACAATAAAATGAGGTTAATGAGACTTGAACAGGAGTATTAAAATGATCAAATGAGATCATGTGGGTGAAAGCTCTTTGAAATGTAAAAAGGACCACATAAGTTCTTCCTTCTTTATGTTGTTCTTACCCCTAAGTGTACATATGCTTGTCATAAGCTGCAGTAATAGACAGATTTCCCTTACCCTTTCAGATCCCTTTCCCCACTTGAAAACCTAAAAAGAATCTTCAGGTACTGCCAACCTGTGATTGAGTGGTGTTTAACTAGAGATTTTGGTCATCTCGCCTATATTTGACCTGGAGATACATGAGTCTTGAACCACTTACTTTACTTTCTTATGAATTGTTAATAGAATAAAAGAATGAATCAAAAGATTGTATTTTTCCTGAAATTGTAGTCTCTTTAAAGCATCCTTAGTCCCTATGTTTCTCCAGCTGTGGCAAGTCTTTCCCCATTCCTAAAATAGAAATAGGGTTTTACTTGTTAAAACAGTGTTTTCATCACATCTTCCTGATAAGTAGCTACTTTGATTTCCCCACATTCTCTGGATCATTAAGGAGGAGCAGAAAGTTCTGAGAATGCCAGCGTGGGAATTTGTGTTTGTAGAGGCTGCTCAGGGCAGATTCTATGAAAGTATTGTTGACTGGGCTACTTACTTTCTTCATTAAGACTTTCTTTGAGTAGGACTACATGTTCTCAGTAAATGGTGTAGTGATGACCTCTGATCATTTTATTAGAGATAGACCAGGTTAGTCTTAGAAATCAGACAAGTAATTTTTGATGACCTCTGCATTAGGATAGGATTAAAGAAACAGGACCTTCCCTGGCTTCCTTAAGGTTCCAGATAAAATCCCACATTCTCAGAAACTTTCCTGGTAACCCATACTACTAGTGCCTTCCCTCTGAAAGTGTCTCTAGTTATCCTGTCTTTATGTTGTTGGTGCATAATTATTTGCATTTTGTCTTCCCCACTAGACTGTTAGGTCTTTGAGGTTGGGGACCATATTTTTTCCTATCTTTGTATCTTCAGTACTTAGCACGGTGCCTGAGAGTGCTTAACAAATGCTTGCTGACTTGACTTGTTCAGCTCTGAGAAAAGGAGGCCAGGCAGGGAGGCAAATGTGAAACATACAGGAAATACATGAGAGGCGCTCAAACATATGATATTATCTGGTTTGACTCTGCCTAGGTCAGAGATAGAGGCATGGAAATTTAAGCCACAAATTATGTAATATAGTTTAATTGGCCTTCTTACTGTTCCTTGTTTCATCTCTGTGCCTTTGCTCAGGCTATCCCTCATCCCTGATACATACACCCCCCTTACTCTAACTACTTTGTTCAAAGTTTAGCCTAAATTCTTCTTCTTAGAAGACTTTTGCTCATTCCGCCTCATTGTTCCCACCAGTAGGTGGCATAGAGGATAGTACATTGAATCTGAAACCCTGAGTTCAAATCCAGATTCAGATAGTGTGTGACTTTGGGACAATCACTTAACTTTTGTCTCCCTCAGTTTCCTCAATCATAAAATGGAAGGTAGATTTGTGGGGTTTTTTTAATTTTTATTTTGGGGACTTGTTCAGGGTCACACAGCTAGTAAATGACAGAGACCAGATTTGAACTTAGGTCCTCCTGACTCTAGGGCAAGTATACTTTCCACCGTGCCACCTACCTGTCCCTCAGCCATAACATGGAAATAATAACAGCTACATCCCAGAGCTGTTGTGAGGATCCAATGAAATAATATGTATAAGGACACTTAGCATAGCGCCTGACACAGAGCAGGTACTTTACATATATATATGGAGAGAGAGAGAGAGAGATAGACATATATAGATATATATATATAAAATATATATATATAAAATTATATGTATGTTATATAATTTATATATGTATATAATATATAATATATAATATATAAGAGATATATTGTATATATTAATAATTATTCATTAACAATTTTATTAATATTATACATAATAATAAACATTTATTAATGCTTATTTTCTTTCTCCTACCTGCTGCTGGCTCCCTTGCCCCAGATTTATATGTATATATGTATGTATGTATGTATGTGTGTATATTATATATTTATCTGTATGTGCACGTGTTATCTCCCCCTACAGAGAATATATGAATTTTGTCTTTGTATCCCCAGGATCTAAAACAATATTTGATGCATAGTAAGAGCTTAATGCTTGTTGGTAGACTGAATTTCCAGTGAGCAAGAAAATATTGTTAAAGATAGAATGGATGATTGGGGGATGTTGTAGATTACAAAGACCACAGTACAATTAGGAAGTTTATAAGTTGTGGGAAAAAGCACCATTCTGTCAGAAACAAATGTATTAACTTTCCCCTCTCCCTAACTCCTAATTACTGTCAGTGGCATATCCAGTCACTGAGGTTTCTTGACTCCTCACTCTCTCTACTTTTCCATATCCAATCAGTTGCTGAGTTGTGTAGTTTTCCTTTTGTCGCCTCTGTATTCTAAGCCCCTTCTTTTTTCTGTCACTGCTGCCACTCTGTTGCAGCAAGACCCTCATCACCTCACACCTGGCCTATAATAGCAACAGTTTGATGGTCAGTCCGTCTGCCACAAGTCTCCCTACATTGCCGTTCATTCCTTATTCAGCTGCAATGTGATCTTCCTAAAACATAGATATGACCATTTCACCCCCACTTCCACCCCATCCTCACTCAATAAACTCTAGGGGCTCTCAGTTACCTTCAGGACCAAATATAAAATCCTTTGTCTGACACTCAAAGCCCTTCATAATCTACCCGAATCTTCCCAGCTTTCTTACACCTTGCTCATCCTCACATATTCTTTGATTCATCCAGTTGCCTGGATGTTCCTCACACAAGATCTTCCATCTCTCCAGACTCCAGGCATTTTCAGTGGCTTTCTTCAAGTCTCAATCAAAATCTTACCTTTTACAAGAAGCCTTTCTTGATCCTCCTTAAAGCTGGTGTCTTCCTGTTGAGGGCCAGTAGCTGACCCGGCCCATACATGGGAATAGTCTAGTCCAGGATTTCTTCCAAGCCACCTCCCAGTGAAGGCTATATTATGTCTTAAGATTGGCTTAGCTTCCCTTCCTAACTTGCAGAAGTTTAGGATGTGATAACTGAGCAGTGACCCAGACATAGTTGCATGCAAGGGAACAAGGACATTAAAACATACAGATGTTCATAAATGAACCAGGACATTAAACATTTTCTCATGGGAACCTAAGAGATAATTGCTTTACATGCATTATATAAACCCTGCTCTCTGATCAATAAATTGGAACTGCTATGACAGAACCTGCCTGGCTCATGTCCATCATTCCACACTCTTTAGTTCAGCTGGGCCCATTTTGATGCAGGCATCATTTTCCCTCTGAGATTATCTCCTATTTGCCTTGTATATAGCTTGTTTGTATGTATTTGTTCGCATATTGTTTCCCCCACTAGACTCTAAGCTTCTTGAGAGGAGTGATTTTTTTTTCTTTTCTTTGTATCCTTAGTACTTAGCACAGTATCTGGCACATAGTAGATGCTTAATACATTTATTAACTGACTGAATTGAATTCTAAGTATCTTTTCACAGAGGAGAAATCCCCAAAGGGAGAAATTTCCTCATGCCTTTAAAGAAAACTTTCTGATTTATGCCATTTTAAATTTATGATTTATAGGGCTTAAGAACAAAGACAAAATTCTGTAGTCAAGATTAAACAGGAGCATAAAGATTAGTTTAGAGTGTTTTATTTTTCTAAAAAGAATTATAGCAACTTAATTTTGGCATACCTTGGAGAATTATTTTACTAAAATAATTAGTCTCTCTTTTAACTTCTCCCTCTAAGAATTTCCCTTTCAACTTGGTCAAAGGCAAACTCAAAAAAGGCTTCTCTTAATTGAATTAAACAAAGACATTCTTGTTCTTAGTCTGATCATTACCCAAATCAGTTTTAGGAAGGATCCTTCCTGAGTTGATCAGGTCTTTCTCTTTAGAAACTGGTTAGGCTTCTCATTCAAATTAGACCAAGGACTTCTGCTTAGAGTACTGTTGTTTAATATTGGTATCTGAAAGAGGAAAAGAGGAGAGGAGACAGGATTGGAGTGGTTTAGTATTCCTCTACAAAGTAAAATCTGTAAATCTATGGACCTGAGACATCGTTTAGTCCCTGAGTATCCAAAATGTGGCCCCAGCAAACTTGAGGTTTGACTTTCTCCTCCCTCCCTCCCTCCCTTCCTTCCTTCCTTCCTTCCTT
>CM053596.1:85159665-85197569 GCA_028646575.1 Pseudocheirus occidentalis | reverse complement strand
GTTCTTTTTTTGATCATGGCTTTTAGGTAGTCTAATAATTGTTAAATTGTCTCTCCTGGGTCTATTTTCCAGGTCAGTGGTTTTTTCAAAGAGATATTTCACATTGCCTTCTATTTTTTCATTTGTTTGGATCTGTTTAATAGTATCTTGTTTTCACATGAAGTCATTTGCTTCCATTTGCTCCACTCTAATTCTGAAGGAATTATTCTCTTCAGAAAGCTTTTGAGATTCTTTTTCCATCTGGAAAATTTGACTTTTTAAGGCATTCTTCTCCTCATTGACTTTTTGGGCCTCCTTTGACATTTGAGTTAGTCTATTTTTTAAGGTGTTATTTTCTTCAGTCAGTTTGCTGATTCTCTTATCACGATTTTCTTGCATTATTTTCATTTCTCTCCCCAATTTTTCCTCCACTTCTCTTATTTGATTTTCAAAATCCCTTTGAAGTTCCTCTATAGCCTGTATGTAGTTCATGTTTTTCTTGGAAGCTTTTGGTGTGGGAGTTCTGACTGTGTTGTCTTCCTCCCATTCCATGCTTTAGTCCTTTTTGTCCTCAAAAAAGGAATCTAAAGTTGGATTGCTGAGCTGTTTTGCTTCCTTTGCCTGCTCATGTTGCCAGTGAATTACTTGGCTTTTGGGCTCAGTAGAACTCTGCTTTTAGAGATGAGAGCTCTGTCCCAAATTGCTGGGGTTTTCGCAGCTGCCAGAGCTATTAGGAGGCTGACATTTCTGCGGCCCGCACCAGCTTTGGCTCACTGAAAAGGCACCTCAGGATCACCACCCAAGATCACGATTCTGATCCAGGCAGCTCAAGGCAAGAGCACTTAGCCTCTGAATGATTGCTTGCTCCCCCTGCAATCTGCAGGCTGGGAGCTCTGAAGCAGCCATGTGGAGGCAGCTGTAGGGCCACAGCTTCAGACTGCTGCTAGCTCTGGAGGTAGTTTGGCTGGACCCTCTCCCCCAAATTTAGCCAAGTTCCACTGACCTTTTCCCTTTGTCCTTGGCTTTTATGGGTTGGCAATTCTGGAAAATACCACAGCTGCTGATGTGCTCTCCTGAATGCTTTAGCTGGGGCTTCTCCTGGACACCCTGTGGCTGAAACCACATGGGGCTGGGCTCTGCTCCCAGCATGCTGGGATGAACACTTGCTGAGATGTCTTCAGTGGGAGCTTTGTTACTCTGTCAGTTTTGTGGATTCTAGAGCTCTAAAATTTGTTTAGAGTAATATTTTATAGGTATTTGAGGTGGTTATTGGGGGGAGCTACCAGAATTCTCCTGTTTGTATGCCGCAATCTTAACTCCTCCCCTAACCCCCCTTCCAGAGTCAATATGTGGCCTTCTAGATCCTTAAGTGCAGCCTTTTGACTAAATCAAGGATTTGTTCTGTAAAATTTGGATTAGGTCAAAAAGTCACGCTTAAGGATCTAGAAGGCCTAGTTCAAACCATACAGTCTTTTTCTATATCAAAGGACGCTAGAGACAAACCCCTTAAGAAGCCTGTGCACACTCATGGCCACAGCTATAGTGCAGAAAAAGAAACGGGAGAGAGCAAGTTAGTGACTTGGGGGTTTTCCAGAGGGAGCTGGACCAATTCACAGTTCTACCATTGGCGGACCAGTGTGCTGTCTTCCCATTGAATCTTCAACTATTGTCATTTCCCTTTTTTTTGTGTCGTCTTTGCCAATTTAATAAGTATGATGCATAACCTCAAAGTTGTTTCAATTTGTATTTCTCTAATTAATAGTGATTTGGAGCATTTTCTTATAAGACTGTCGATCTATAGAATTTTTGCTCTGTAGAATTACCTGTTTATATCCTTTGACCTTAACTATTCTGGAATTAGGAATCTCATTTTCATAATAATAGGGATAAGCATAGGTACTGGTTCCTAGTGCAATGGTTCTTAAACTTTTTGGCTTTAGAACCCCTTTGCACTCTTAAAAATTCTCTTTCTTTCCTTCCCTCAAAGAACTTTTCTTTATTGATATTTACTATATTAGAAATTAATATATTTATTATTATTATGAACATAGTTTTAACCTTGTGGACCTCCTGAAATGATCTGGGGACATTCAGGGTTCCCTAGACTACATTTTGATAATCTCTGGTATAGGAAACTCCCAGAAATGGAAACCCTCACTACTAATGCCGGCCAGCATCTTTTCTTTAATTTTCAGTTTTAGAGAGCTGCTTGAGTTAATAAGAGTGTAAGTGACTGGCCCAGGACTACGTAATCAATGTGTCAGAAATAGAACTTTAAAGTTAGTTCTCCTTGACTCCAACACTGACTTTCTAGTCACTATACTCTGTTGTTCTGGTTAATAATAATGATGATAACATTCATAAAAACTTGCTCGTATGATAATTTATAATGTATTTGTTTCACAACAGCCCTGGGAGGAAGATGGTGAAAATATTTTTGTTTTCATGTTAGAAATGAAACTGTGACTCAAAGGAATAATTTCTCACAAAGTTAGTGACTGAGAGAGATGAGTTTTGAACGTGTCTCCTGACTCCAGATTCATCCATCTTTCTATTATAGCACACTTAATGAATGATGAATGAGTGAAGTCCTGTGTCTGATTTGAGGCACTAGCATGTATAAAATCTCATATAGAGATAATGGAGAACATTAATTAATGTTCTTAATTATTAGGAGAACATGGTTATTGGAGACAGTCTGAGTGAGAGAGTGAAGAGAAAGTCTGTAAAGCAGTGTGGGAAGGTGGAGATTGGTGGGAGAAGGACTCAGAGTAATCTGACATATTTTCTAGGGTCTTATAATGGTGGAGGCAGTATAGCACAGTGAGTAGAGTGCTGCATTTGTAGTCAGAAAGATTTGGGGTCAAATCTTGCCTTTGCCATAATAGAGACGGCTCTGAAAACATCTTTTAATTCAAATACCAATAATGTAAGTTTCTTAGGTTAGGTACTGCTTAGTTTTGTCTTTGCATTCCAACCTGGCACATAATATGTTCTTGGTAAGAACTGATTGAATACATAAATGAGCCTCTGTTTCTCAGGCAGCTTCCTAGGATTTAACTTCTAAATCAGACAGGTTGTGATCTGTGTTGGAAAAGGGAGTTTCCCTGCAGGGCGTTTCCCTATAACTATAACAGGAGGAAAGAGTATCAGTGCAAACTTCCCTAGGGGAGGCTCAGGTTAAACACTGGGAAAACAATCCTGGGGTCAGCATCAGCCTGGGATAGTTAACTTGGGCAGGTTGTCAGAACTCTGGGAGATTTTGTTTTTTGATGCATTTTAAATCATGGACAACAAACATCAAATAACATAAATACTCTAATATACATAAAACAAAAATAGGATTGTATATGAAGACATGAGTCTCTGTTATGTACACTGTTAAAAAGTACATATTAAATAACACAAAAATAACAAAAACATACTGTTTGTGTCCATTTTGAACTTTCTAATTTTCTGCTGTATATTTTTTGCATTTTTTACATTTTCTCTTTTTTTCCTTTTCTCTTTATTTCTTCCTTCTTCCCTGTCTTCCTTCTCCCTTCTTTCCTTCTTTCTTCCCTTCCTCCCTCATTTCTCTTTCTTTCCTTCTTCCATTCCTTCTTTCCTTCCTTCTTTCTTTTCCTCCCTTCTTTCCTTACTTTCTCTCTTTCTCTTTCCTTCCTCTTCCTCCCTCACTTTTGTAGCACCAACATGATATTTACAACACTGACAGTGATTATAAATATGCCGGCATAGTGCTGGATCACAAAATATGACAGAGTCTCCATATAGAAGACAGAAACAAAACATTTATTCAGACACAAGAAAACTGAATTCCCAAACCATTAAGCCAATTCCATCATAGTAGCAAAGAAGTTAATAAGCCATAACAGCACAAAGAACCACAGCATCCTTTACCCTTCCCACAAACCAACATTTACTCACAAGCCTAACTCTCTCCCTTAGATACATCCTCTCCTCCCTCCAATCTAGCTGCTCTGACTCCCAGCTTCCTATGGGCTCTGCTCCATCCTTCAGCAAACTCATCCTACCACAGGCTCCATGTGATTACATTCAGTCCATTAGTGGGCAGGGTATATTTTCAAAGCAGGGAAGGTCTTCAAATTCCCTTAGGCTTATTAAGTGGCAGGGAAGATCTTTAAATTCCCCTTACCATTCCAACTTCTCTCCTCTCTTCTTCCTTCCTTCCTTCCTTCCTTCCTTCCTTCCTTCCTTCCTTTTCTTCTCTTCCTTCCTTTCATTTCTTCCCTTCTTTCTTTCACATCTCCATCACTTCTCTATAAGGCCCTCCTACCCTACCTTCATAGAAGTCCTCCTTTATAAAAATATTTTAAAAATTGTCAAGCAAAACAGATAAACACATTGCCATGTCTAAAAAATGTATGCCTCATTTTGCATCACTTTTTTTGCCTGGTAATGCAAGGTACAAGGCATATTTCATCACTGGTCTCAGGAAGCCAGAAATTGTTGCTATATTGATCTGAGGGTGGGATAAACCAGTTTGATCACTGGAATTCTCCAACCCTGATGGCAAGTCAGAAGAGGGGAGAAGGGGTGGAAAGGGGGTAGAAGAAGGAGGGGGTAGTCCAAATGACCTTTAGGTCCCTTCCAGGCCTATTTTCTACAGTTCCCTAAGTCCAGGTGGGACTCAAAGGCAACAAGTGGTGACATGTTACTGGCAAGGCAGGAAAGAGGCTTCCAGGGGGTATTTTCACCTGAAGCTATATTAATTGGAGTATTGCATAAAGACAGGTTGTAAGGGGGAGGGTGCTGCTAAGGGAACAACAGATGCCATTCATTCCTGGTTCACAAATTGCGCTGGGACCATAAGTCAAATTCCTTCTCTGATGATCAGTGCCCAAGTTGGGCCTTTCACCTAAGAAATGTTATGAATGTGCTGGGGGAAAAACAGTCACATTGACTGAATGACTGCCCTTCAAGTATGTAGGGTTTGGACAAAATCCTCTTATTTTTAAACCATGACATGATCATAAGCTAGTTCAGTCACCCAGCACCCCCTGGGAGAGAGAGAAGTCAAGAGGAACAGCCCTATTCTTTACAAGAAGAGGTGAGACATAGCATAGACAGATTAGACGGCTTCCCAAGCTCAAATGGAATTTTGGAGTAGTGGCAGAATTTTAATTCACTCTGTGTTCTGGATTACTTGTAAAAGCCATACTTGTCAAAAGTGGTAACTTTATTTTTTAATCAAGCCTTTATTAATATTAATCAAGTCAATCAATCATCAATAATAATTATTTAATAAATGTTAAATAAATGACTATCAATTATTTTATCAATTATATTTAATAAATCATTTAATCAATTATGTAATAATTAATATTAATAATGATAGTAGATACTCACATAGCTTACATAGATTTGCAAAGCACTTTGTAGGATCATAGATTGGGAGCAGGAAGATACTTTCGAGGTCATTCTATTCAAACCCTCAATTTAGAAATTAAGACCTTGAGGCCCCCCAAAATATAAAGCAATTTGCCCAAAGTTGTATTTTATACATGTTGTCTCTTTTGAACATCACAAGCTCTAAGGTCTAAGATCCCTGAGGCTACACCTGACCCCTTAATATTTACCACTCTCTGTTGTGTGATGCCTTCCCTATTAGAATGTAAGATCCTTGAAGGGTAGGGACTTCCTTTATTTTTATATTTATATTCCTAGCACATTGTACAGGCTTAGCACATGTCAAGTGTTTAATAGATTCTTTTTTTCATAAATTTGATTTGTTAACTTATTCATTTAAATCTATGCCTCCAACTGCTTACAAGATGGCCCACTAACTCCTCAAATGATACTGGTACACACCAAGCTTATCTTTCTCCCTGTCTTTACTACTGTTAACTATTTTCCATCTTTGAAACTTTGAGTCTCATCTCCCTTGCCTCTAATATTCAATTAGTTGCCACATCTAACCAGTTCCAACCCCTCTACTCTTTTGTCCTCTTTTCCCACTGCCACTAGCCTTTCATGGGTAGGTATTCCCTGGCACCTGTGTGGATGATTGCAATGAATTCTTAAATAGTCTTTCTCAGGCCTTTCCAGGCTCTTTCTCATTCAATCCATCCTTTTCATATTGCCAGAATAATCTTTAATGCATTGACCTGATCATGTCAGTCTTCAGCTGAAACGGAAACAAAAACATACCCCTCCCCCCAAATAATAACTCAGTATCTCCATACTGCCTCCTGAATAATGTTCAAACTCCTTTTTCCTGCCATTTAATGCTCTTCAGAGTCTGGACCCAACATACCTTTGCAACCTTTATCATATTATCTTTCTATGTTTTAGACTGTACTACTCTTGCTGGGAACACATCTTTCACTGTTCAAACCCCTGCCTTTACTCTGAATGTACTTAACCCAGAATGCCCTTCTTTTCTCTCTTTGCTTATTGAATTCCTTGCCATCCTCTAAAGCACAACTTAAACATCACTTCCTGAATGATTTTCCCATGCCTCCCCCAAAACATTATCATGTCATATTCATGTGTCATAGTCATCTCTGTTTATATCTTATACATCTAGTAGACTATAAACATCATGAGGGCACAGAGCATGAGTTACTTAGACTTTGTACCTTTCCTACTTATTAGCACAGTGTTGCACACATACAGACACTTAATCAATGTGTATTGAATGAATGACTGAATCATTAATTCTTGATACATCCATTAGAACAACTATAAAAATTGATTGACATGACCAAAGCCTAAAAGACATCATAAGGTACTCAAAAGAAATCAGAAAATGAAGCTAAATTCAAGTGAATATATTCTGTTCCTCCAAAGTTCCTTCAAATCATACTTTTCATAAAAAAATCCTCTAACAATCTTATCACACTTAGATATACTTAAGGGGCATCAAAGAAAAGAAGAGAAAGGGAGAAGAATTCATGTTCAAGGTCAATGTATAATTTAATGCTGGTTCAAATTCAGTATTAATTTGGGAAAAGCAGCTTTAAAAACCAAGCCAGTGTTGGGTTGATCCAAGAGTCATCAGTACAAAAATACTGAAGTAAAAATATAGGCCACATCTCTGGGGCTGATAAGGTCTGGCAAAGAAATTCACCTTTGGGAAGGATTTGAGAAGAATAAAACTCTTCCAGAAGGTGGTTCATACTTCCTCCCTTGTTCTTGGATTTGTTTTCAATAGAGGCCATAACCATTATTTCTACATTGTGTGTGTTTGTTGCCTCCCTTTATTTTATAAAATTTTATTATTATTTATTTTTAACTTAAAATTTTTTTTGAGTTCTAAATTCTCTTTTTCCTTTTGGCCCCTCTCCTATGCTCTGAGAAGGCAAGCAATATGATATTCATTATACATGTGAAATCATGCAAAACATATTCATACATTAATCATGTTGCAAAAAAAAGAAAAAAGAAAATTCACTCATCATTTATCACTTCTCTCTCTGGAGGTGGATGGCAATTTTTATCATGAATCCTTCCAAATTATCTTGGGCCACTGTATTGAACAGAGCAGCTAAATCTTTCATTTTAGAAGACTTGATTTCAAAACTAGATTTTGCCACTTACTAGTTACATGACTTTGTTGTAGCGGAGAGAGCACTAAACATGTACAAGGGGGGAAATCATTGAGTCAGTAAATCAATTACTTCAAGCTCCTCCCTCCACCATCCCCATTCAAGTGGATGGTAAGATACTAAGCCCTGGTACCTTAACCAGATGAGAATGAAGCAACTAGCCAAAGGTCCCACTGGTAGTAAATGGGCAGAACCAAGATTCAAATCCTTGTCTTCTGAGACCCTTAGGAGTTTACACACTTATTCCAATAAACCTGCCCTGATTCAGAGTTTTACTGAATCTCCTTGTGTATTATGTATTAAAGGTAATGTATTATTTATTATTATTTATGTATTAAAGGTAATGACCTTCAGGGACATATCTCTCTCTCTCTCTCTCTCTCTCTCTCTCTCTCTCACATACACACACACACACACACACACACACACACACACACACCCCATTCTTATAACTTTACAGATGCCTCATCTCATTTTGGGGAGGTAGAACATTTTCTTACCAAGCATGAACCTTCATTGTATTAGTCAGACTTGTCCTTGAATGATACATTGTTTCAAGAAGTCAAATTTATCATAACAGAATGAGAATTTGCTACCCCTGAAGAAGGGGCTTACAGACTTCTAAGTCCCATAGTAGGTCTAAATAGAAGTGTGTTGTGGGAGAGTATTGACAAAAATGAAATTATCCCTGCCCTATGGGACCTCATGTTCTACTGGAGACATACTATATGTATTAAAAAACCAGTGCGTTGTAATGGAAAAAAGGCTTAGATTTGGTCTCAGAAGAGATGGGAGCAAATTACAGACAGGTTTTAAGGACAAATTTTAGATACGTGTTCTTGATTCTTTATGTCTTCAAATGCATTGTGTTTTCAAAGTAAATAAAGGCCTTCAAATTACTTTAAATATATATTTGATTTTATATATATATTTGATCAAGGTTTGTTCAACCTTACTTGGATATCTAGGCAGTATAAATATTAAAGAGTTGAATAAAGTTGAATATATACCAGAAGTCCAGAGACTTGGGGGTCTAATCTCAATTCTGCCATGAATTGGTGGATGATTTTGGGCAAGTGAATTTCCTCATCTGTAAAAGAAAAGTATTGGACAAGAGCAGAAGTTCTTAACCTTTGTTGTACCACAAAGTTTTTTGGTAATTTGACAAAACATACGGACCCTTTCTCAGAATAATGTTTTTAGCAATGTGTAGTGGTACATTCCTTTAATACCAGACAGTGAAGAGGTCAAAGATGATGGATCTCCTGAGCTCAGAAGTTCTGTTTGTCAGCAGACAAACAGAACAGATTGGTTGCTCAAACTATTTGGCACAAGATGAACCTTGGGAAGGGAAGGTCATCAGGCCACCTAAGGAGGGGCAAACTGGGTCAGGTCAAATAAGTTGAGAAACAGAGTAGGTCAAAGCTCCTGTGTTGATTGGTAGTGGGATTGGGTTCTTGAGACACTTCCAGTCTTGGCAAAATAGGAAGACATAATCTCAAAAGAAATTTAAATGCATAAATACAATGCATAGAATTCCAAAGGAACCCAATTATATTGAAATATAGTTATTGAAACATTGAAAAAATAAATTCTTGGACTAGATGATTTCCAAAGTCTCTTCCAGCTTTAAGATCCTATGATTTCTATGAATCCAGACACAGCTAAAACAAGGGTGATAGCCTATCTTATTTCAGTTCTGGAATTTTTTTCTTTCTTCTGGATAAAGGGAAAACGAGAAGCAACATAATTAATTCAATAGAGCGTTGAATTGGAAATCAGGGAACCTGGATTTAAATTCTGCTTCTGACACTTAATAGCTGTGTGACCATTGTTGTTTGTTGCTGTTCATTTTTCAGTCATGTCCAACTCTTCATGACCCCATTTGCGGTTTTCCTGGCAGAGATACTGGAGTGGTTTGCCACTGCCTTCTCCAGTTCATTTTACAGATGAGGAACTGAGGCAAACAGGGTTAAATAACGTGCCCAGGGTCACACATCTAGTGTCTGGCTAGATGAGTCTTTCTGATTCCAGGCCAAAACTATCTGCTGTACCACTTAGCTGCTCTTGTGTGACCACAGGCAAGTTACTTAACTTTTTATAACCTCAGGCAACTCTCTGAGACTTACTTAGAAAGCTATAGACAGGTTGTGCTCTACAGTTGTGAAGAGTTCCCTGAATGATGAAATCACAGATCCTTGACATTGAAGGACCGAGAAGGTAATGAGAAATGTACTTTGATGAAGAAAAGATGCTTGATCAGGAACCGCTTGGACTAGCTGCCCTCACATGACCTTTTCGACACAGATTTTGTGATTCTGAAGTAGGAAGATGGTCAGATTCCTTCCTTCCAACTCACAATTTAAGCCTTCACTTTGTGTAGGTAGGTGATCTGCATACAAGGTAAAGTACAGACAGGGAACTAATGTACCCACATTGCAGGTACTCAATTATGCTGAAAACTCCCTGCTCCTCTTGTTCCTTTACCAACAAGTCTCACTCTAATGAATACCAGATTGTCACTCCCACCCCATGATCAGGAGAAATAATATCCCCCTAACCCTGAGATCAGAGGAAGAAAGTTCCAAAAATATTTGATAAATTATTCAATCAAAATTTCATTTTCACATTTTAGCTGATATCTTTCCAGACTTTCTCCTGAATTCCTTTGTTTACACATTGAACCAACTTGTTTCCCATCCAGCTCCATTGAGTTTAAAATGCATTCGGCATGAGTGGAACAAGCCAAAGGCCAATCTCACAATCTATGGCTTAACCATTCCAAATGACAGTGACCCTTTCAGCTGGTTTCATGGCAGAGTATTGGGGGAAAGGGGAGTGGGTGAGAGGAGAGGCAAATGTAATAATTAAATGAAAGTGCCAAGATCTGATTACATGAATTGGAAAAAAAAAAACCCAACCAACCCTATGATACCTCAGGGAAAGAAGGGGAGGGAAAATGTGCTGCAACACCAAATACTTTACAGATGCCTTTAGTCAAAGGCCTGGGTGGACCATGGCAAGGCAAGCAGTGGGTGGGAGAGAATTCCTTTCAGTCAAAGGAATCTGCTCTAGTTAATCCCCAGTGTCTTGATGATTCTTTGAATCAAACCATCAGTGATTTCTGAGGAAATAAGATGCCATCTTAGACACAGAGAGATGCTCTGGAAAGGAAAGTTTATTTAGGGACAGTTCCTATCACACTAAGTACAAGTACAGTGATAATTCCATTGTTTTCCCTTGGTCAGATCACTTCTGGAGGAGTCACTTATGAGTGTCCTCTTTTAGGAAGGGCATTGACAAATTTAAAAAGTGTCCTCAAGGAAGCAACCAAATAGGGAGGCGATCTCAAACACATCCATGTCAAGAATACTTACATGATTTATAGACGTTTAACTTGGAGAAGACTAGGAGTTGGGGTGGGGACATGATGGCTGCCTTCAAGAATATAAAGGACTCTTGTAAAAACAATAATAACAATAATACTTTCAGAACATGCAGACATCACTTCACCAAGTGATAATAAACCTTGACAATAGATAACCACCACTAGGTTTGTCAAATGTAACTGAAAATGGTTTACTTCTTGATGGAGCCTATGAAGGGGACAGCAAGGTGGCACAGTGGATACAATGTCATCTTCCTGACTTTAAATCTGGCCTCAGACATTTCCTAGCTTCATGACCTTGGGCAAGACACTTAACTCTTTATGTCAGTTCTTCATCTGTAAAAAGAACTGGAGAAGGAAATGGCAAACCACTCTAGTATCTTTGCCAAGAAAACCCCAAATGGGGTCACAATGAGTTGGAAATGACTGAAAGTGAGTGAAAAACAAATGAAAATAGCTTATGAAATGACTGAGGATCAAAAGTAGAATCAAAAGGCCCTTCAAGGATAACATCCGTGTGAAACAAAAAAGTGTCTAATGACTGAATGATGATTTTTAAAAATAAGAATGGAGGGTTTTTATGGTAATTTAGGACCAGGTCATTAGAAAGTAGGGAGGGTAATCTTTAAGGAGTTCAGACTTGTGATCAACACAAGGGATTGATTGGAACTATGTAACACATTGCCAAAGGTTACAAAAGTCACCGTGCACCCAGATCCTCCCACTGACCAAACCTCTCTTTCTATCAAGGGCAGCACCATTCTTCTGGTATCTGAAGCTCAGAACCTTAGTATTGTCCTGGATTCCTCATTCTCCTTCCCAACATGTAACTGCTGAGTTGTCAGATCTCTGCATCTACAGCATCACTCACTTCCTCTCCTTCTCTCTCCTCATGTGGCTATCACTTTAGTTTCTCATCACCTTTTGCCTAGACTATTGTTATGGCCTCCTAATTGATCTTCCTGACTTAATAACAAATAATAATGATAACTTTCATTTATATTTTGCTTTAAGGTTTCCCAAACACCTTATATATGTTAACTTATTTGATCCCTACCACAAAGCAGTGTTATAGGTGCTGTTATTATCCCCATTTCACAAATGATAAAACGGAAATTTCCTTGCGTTACCCCACATTCCAATTCATCTTCCACAAGCTTCCACAGTGGTTTTCCTTAGGCACAGCTCTGACCATGTCACCATACTACTCAATAAATTTCAGTGTGTCCCTGTTGCTGCTAGGATCAAACACAGACCCTTCTGTTCTGCATTTAAAGCCCTTTAGAATCTGACCTCAACATAGCTTTCTAGTCCCGTTATACATTACTCCTTTTTCCACACATGCTACCATTGAGCTAAACTGGTGTCGCTCTGTTTCTCACACAAAGCACTCTTATCTCCCACCTATGAGCCTTGGCACTGGTCATGTCCCATGCCTAGAGTGCATTCTTTCTTCACCTGCACATCACAAATCCTTCACTTCCTTTAAAACAGCTCAAAAACCACCTTCCTCATAATACCTTTCCTTATCCTGAACTACTAATGTCTTCCCTCATTAATTACCTTGCATTAACTATTTAACATTTATTCTGAAAATGTCTGTATCATCTTGTCTGCTGCTGGAGATGTGATGAAGATCCTTTTAGGGAGCCTCCAGAAAGAAGATGAGCTATATCCCAATACTTGTATTCAATTACAAAAGGCAGTCATATTATCTACCTGTGCAGAACATTACATGTAAAGTAACAGCAGGATAGAAACTTGTCCTAAGACCACTTCTATTTCAAAAGATGAGAATGAGATAATAATAATAATATAATCTTAATCATAGTAAATGTTTATAAATCACGTTGAAGTTTGCAAAGAGATTGATGTACATTATATCATTTGGTCCTGAGATCAACCTCGGAATTGGCCATGAGGTAAATGCTATTATTATTCTCACTCTATAGATGAGAGAACCAAGGTTTGGAGAAATTAAATGTATCTTCCAGTATTTCACAGCTACTAAGTATCTGAGTCAGGATTCAAAACCAGGTCTTCCTGACTCTAAGGACAGGTGCACGAGAGAGATGAACTAAAATTTAGATGGAAAGTTCAGGTGACATAAATTTTAGTTTCACATTATGGAATACCTTCTTAACAGATGGAGCTGTCTAGTGGTAGAATGGTGCATCCAGTGTTACGAAGAGTTTCTGGCCATGAAGGTGTACGATGGGAGGCTGGACAATCCTTTTGAATACATTGAAGAGAGGACTCAAGTTTCAGATAAATTTTTTTTGACTACTCAACCTTTGAGGTTCTCTCTACTTTTAAATTCTGTGAGTCTCTGATGTCAGGAAGGAATAGCTACTTTTAGATACTTCAAAGACAAGATTGATGTTCTTGCTTCTGTTTTTAGATAGAATTTGATGTGCCTGGATATCTGGTGACAGTAGAACAATTTGACTGAAGGAAACCAGAAGAAAAAAAATCTACTGTCAAGAATGATGGACAATGTTCTGATCTTGGAATTTTAATGAGAGGGTAAAGGAATTCTTGTCTGTCTCAAGGAATGAATAGATGGATGGATGAATAAATGAAAAAAGCATTTATTAAGTACGTAATATTTAGAAGAATATTTGAGGGAAAATACTCCATTTTCAAAGCTAGAAGGGACCTTAATGATCATATTAGTTCAATTTCTTCGTTTAGCAAATTAGTCTCAAAGAAGTCCAATGACTTGTTCAAATTCCCACACGTAGTGAGAGGTAAGATTCAAATCTGCATTCTTCAATGCCAAAACACATGTTTTTTGTACTATATCAAGAAATACTTGCAAGGTACTCTGTGTATGTATGTGTGTAGTAGTAGTAGCAGTAGTAGTAGTAGTAGTAGCAGTAGCAGCAGCAGCAGTAGTAGCAGTAGTAGTAGTAGTAGCAGTAGTAGTAGTAGTAGCAGCAGCAGCAGCAGCAGTAGTAGGAGTAGTGACTAGGAGCTTAGAATACAAAAATAACCCCAAAGAACTAAAAATTTACAAGCAGGAATATGACATGAACACAAACAAGTAAGGGTAGAATGAATGAACAAAATGTGGCATAATGGATAAACTGTTAAACCTGTAGTCAAGAAGATCTGAGTTCAAATCTAGCTTCAGACACTAATTAGTTTGGTAAACATCAGGTTGTCTCAGTTTCCCTATATGTCAAATGGAAATAATAGTAGCACTTATTCCCAGAATCATTGTGATGGTAAATGACATGATATTTATAAAGTGTTTTGTAAATGTTAAATTCTGTATGAATGCTAGCCTTTATAATTATAATTTTCTAGGTACTGTGTACTGAGGATAGAAAAACAAATGAAACAATCTCTGCTCTTAAGGAATTTACATTCTAATAGAGGGAGAAAAGATATATGAGATTTTGGTCGGGGGAGTCCAGAAAGGTGAGCTTATCCATAGAGCAATCAATTCACACTCCTTTTCCAAAAATGACCACATTATTGGTTTGAGGGTCTCACCTAGAGCCAGAAGTAAAAACCAGGCCTGGGGTATACAGGTGGGTGTTGGGTAGTATGTGCAGGTGAGGCTTAGTCCAGGACTGTGGTTGGCTGGATACATCAGCCTGGGTAAATTTGCCCCAACATTAATCAAGATAACTGGACCTAAGGGAGGGAATTCCAGATGAGAGGATCCTCTAGGAAAATTTGAGAAGGGGAAACTGGCAGAGACAGGGGAGGCTTCACAGAGGAGGCATCACCTCCTAAGTCTTGATGGAAAAGAAAAATTTCAAGAGGTAAAGAGGTATGGATGGGGTGTGGAAAACAGTTTGCAAAGAAGCACTGAGGCAGGAAACAGCAATCTGAGTTCTGGGAACAGGTAGGAGTCCAGTTTAATAAATCAATAATTAATAAACATTTATTAAGTATCCTCTGTGAACCAGGCACAAAGTGCTGGGGATGCCAAAAAAATAAAAAGATCAACAAGTCTCTGTCCTCAAGGATCTCACAGTCTAGTGGGGAAAACAACATACCAACAAATACATGCAAAGCAAGCTAGATTCAGAATAAATAGGAAAGGGGCGGCTAGGTGGCGCAGTGAGTAGAGTACTGGCCCTGGAGTCAGGAGTACCTGAGTTCAAATCTGGCCTCAGACACTTAACACAAAAAAAGCTAGCCATGTGACCTTGGGCAAGTCACTTAACCCCAACTGCCCTCCAAAAAAAAAAAAGCAGAATAAATAGGAAATAATTAAGGCAAGGCATGAGAATTAAGAAGGGCTGGGGAAGGCTTTCCGTAGGAGGTGGAAATTTAGTTGGAAATCGAAAGAAGCAAAGGAGGTAAGTAGGCTAAGCAGATCCCAGGTAAGGGGAACAGGTAGAGAAAATATAGAGAACCAGGGATCAATCAATCCACAAGCATTCATTAGGTGGTTACTATATGTCAGTCACTGTGCTAGGTGCTGGAAATCGAAAGGCAAAAAAATGAAATGGCCCCTGCCCTGAAGGTGCATTCTGATGGGGGAGACAACATATAGATGAAAAGAATATGCAAAATCAAAACAAGGTAATTTTGATGGGAAGAGGCCTAGAAGCTCAGGGAGGGGAAAAAGAAAAGCTTCAATTAGAAGGTGGCACTGGAGCTGAGTTTTGAAGCAAATAACAGATTCTCTGTGGTAGAGATAAGGAAGGAGAACATTCCAGGAAGAGGGCACATTCAAATGCAAAGGGGCAGAGTAGGAAGCCTTGGAATGTAAAATGTGTGAAGGGGAATAATGTAAAATAAGTTTGGAAAGTTAGGTTGGAGTTAGATGATAGAAGACCTTAAGTTAAATTAGGCAAAATCCTAATTGGAGACAGATTGGTAGAGGGAATGACCTCTGAGTCCCATTTGTTCCTGTGATTCCATGACTCAAATATTCAGTCATATCACTGTTCCCAACCTTATACTCCTTAGACACATGGGCCTCTGTGCTCTCACAAACTGAAGTCAGTCTAGACCCCATGGTATTTCTGTGGGGTAGGGATAGGGCTGATGTTTGATTCCCACTGAAGGCATGGAAACTGACTCATAGTCTAGGCTAGTCAGCGTTTAAAACCTTAGTGAGTCAGTCAATGGAGTAAAAGGGGAATCGTAGGATTTTTTTGTTTTGTTTGAAGGGACCTTAGAAATTCATTCCAATCCCCTGTTGGCTTTTCCTGGGATAATTCTCTTTTCCTATACCGAGATTACTAGGTGCAGAACTGCTTCCCAAATGCTGACAGCCTTCCTTGTCTCGAACCCAAGGCTACATAACTTTTCCATCCAGTTTCCCCCTCTCCTCCCTAGAGGGGACCTCTGATTATTTGGTTTTGTAACCCAATGCCCATCCACTCTAGACAATCAATTCCAAGTACTCACATTTAGACATCTATTCTTAGGTACAGAATCAATTCTGAGGAGCCCATTCAAAGCTCTTAATCCCTTA
The DNA here is from genome assembly GCA_028646575.1 of Pseudocheirus occidentalis. NCBI lineage: Eukaryota > Metazoa > Chordata > Mammalia > Diprotodontia > Pseudocheiridae > Pseudocheirus > Pseudocheirus occidentalis. The sequence continues at coordinate 85,181,185 of CM053596.1, read as the reverse complement.
CATTCAGCTAGTCAGTCAACAAGCATTTAAGTCCTTACCATGAGCTAGGCGCTGTGCTAAGAGTTGAGGATAGAGAGAAAGGCAAAAACACAGTCTCTGTTCTCAAGGAGTTCACACTCTAATGGCACTGGGAGTAGGGGAAGAAAGCATATGAACAAGAGTGTGTGTGCGTGCGTGCATGCATGCGTGTGTGTGTGTGTGTGTGTGTGTGTGTGTGTAAAACACATATGTACCAAGTAGATGGAAGTGATGTTAGAAGTTAGTGACTAACAGTGAATGGTTGGGGCAGAATGAAGGTGGGTTGGGTTTGGGAAAACTCTTATGGACGGTAGGTCTTGAGATGAGTCTTTAGGAAGCCAGCAGGTCGAGGTGAGTCAGGAGAGCATCTCTCTGTTCCATACATTTCCAATAATTGTTGTTTTCTTGTTCTTTCTCAATAACTACTCCATGCTTCATCACAAGCATCACAACCCTTAATTACCCTTAATTAATGACCTTTAATTAATCAAAAGAACTTTAGAATAGTAGATTCTTAATAAATATTTGGTTTTTTTAACATCTTGACATTTGGGGAGGAGAGGTAGAATTTAGCTGTTAGAGGTAGCTGCCAGAACATTTCATCTTTCTTACAATTAACTGTCTATCTGCACCCAGGAAGTTCAATCTAACACTTTCTCCCCTTGATAAGCAATCTAAAGACCACCCAAATTCACATAGCTTGATAGTAACAGAGCCGAGGGAACAGAGTACAAAGCCCTGAAATGTAAAGCCTGTGAAGGGGAATAATATAAAATAAGGTTGGAAAGGACGGTTGGAGTTAGGTGATGGAAAACCTTAAATACCAGGAAGTTAAATTAGGTAAAATCCTAATTGGAAGCAGAAGGGTAGACTGTATGACCTTCATGCTCCTCCTTTGCTGAGTAACACTCAGAAAACCTCAAATCCTGGTCCAGTACTCTTTCCATTACCATGCTTCTCTGTCTGACCCCTTCAGATGACCTGAGTCACAGGAGCTCTGCTGGGAGGAAACAGGGCTTTGCCCTTGCAATGAGGCTCAAGGTAGGATGGGCAGCAGGAAAGTCAAGAAGATAAACTCATTCTTGGGGAATTACAAAATGGACCAGATGTGGAATTTTTACTATTTGAAAGGGAAGAAATTGATTTTCTTTTCTCTGTACAATAGGGACAGATACAATGAGATTAAGAGAACCAGAGGGGTACCTCCAGTACTTGGGTGGATGCTCAGTGGGAGACTTGAAGTAATCACCAGGCTGAGCAAGCATGGATAGGCTGAGATCAGCAGAAGGAAGGGCAAGACAGTGAAAATACAGATCCATCAGGGTTAGTTAATCCTAGACCTTCCCACAAAAATCACATAATGAGGAAACCATCAAGCAAAAACAAGATATACGCTTTTAGGAGCCCAGCTGCCCTCTGTGACCGATAGCAGACCAAAAGAAAAAAAATTCAACGTAGCAAGTGTTTTCACTTCTGCTGCATTTTTTCATTGTTGTCCTTTGTTCTTGAAGGGGGTCAGAATGACCTCACTATGTTATAGTGAATCTGACTGTAACTAATCAGATCAATATCAACTTGGAATGCTCTACCACAGGTTGGGCACCATTAGCCTATGTGAATATTTGGAGTGGGTTCTCTAAATTTGCATTTCTCTCGAGCTGTTTCAATTCTGCTTTGCTCATAGAGCACAGCCCCTTCTCTTATGAGGGCATGCCATGCTGTGCTGAGTGGTCCTGTGCCAGTGTCTCCCCTGTCACACAATCAATTCTAAAATTCTTAAGAGTCCTTGAGAGTGTCCTTGTATCATTTCTTCTGACCACCATGTAAATGCTTGCCCTATGTGAGTTCTCCTTAAAATAGTCTTTTAGGCAAGTGTATATTTGTCATTCAAACAATGGCCAACCCATTGCAGTTGTGCTTTCTGCAGTAGAGATGGATGTAGCAAGACTTTGAGAACCAATTTTAGTTTTATCCATTTGGTTTTAAATGGAAGGGGACTAGGCCTCCTCTGATTTTACCTAGAAGGGCAAAATGAGGAGAAATGGAGAGAAGTTGACAAGAGACACATTTTTGGCTTTTAATAGATAGAAGCTGTAAAGAGGAGAATTTAGGCTCAAGGTCAGCAAAAACTTCCTATTAATCTGAGTGTTTCAAAAGTGTAATGGGCTGCCTTAGGGAGTGTCTTGAGTTGGTTCTATTGTATTGGATGGACACATGCCTTGGCACAGATGCTGTAGAGAGGATTCTGGTTCTGGTAAATGTCTCCCTAGATGGCCTCTGAGGTCCCTTCCATTTCTGAAATGAAATGGTTTTAGTCTTGAGCTTTTTGACACATGGGCATAGGTTGGCAGAGAAAGTGTGGTGGACAGTTTTAGGAAGAGATCACAGGGTCTTCAAAGGCAAGGGGGGCTGAACTCACCAAAGAGGATGATAAGGTTCAAGGCAAAAAAAATGTGTAAAATTCCTCAGGTCTCTACCTTGAGAAGTGTCTCTTTGAGTATACAGCTTTATTAGGATATGAAAACCTATAGGCTGCTTTCGTGACACCATATAAAAGCATTAAGTTCACAGAGTCAGACAAATTATGAAGGAACTCCTGTTGACATATCTGGCCCAAGGCAGTTGTGGGGAAAACTAGTATTGGAAAAATTACCTGCCTCCATTTCCTCTTCCTCCTAGGGTGGTTTTTCTCATTTCCAAATGACATGAACAGGGGAAAGAAAGAGATGTATAGATGGGAAAATAAAATAAGAGTGACAGGGACAGAGAGAAAATGGAAGGAAGGTAGAAAGAACACCACTGTGGCTGCCTCACGGCACTGGCCCTGGGCCAAGTAGCGCCACCATCCATCTTCCTCTCCACATCCTGCTTTCCTTTGAGCATCAATCTCCTTGTGCTCCAGGCTTACAGATTATTCCATATGTTCTGAAATGAGTAATACTTGTATAGCAGATCTCTGGTAAGTCTTGGGCTAATTGCTTTCAAGGAGAGCTAAGTTGTTAAAGACACTGGGAATTAGATTTTTTTCCAGAGTGGGAAGAGAGGAAGCTAATAAGAGATCAAACCTGCATGGCAGGGGTTTCACCTTACATTGGGACTTTTTGGGTGGGTCTCTAGAGAGGACACCAGAAGAGGCAGGTGATAGGGTCTTCCCCTACCCTCAGTGTGATCATGGTTATTGGTAGCAGAGACATCTGTGGTTACTCTCCTCAACCAAAGCCTCCAAGGGAGAACAGGAAGGATGGCAACTAAAGGGACAAGGGGAAGGTATAAGAATGTGTTTTGTTTTTAATAACAACTCTCTCTCTAATTCATTCTCTCTCTCTCTCTCTCTGTCTCTCTCTGTCTCTCTGTCTCTCTCTCTCCCTCCCTCCCTCCTTCCATTCCTCCCTCCTTTCTGAGCACTGAGAAAAACCAGACAGAAAGAACTTGTTGTTGTCTTTGTCCTTCATTTTCACAGTGACCTCATGGGGTGATGTCATGACTTGTGGGTAAATTGGATCTAACTGAAGCAGAGTTGCACAAAGTCATTAGCCTTATTCTCTCTTCCAGAGCCATCGTGGTCCAGTCAGTGGCAGGAGAAAAGTCAGAATGACTGCCAATGGCCTAGGATACAGTGCATGACCTTGGTGTCTTTAGTGTCTGACCAAGCTCCAAGAGCTCCACAGTGCCTGCTTCAGCCACCTTCATGGCTATTGGAACAAACTGTTCTCTTTGCCCATTCCACTGGGGGACATCTTTACATACTGGGGCACCAATGAGTTTGTAACCCCATTGTTTACCCTCCACCTGGTTTAGCCCTTGTGCTGAGAAGGTTTACTGGGGTTCCTGCATGTGCTACAACTTTTAGGAGTCACAGGTGACAGCTGAGTGCCAGATGGACACCAAAGGTGGATGAGCAGCCCTGAAAAGGCCTCGGCAAGTCTTCACACCAGAAATGCTACTCCTTGAGCAGTCATATACTGTAGGAAGAACCAGCAATCTTTATCTGAGCCCCCGGGCTTACTGCAGAGGGGGTATGACATCACTTGTTCCTCAGAATGTCCTTTTAATCAAAGACTGCTCTCAACTGCTCTTATCTTCCTTCTCAGAAAGCACCTTTGACTGACCGTCCTTGCATTTCCCTGTGGTGATAGAGCTGGGAGCCACGGGGAGAGTGACCTTTCCTAGAGCAGGGCTGGGATCCTAAGCCTTCAGTTCATTGTGTTGTTATTGGGGTTTTTTCTCTCTAACTGGCAGTATAATCACTAACTCTCCATGTGTTTCATAATTGAACAAGGGAAGCATTACTATGAACTTGCGGCCTTTTAAAACCTACCTCATCAAACACAAGCAAAACACAACAACCCCTAGGGTTACATTTGTGTTACTAAAGGTCTGTTTATCAATTAGGAGCCCTCTAAATGTGCTCTATTTCCTTTCCCCCCAGGATTTGAGAAGCTACAAGGTGTTTCAAAGTTTTACTCTCAGACAAAAGGAAAATCAGTCTTGCCTAAAGATAATTCTTTTCAACCACATCTTCCCTTCCTACACTGACTAAGGCCAGCTGTATAGTTTTCTCTTTCTAGCCACAGAGAGACAAAGACAGAAAGGACCTCTGACCTGAGGTCCCCCGCCCCCAGGAGACCGTGAGCATCAATGCTGCATTACTGACATACTTTGGCAGTTAGGTGGTCCAGAGGAAAGGGCCAGGGACTTGGAGTCAGTCAGTCAACAAGCATTTATTAAATATTGACTATCTACTGGGCCCTGTGCTAAGCACAGTATTATTAAAGGTTGAAAACAAAGGTAAAAAGGTTGTCTCAACCTTCAAGCAGCTCACAGCCTAATGAGGATGACAGGCAAAAAACTACAGGCAAGATATATGCAGGATAGATTGAGGTGAATTTCAGAGGGAAGGCACTAAGTTTAATAATAGCAGCTAGTATTTATATAATACTTTAGAGTTTGCAGAGAGCTTTACATATGTTATCTCATCTGATCCTTGCATCTGATCCATGTACCCTGTGAGCTACATGCTGTTGTCATCATTTTGCAGATGAAGAAGCTAAAGCTGAAAGATATTAAGTGACTTGCCCAGGGTCACACATCTGAGTTAAGTGTCTGAGGCCAGATTCAAATTCAGGGCTTCCTGACTCCAAGTCCAATACTTTACCCGTTGTACCGCCAACGTTGTATAGATCTCATATGTACAATTTTGTGTATGCTGTCTCCCCCGTTAGAATGTGAAGTGCTTGAGGAGTTAGATGGGTTTTGTGCTCAGCAGAGTAGTCAGCATATAGAAAACACTTAATCAACGCTTGTTGACTGTCCGATTAACTGGATATGGAAAGTATGGGAGAGGGAAGAGTCAATATGATTCTGGGAGTAAAGACCTGAGTGACTGAGAGTGTTCTCAAGAGAGGAAAGCAAGTTTTAAGGCATGACAAGTTGTGGGAAGCAGGGGGGGGAAGGGGATGGGGGAAGGGATCCAGCCTGGTATGGAGCCTCTGTGTACTTTGAAGTCCATTGTTGGGCCCATACTTGAAGTGTTTCCAATTCAGTGGAACCTGCCAGAGCATGTACTTCCCTGACACGCTCTTAGAAAAGCCAAGATCACATCCACTACATTACAAAGGAAAAAAAAATGCATCTTTCTGAGATACAATCATTTCACTTTAGTGGGGACCATAAATTCATTGGTTCAGAGGAATGATGCAGAATTTCAGGCATAAAGGGAGGCAGATGGACCTTTCAGTACCCCTCAAATCATGCCATCTGGACCAGGGTTCTGAATTTTAGGTCTATGAATTTGTTTTGTGAAAAATATCTCAAAAACTATTTTGATAGAATTGGTTTCATTTGTAATCCTACGGTTCTTATTTTATGCATTTTAAAAACACTATTCAGAAAGGGGGTCCATAGGTTTCATCAGATTTTCTAAGGGGCCCATGACACAACAAAAGGTTGAGAATCCAGGGCCCATGAAGATCACTTAGAATTCTAGAATTAAGAAGCTTAGAACTGGTTGATCCTTTGAGATCTACTCGCCAGAGCTACACATTGTATGGATGTGACTAAGGCCCAGGGAATTAAAGTGATCAGCTCATGGTGACAAAATGAGTTAGTGACAGATTTGTTCCCTAAAAATCCCATCACCCTCTTGAGTTGTTCTCTGTGCCCTGTTGGACTCTCCCAGGGAAATCCCGTTTGCACACAGTAGACACTGTCCGAAGGAAGGGATGAGGACACTGGAGCTTGCAAACTTCTCCAATAGGAAAAGTGAGAAATAGGAACTGTGCCACGCCCGCCCAATTTCAACAGACCCCAGCGTTGTACATTAAGACAGTGGAGAAATTGTTCATCTACATTTCATTTCTGCCTGAAGTCAGTGTCAGCTTTGATTTCCTGTGCTAGGAGGGGCTGACCATAAGCAGAAAATATGCCTCTTTAAGGATTCAAAGAGCTCACAGTCATTGTGGGTTAGAGAGGAGAATCCCAGAAACTGAGAGCTGGAGAGGAGCCTAGGAGATCTAAATTGACAATCGGATTCTTCAGTAATGAAACTGGAATATTAACCAAACTGCAGATTAAGAGGTTTGTTGTTGCCAAGCTGTTTTCAGTCATGTTCAATTCTTTGTGACACTGAGGATTTTCTTGCAGAGACACTGCAGTGGTTTGCTATTTCCTTCTCCAGCTCATTTTACAGATGAGGAAACTGAGGCAAAAAGGGTTAAGTGACTTGCCTGGAGTCACACAGCTAGAAAGAGTCTGAGGCCAAATCTGAACTTTTGAAAAGGAGTCTCTCTGACTCCAGGTCCCATACTCTATCCACTGAGCCACCTAGCTGCCCAGAGGTAGCTTGTTGTAAAAGAGCAAACCCTAGGTCTGGGTTTGAATCCTGGTTCCATCACTTCCTGGTTAAGTGACCTCTAGGTAAGTCACTTTATCTCTTTAAATGTCATCCAGGAAGCTAGGTGGTGCACTGGATAGACCAATGGACCTGGAGTCAGGAAGACCTGAGTTCAAATCTAGCTTGAAATACTTCTAGCTCTGTAGACCCTGGGCAGGTCATTTAACTTTTGTCAATTGCTGTCTGCCTCAGTTTTTTCAATAGTTACTTCCCAGGGTTATTGTAAGGTTCAAATGAGATCACATTTGTAAAAGCCCCTGGCACACAGTAGGCCCTATATTGTTTTACTTATCTGTGTAATGGGGATAATAACATTTACGCTACTAAATCATTCTAATGCAATACAATCCAAAAACAATGAAAAGAAAGTCAGTTCCTGCCCTCAAAGAGTTTATAATCTAATGGTGGGGGGGGTGTGGGAGGGGAGACAACACATAAAGAGAAGCAGAAAAGGGAGAGGCACACGGGAATCTTGTTTCTTGGAGTCTAAATCAGGGACAACAACAGGTGCAGAGTGAAGAGGCCTGAAAGTCCAGTTTCTGCCTTCCATAAAGGAAGGCACTGGAGGAGTTTGGTACCCCACCCTCCAGCCCCCCCAGAGGTCAGAGGAGGCTGAGAGCAGACCAGGTTTGAATTAAGAGCAGCATGGTGGTGAGATGGGAAGTGATGAGCTTACCCTGGGAACTGCATCTTGATCTGCAAATACAGAGCAGAGTGGGCTGAAAAGTTCAGTTGTGCCCCGACAAACATTTCTTATCTACTGTGTGTGAGGCAGGAGATAATGTGACATGTGGAAAACTCGCTGTGTAAGAAAAGATCTGTGTTCAAATCCCAGCTGTTACTTTCTATGTGACTCAGAGCAAGTTACTTAGCTTTTTAGCGCCCAAGGCAACAATCTAAGACTACACAGTGCAGACCATTTACTGAGGTTTGCAATAATAATAACTAGCATTTACAGAGTTTTGTAAAGTAATGTATGTAATTTATTTGATGCTCACTGCAAACCTGGGAGGTGGGTACTCTTATCATCCCCATTTTGCAGATGGGGAAGCTGAGTCCAACAGATTAAATAACTCACCCAGAGTCACATAGCTAGTGAGGCAGAATTCAAACTCTGCTCCGGGTCCCATAGTTTATCTATTTTGCTGCCCAGCAACCTCACCAGTAGTTCCTTATTCCGGTGAAATCCACAATCTAGGGAGGTAAAAGCACATGAGACACTATTACTACATGTGGGGGGGATACAAACAGAAAACAGAAAAACATTCCCTGTCCTCTAGGAGCATACATTTAAGCCCTTAGTGGGTTTATAGCGTACAATACCTCCAAGTGTTGTTGTGGGGAAAGAACATTGTAAAATTTAAAGCCATTTGACAATTGCAAAAATGCAAGACTACTATTTTGAGCTCATTGTGGATACCTTCAGCCACAGTACAGTTGATTTCTGATATAGAAAAGTGGGTTTCCTCTACTTGGGGTGATAAACCAAGGCTAAGCCAAGCAAATCAATATGGTCAAAAGGCATAGTATAGTCTAGGTAAAGATACAAGAACAAGGCAACTTGGCATCCTGAGAGCTCGGAAGAATGGGGCAGACAGAACCTAGGTCCAAATCCAAAGTTACTCTCAGAAGAGAATAAGGAAAACAAAGGAAAAGGGGTTCTTCTAGAGCAAAAGCAAAGAGTTGTTGACTCTGAGCTAATTTTAAAAATGTCCCTTTCTCTTGAAATTTCATCACCATGACTCATCTCACTGTGGGCCAAATTCTGAAGCTCTGAGTCAGACTAAATCCCAGGAGCCTCAGCTTGATGGGAGTTTTACCTAAATAAAGCCTACAAGTTGAGCTCCCTGTGATACATAGATCAAAAATTTGCTAGTTAAGCAGGAGGAATGCCCTTACCACTTAGCCATCGATCACAGAGCTTCACGTCATTGGCTGCTGGGGGCCAAAGGTGTTGAGGACAGAGCTTTCAGGCTACTAGTGATACAAGTCTTTCACTAAAAGAAAAGCTTTCTGCTTTTATTTGTTCTCAGATATGGAGGGGTATTGATCTCTGTTGCATTTGGAACAAGGAAAGATTCTGAGATTCTAAAAGTTTCTATTTAGATATTCATTATTCTCCTTAGAAGGAAGGCAGTGATTTCTTTCTTTTTAATTTTTTTTTTTTTGCTTTTTGGAGGGGCAGTTGGGGTTAAGTGACTTGCCCAGGGTCACACAGGTAGTGTTAAGTGTCTGAGGTTGGATTTGAACTCAGGTCTTCCTGACTCCAGGGCTAGTGTTCTATTCACTGCACCACTTAGCTGCCCCAGGCAGTGGATTTCTAATCAGGAAGGTTTAAATTCAAATCCAGCCTCAGCTACTTACTAACTATATGATTTTGGGTAAGTCAACAGCTGCCTGCCTCAGTTTCCTCAAATGTAAAATAAATATAGTAATGGCACCTACCTCCCAGGGATGCTGTGAGTGCCTAGCACAGGGCCTGGAACACAGCAGATGTTTATTAATGCTTGTTTCCTGGGGGACCATTGGCAAAGGGAGGATTGAAAGCAGAGTGGTCCCTTCCAGATTTCAGTCTCTGATCCCGGGCTCCTATGATCCTGTTGAGATCCTGTGAATGCATAGGTGAGTCACTGACTCCTGCTTCATGAACAAGGGCTACCAGGACTCCCTTCCGATTCCCTAAGGAGGCCAAATGAATAAGAAAGAAGGATCGCAGCTCTTGAACCTCAGCAATCCCTCTCAAAGAAGTCTTTCTTACTTTTAGAGGTAGAAGAAACTTCATAACATCATATTGTCTAGCCTTTTGCCTTAAAGCAAAAATGGTACCATTATCCCCATTTTATAGATAAGTCTACTGAAGTCTAGGGATTTTGTAGAAGCATAACATGTCAGTATTAGAAAGGAGCTTTGGTCACATGTCAGTCAACAAACATTTACTCTGTGATTAGAACCAGACATTGTGATAAGAGCCGGCATACAATGAAAGGCAAAAACCAAAAAACAAACAGTCCTTGTTCTCAAGGAGCGAACATTCTAATGGGGAAAACAATGAGAAAGTACAGATATCTGGTCTGTCTTTGAGCAGCCAGGTGGTGCAGTGGCCTCGTAGTGGCCCCTGTAGACTCGTATTCCTGAGCTCAAATCTGGCCTCAGACACTTACCAGCTGTATGACCTTGGGACCTTCTCTCTCTTTGCCTCAGTTTCCCCATCTGTAAAATGAGCCAGAGCAGAAAATGACAAACCACTCCTGTACCTTTGCCAAGAAAACTCCAAATGGGGTCAGGAAGAGTTGGACATGACTGAAAAATGGTTGAACAACAACAGATACATATAGGATTTATAAAGTAAATGAAGGCAATCTGAGAACAAACTCAGGGAAGCAAACCAAGAACGATCTCCAACAGAGAAGGATTTGGGTTGAATCTTGAAGGAAGGCAAGGGAAACTAAGAAGTGGAAATCTTCTAGCCTTATCTCTCATTTTATATTCTGAGACCTTCCAGTCACTCAATGAGCATTTATTAAGCTCCAACTATGCACCAAGCACCATGGCCATTGCCACAGCTTTAAAGGTCCAAGTAGTAACTACGTATTCCAGCTCAGATGCTATGTGACTCTTCTCTGCTTTAGTAGTTCCAGGGATGGGGAACTCACTACCTCTGGAGGCAGCCCATTTCTGTACATAATAAGCACTTCATAAATATTCATTGAGGCAAACTAAAGCCTGTTTCTTTCCATTCTTCTGTTTCTCATCTCCTCCCCTGCCATCTGTGCTGTGACCCAGTACTTTAGTAATTCTGTGATGTGGTACATCTGGGTCCAGGCTTTCCATTAGGCTATTGCTTTCCAACAATTGCATCCCTCTTGTTCATAATGTAAAGAAGTTGAGGGTGTGGTTTAGCACGCCGACTCATGTTGTGACCTATGGTTTTTCAATGTTCTTCGGATGAAGGAAGCCAGTTGTCTACAATGACAGCATTGCCTTTCCTAACATAAATATGCATCTTTGTGTTGCTGAGTGGATTTACAAGAATGCCAAAATGTATTTTAAGCAGCTTGGGCCAAGTTGAATGATAGCCAGAGTTCAGGGGAACATTTCACAGGATGTGGAAATGACTAAGAATGCCAGAAATGATCATAAACAAATATTGTATCAAACATACACAACATTTTCTCTCCCTCTCTATCAATTCCACATCAGTGTACATTCCAGGCTGACCAAGGGGAAAACCAGATGAGCAGAACGTATCTGAGATGTATTGACAAATTATTGGATTTTTAAAATACAAACAAAAACCTGGTCAGCCTGATAAGCTGGGAATTTAACAAACTAGATTGGGGGCTGTAAGAACACAACCAGAAGAATTAAGGGGTTGAAACCAGGCTTTATGGATCTGTCAGAGACAGGTCATGTTTTTGTCCTTGAGGGTAGGGATTGTTTCAAGTTAACAACTATTAACTAAGTGTGATCTATGTACCAGGTATTGGGCTAAGTGCTGGAGATAACAAAAGAAGTAAGGAAAAAAAAATCTCTGTTCTCAAGAATCTCACATTTGAATGGGGGAGACAACATATAAACAATTATGTTCAGACAAGATATATTCGGGACAAATTGGAAATAAGTAAGGGAGGGAGGGCCCTCATGTTATGGGAAATCAAAAAAGGTTTTTGATAGAAAGTGAGCTTTTATCTGGGACTTGAAAGAAGCCTGGGAAACAAGAGGCAGCAATGAAGAGGAAAACTTTCCAGGCATGGGGGACAGCTAGTGAAAACTAAGGGAATTGGGGGATGGCACGTGTGTCTTGTGTGAGCAATAGCAAGGAGACCAGTTTCACTGGGTCATAGAGTATGTTGGAGAAGAACTGAGTAAGAAAGCGTTTTAAAAATTTATTTATTTATTTTTAATTTATGGGATAAAGCAAACATTTCCAAAAGCATAGTATAATTTTTAAAATAATCATACATGAAACCGCAAATTTATTATATACAACTTGCTATCCCTTTTAAATAAAGTTACCATAAAAAATTTCTTTTTTTTTTCTTCCCTCCCCTCCATGGATAGGCTGGCATGAAATAATGTATAGTGAAATGAGCAGGACCAAGAGAATGTTATATACAGTAACAGCAATATTGTTTTAAGGATGACTTTGAACAAACAAGTCATTCTGACTATTACAAATTCCCAAATTAACCACAAAGGACACATGAAGGAAGATGCTCTCTAGCACCTAGCACAGTGCTTGGCACATAGTTATGTTTGTTAGTTAATTGATTATCCCGGAGAAGAGAAGTTTTAGGGTGAGCAAGGCATTAACCATTGCCTTCAAATTTTGGAATGGCTCTCAAAGAGATTAGAACAAAATATTCAAATTATTATTATTTTTGAGAGGGGTTAGAGGGAGCTGTATATCTGGGCTTTCATCAGGTTAAAAGTGCAGGGAACTCCCAGTGTGGAAACTTCCTCTATTGGTCTTGCCTCTCATCCATCCTAGGTTTGTGACTATGAGCAAGTGCCTACAACCCAGGTCATTCGTTAACACTATTATAGAATCATGGGATTATAGATCTGTATCTGGAGGGGACCTCAGATGCCATCTACTCCAACCACCTCTTTTTACAGATGAGCAAACTGAGGTCCAAGGAGGTGACTTTCCCAAAGTCATATATAGGTAGAAAGTATGAGAGGTAAGGTATTAGCTATTATCTTCTATACCATGCTGTCTCCCAAAAGGATTCATGCTTCAAGTTGAGTTGCATGAGGAGACTCTAATGTTGCCTCCATCTCTAAAACCCTATTATTCTATTTTCAGAAATTGCTCATTCTTTCTGATCTACAAAACTCTCATTGACTTTGAGTTACCTTTTTATTAACACCAGAATGCTTAACTCTTAGTCATCCTCACCTCTTCCTGGTGGTCTCATTTCATTAGACATCATGAACATAAACATAATAGAGGAAAGAACTGGTGAAAATACTAGTACCTTTTTATGGTAGAGGCAGCGTTATGTAAAGGAACCACTGCAGATATTTAAGTACTAGTCTTACCTCTAATTCTAGCCAGCTGTGTGATCTTGGGTAAATCATTTCAACTTCCCAAAGCTTGTTTCCTCATCTGTATAAATGGCATTAGGCAGTTGTAGAAGTAATATTCCTAGTACCACCTTCATAAAGTTGTTGTGAAGAAAGTGCTTTGTAAAACACAAGGCATTAGATGAGTATGAATAATTATTAGAGCACAAATGCACTTTCCTAATAATCTCCCTGGCAGGAAGTAAAAGGTCTAGTGTCCCCATTTTGCCAATGAGGAAATTGAGCTAATAAATATTAGAGTCAGGACTTGAACTCAGGACTTGTGCTTTTCCTATTCCACCATTATGCCTCTCCATGATGCCTCTATTGCCTTTTCAAACACACAAATATGACATTTCATATTGCTGATGTCATTGGGAAGAATCCTAGAATGTCAAACAACTCAAAGAGAGCTGGACAATATCCTTAGAATCTAGAGGAATATTTGATAGGGTGCAGAAACCACTCAGATTGCCAAGAAGAGTCAGAAACAAATATCTTATTGAATATAAACAGTATTTTCTCTCTTAATCTATCAATCTCAGATCTGTATATAGTCCTTATTGGAACTGCACCAGCACTCCTTTTAGATAGAATGAGTAGTATTTGTTGGCTTTAACTCAAGCAAAAAGACTCTGAGGCGGTTAAGTGTTAGGTTCTAATAAACTGCTTGGCCTGACATTTAAAGCCCCCCACAATTAAGCTCCCATTTACTGTTCCAGCCCTAATGTACATTCCAAGTCCAGTACTTTATCCAATGTGACTCTTAGTTGGCTCATTATGAAAATTCTTTAAACAGAATCACTTATTGCAAGCATTATGGAATGCTTGCCAAACCAGATGACTACTGAACCCCTGGATGACCATGCTATTTGTCACCTTGTTGCAAGGTTTTTATGTATGTATGTATGTAAGTATGCATGTATGTATGTATTTATAAGCTGCCCCCAAAACCACGCCTCTTCCTGGAAGGCACAGCCTTCCTCATCTCCACTTTTCTAATTCTCTTCCTTCTCAACTCAGCTCTAGTACTACTTCCTCCATGAAGTCTTCCTTGATCTTTTTCCTCCCTTGAGAAAGATGTTTCTTTACCTTTTCCTAGAGCACTATTTCAAGACTAACCTTTTGCATCTTTTATCTTGTGATATACTTGTATGTGTATAGAATCCTAGAATTGGAAAGCATGTCAGGCACCATTGGGTCCAACCTATACCTAAACAGGGATCCCTTCTATGACATACTTTGCACAAGTGGTCATCAAGCCTTAGCTTAAAAATGACCAGTGACAGAGAGTCCCCAACTTCCTCAGGCAACCCATTCAACTCACGGAGAGCTCCAGTTGCTTGGAAATGATTCCTGACATCAAAAGCTGTCTGTCTCCAGAAATTTCCAACCATTGTTTCTGCCCTCTGTGACCAATTAGAACAAGTATAATCTCTCTTCCACATTAGACCCTTTTAAATATTCAAAAAGAGTTACGTCTTCCCTTTTCCAGACACAGAGCCACAGCTCCTTCAGCCAGAACTCATGAGGCATCATCTTCATCATCCCATCTGCCTTCTTTTGGACCTTCTCCAGCTTGCCAAATAATAAAATTTCTGAGATGAGGTACTGTGGACTGAATACAGTCCTTACTTTCCTCACAGAGTTGTTGTGAGGAAAGAACTTTGTAAAGCTTTCAATGAATATGAGTTATGCTTCTCCCACCGACACCACATACCCTTGGAACCCTCCTTTCCAATAATTAAAACCTTACCTAATCCTCTAAATTTCATCTTTCATTGTTTGTGGTGGCAAAGAGCTGAAAACTGCAGAGATGGCCATCAAATGGGGAATGGCTAAACAAGTTGTGGCATGTGATTGTTATGGAGTACTACTGTGCTATAAAAAATGATGAGCTTAATGATCTTAGAAAAACATGGATAGACTTGCACAGAATAACAAAGAGCAAAATGAGCAGAACCAAGAGAATGTTTTATACAGTAATGGAATAATTTTAAGAACAGCTTTGAGTGATTAAGTCATTTTAATTATTGTAAATAACAAATTAACTACAAAGGACATATGAAGGAAGATACTATCTGCATCCAGGGAGAAAGAGAAAGAGAGAGAGAGAGAGAGAGAGAGAGAGAGAGAGAGAGAGAGAGAGAGAGAGAGAGAGAGAGAGAGAGAGAACTGACAAACAAAAGTATGTATAGAATTATTTTACATACACATAAATATCTATATCGATCTTTCTATCCATCTCATGTATTTGTGTCTAATGGTAGCCATCTCTAAGGTGGGAGGAGGAAGGGAAGAAAAAAAGAGGGGAAAAAAGAAAAAAAGAAATTTACATGCTAACTTTATTATATATTTAAAAGGAATAGCAAATTGTACATAATACATTTGCAGTTTCATGTGTAATCTTTTATTATTATTACTATACTATGTTACAGAAATGCTTGTTTTATTCCACAGAGTAAAAAGAAAATAAATAAAAAATTAAGAAAATAAAGCAAACTAAGTGAAACCTGGCACACAGTAGGTAATTAATAAATGCATTGACTTTCCTCTGTTGTCATTTCATTCCTCACAATCCTCTCTTGTAGGTTGTCCTGCTCCAGTTCTCTCCTGATCCACCAGAGTCCTCAATCATCTTGTCTCTTCAACATCATTGTTTTGATGCCATTGCTTAACAAATGTGGTACCAAGCACTGGAAGAATTGTGATTCCCTGGAGCACTTGTGAAAATTGGGAACAATTTTAGATGGTCCTTGACAGGGTAGGCTATGTTCTACCTTTGTAGTTCTGCCTCAAGGAAGCTGACCCTCTCCTAACAATTCACATTCAGTTCAGCATTTGTGAAAGACTTTTTTGAACAATAACCCTATGAGGTTAGTATACAGCTGTGTCCATTTGACAGATGAGGAAGTTGAAGTTTAAAGATGTTATATAACTTGCTCTTAATCCCAAAACTAGCACGTACCAAAATCACTATCCAAACCTGGCTCTTCTGAAGCCAAGACCAGTGCCTTAACCACTACTATTTAGTAGGATATTTCTCTGGTCCAGAAGCTTTCCTAACCTTGGTGCGCCCTCACCTACCCTTCTCCTAGACTATAGAAAGTGACTACCCTAATAGATGAGTGGTCAAAGGATATGAACAGGAAACTTTCAAAAGAAGAAATACAAAATATCAACAATTATATGAAGAAAACTCCAAAGCACTAATAATAAGAAAAATGCAGATCAAAACAACTCTGAAATTCTACTACACATATTAACACAAATGATAAAAGAAGAAAAGAACAATTGTTGGGAGGGTCTATTGGAAGACAGGCACACTAATGCACTGTTGGTGGATTTGTGAATTGGCTCTGGAAAGCAATCTAGAACGATATTTTAAAAGTCACTAACTCATGCATATTCTTTGACCCAGAAACACTACTCTAGGGCATATGGTCCATTGTATATATTAGGCATATATTCTACAAGAAGTCAAAGACAGAAAGTACAAAAATATTTATATCAGCACCTTTTGCTGTAGCAAGGAACTAGAAACAGTGGGTGTCCGTCAGTTAGCAAACAGCAGAATGACTAACAGTGTATGAACTTAATATAATATTTATGTGCTGTAGAAAATAATATGATGGACTCAGAGAAACCTGGAAAGACTTGTAAGAACTGACCAACAGTGAGATTAATAGTTAAGGAGAATATTTAGTTTTGGCCACAATTTAGTTGATGGCCACAATAATGTGAAGGAAAACAACTTTGAAAGATGTTAGAACTCTGATCAATTCTATGTTTTGGTTTTTTTTTTTTTTTGCTTTTTTTGGAGGGGAGGATAGGGCAATTAGGGTTAAGTGACTTGCCCAAGATCACACAGCTAGTTAAGTACTAAGTGTCTGAGGCTGGATTTGAACTCAGGTCCTCCTGACTCCAGGGCCGGTGCACTATTCAGTGTACCACCTAGCCACCCCCAACTGATCAATTCAGTGCACAATCATGACATCAGAAAATTGATCACAATGTTTCCTATCTCTGATGGACCAGAATTTCAAGCTGGTATATGTTTAAAAACATATGGAGAATATATCACATTGTTTTACTTCATTATACTTACTTCTTACAAAGAGGTCTTCAATGGGAGTTGGGAAGAGGTCATTTGTAGCAAGAGAAATGCAAAAAAAGAAAGAAAAATGTCAATAAACATTTTAAGTCAGAAGATAAAAAAGCTGAAAAGAGACATAAACAGGTTAATTTTATTATTAACACATTGTGTCGAATATATACTCTTTAAAAAACAAACTGTACATAGCAGTTCACAATCACATATACGATATCCCAACTCTTTTTTTGTTCTTCAGATCTTGCAACGTACTCATCTGTTGAGGTTTTTAAGTTCATAATAATTTTTTAAAATTAGAAAGTAACTGCAAAAAGTCATTAAACCATATTGTCATCTGCCCTCTGCTGGGTTTTTCCTGTTGCTCCTCAGACTTTAGTTCAAGAGTCTGAACAATGTGATTTGAATCTATCTTCTCAGACTAATCTTGCCCTACCAAGTCCTCTAAGCTCCCCCCCCCCCCAACTAAGCAACAGACCATCGGCCAACCGTTCCACTTTTGTTCTCTGCTTTCTGTGTTGCAGAAGCTTAGTCAGGTACAATTCCACTCCACCTTCAAAGTCCAGACCAAACACTCACCTGGTCCCTCTGGCTGGCAGCAATCTCTCCCTCTTATCTCGCATGATGCCTTTTATCTTTCTCCAGTTTTATCTTATTTTGTAATTGGGTTATTTGTGCACATATCTTACTAACAGCTGCACTATCTCCCTCGCGGGTCTCTTGTGAGACTGCAGTGAGGGCATGCATGTGAAGTGCTTGTAAAGCTTACAGGGGATAGGAGGGAGACAGGACCTGGACATAGGATTTTGTTGGTTGTAGGGAGCTTCCCTTGAGGAAACTGTTCATATCAATGTAGGTCTGCACCTTCTCTTGCAACTTACAGTCTGAATATTGAGAGGTAAAGTGTCACCCAGCCAGGATGTAACAAGACTTGAACCTTGGTCTTTCTGGCTTTGAGATCATCTCACTATCCACTATATTATGCTACCTTTCTGTTAAAACATAGGTGTCCTAAAAATCTTTGTGGAGCTTTAAACTACTAAAGCTCTAAAATCAGTTTTAATAGTTTACAACTGCACTGAGTCTTTTGGGACACTCTATTACTGTCAGGGCAGCTGTGTGGTGTAGTGGATAAGAGTATCAGGCCACCTGGAGTCAGCAAGACTCATCTTCCTGAATTCAAATCTGGCCGCAGATACTTTCTAGCTGTATGACTCTGAGCAAGTCACTTCACCCTGTTTGCCCCAGTTTCCTCATCTGCAAAATGAGCTGGAGCAGGAAAGGGCAAACCACTCCAGTATTTCTGCCAAGAAAACCCCAGATGGGGTCACAAAGAGCTGGACGTGATGAAATGACTGACTCAGGAGAATAGAAAGGGCTGCCTGGAGAGGTGGCATCTTCATTAAGATGTCAAACGACTACCACTGGTCAGGTATATTGTAGATGATACTCTTGCTTAGCCTGAATGATATCTGAGGTCTATTCCAACTTCTAAAATTCTGTGGTTTTTGATGGGGTATAGGCTCTGGAACACCCCCCCATCTCTCCTTGAATCTTTGAGGTACATGCTCTGAGAAACCCCTTGCCTAGCAAAAAATCAAATCACCCTTGAATTGACCTCATTAATTCCACCTGAGGTCCCTCCCCAAACTCATTACTGGAATTTGACCTTATTGGCTCCTCCTCTAAACCACCCCTAGATTCCTCTGTATATAAGACCCCATCTTCCCTCCATTGGAATAGCTTAGCATAGACTTGCTCTGTGTGAAAGCTCCATAAAGCAACCTAGCATAGACTGGCTCCTTAAGAGTCTACCCCATATCTTTCAATATACTTTACTTTTTCTTTGGCTGAGAAGACTTGAGTGGGATTCTTTCAGCAGGATCTGGCATGTTGGTATTTTGGGGTCTCAGGTAGCCCTAACCCTCTTTGGGTACCTCTTCAGTTTTCTTATCATGAAAGAGACTGTACCCAATGTCACAAAAAGCTGGAGACTGAATCACCAGTGTCCTGACTTCCCATCTACCAGTTTTTCTACTCTACTGGCTTATACTGTCTGCTATACATTTGTATTTGCTATGCAATTGACATTCTAGGGTGACCCAAGACAGTGGGTAACAAACTAGTATCCATTCCATGAAAAAAGTGAATGATGAGCCAAATCAATGCTTTCCAAAGTATTATAGAGGGCTAAAATGGATGGCACCAGAAGTTTTAGGTGCTCTGATACTGAAGGATCACTTGATTATTCCAAAGGCATTGCTGTAACACAGGTATCATCTGGAAAGTTCATATAGACCAGTGCTTTTAAAATGAACAGAGAATCAAAAAGCTTCCCTAGGAAGAAGATAGCTCCCTGTGGAGAATAAATAACTTGCCTGGAACTATGCAATGAGTTAGTTAGAAACTAGAGGTTAGAAATCAGGTGCTCTTTCAACCTGGTTGCAGACAGCTGGCTCCAGTCTGTTGTAATTACCACCCCTACAGACTCAGGCCCCCAAAGGGGCCCCAAACATTAGGCAGAGTCCCAAGGAAGTAAATAGGGTGGGCTGAAGACTTGATTGAAAACAAACAGTGGAAATGGTATTTGAAAATGTATCAAATAGTTGAACTACAGCATAGTGTCCTGTCTCTGGAATTTGCTCGTTATATGGACCAGAGAAAGTTAATTGGCAGTTAATTGGTACAGTGGATAAAATCACAGTTACTAGATTTAGAAAGATCTGAATTCAAATTCAGCCTCAGATACTTACCAGCTGTGACCCTCAGGTATTCACTTTTAACCTTAGTCTCAGTTTCCTCATCTGTAAAATGGGGATAGTAATAGTACCTATCTCCCAGGGCTGTGGTGAGATATCAAAAGCGATAATCATTGTAAAAGTGCTTAATACATGCCCGGCCCATAATAGGTGCTATATAAATGTTATGTAACCTCAGGAATAGTGTGTGTGTGTATATTATATATATGTACATATATATAATATACATATATACTGTTATTGTTACTTAACTTTTCTGAACCTCAGTTTCCTCATATCCAAAATGAATAAAATAATATTTGAATTATTTGATATGGTTGTTGTGAAGAAATTGCTTTATAAAACTTAAAATATATAAATGTATGTATCATAGGTTTAGATTTGGAAAGGACCTTCGAGGTCATATGGTTTGATCACATTTTACAGATGAGGAAACTGAGGCCCACAGAGAGGACGTGACTCACACTGGGGGATTAGCATGACATTGATATCAATGGCGTCATTTTGATACTTCCTCAAACACACAAATCCAGCCATTCCTCAGCTTACTCATTTCACATAACCTTCTCCTCCACCCCACCTCAGGCACACACAAAAGTGGTTATGTTCTTGACCTGGGTGATGTCCACAAGTACATCACTTGCATGTCCGGAATTGTGGTATTAATTCCCTTATGTGATCAGTCTATTGTCATCCCACCTCTCTCTTTGCCTTGCAACCCCAAACCCTGTTCTTCTTCCATAGCATGACCTCCAGTCCCTCAGTTCTCTTCCAGGCTATACCCCTGTACCAGCTACACTACATGCTCTCTTCTTTATCCTAACTCTTTGATGAATCAGATCAAAACACATATTTCTGATGGTCTTAGGAAGTCAGACACCACTCCTCTATCCATCTCCAGGGGGGTCTGCCCACATGCAGATATGCCCACATGAGTATTAAAGGGTCATGCATTAGGAAGGCTGAGAACCACTGCTCTATAAGGACTAGGGGTCTGACCACAACTACTCTACCATCTACTTGAAGAAAGAAGAAAAACGAAAGGAAGGAAAGAGTGAGAAGGAAAGGAGGGTAGGAGGAAGAAAGCAGAGAAGAGGAAGAAAAAAGAAAAACAGAATTTCAGGAAACAGGGACTAGAATTTCAGGAAACCTTTTCTCATTTAGCTCAAGAAAGGAAGGAGCTAGTAGGATTCTCCAATCTGCTCTGCATACATAATACAGTCCAGAAAAGCCACTGACAGATTTTACAGAGGATAAAAAGTATAGGGAAAATTAAACATGTTAAGGATATTGGGGATAGGTCTCAATGATCATGCTAACTTTAGAGAGAACTGCCATGCTTTCTCCTGAAATATCCCTCAGAGCCTAGGTCAGTTAGTCTAACGGTGTTTTTCTGATGATTGTATGAACCAGGAAAACAGAGATCTTAGTGATAAGGATGGAATAGAGGACGGAGGCTGTTGATAACTTTTTTTTATTGACTTGTTTATTTACTTTTAGTTTACAAGATTCAGTTTTAGATTTTCTCCCCTCCCTTCTTCCCTTGCCCCCATGGTGGCGTACAATCATGTATGGGATCTGCAAACATTTTCACATTGTACAATAGTTTGGTTGTATAGAAGCATTGTAACCAATGGAGCAAATAATGGGAAAGGAAAAAAAAGAAACAAA
>CM053596.1:85128533-85159165 GCA_028646575.1 Pseudocheirus occidentalis | reverse complement strand
AAAAAAATCTTGATAAGTTAGAATGATAAAGTGATTCACATATAATATTGATTAGGAAGAAATGTAAAGACCTACTTGTGTAATATACAACTCCAAACAGCCAATTACAAAATGGGGAAATGTGGCTAAGCAGCCATTCCTTTGAAAAAGAACTGGGGATTTTAGCAGCCTGAGAGTTTCATGTCATGCTCTGTCACTGTGGGACCTAGCTATCAAAAAAGCTAATGCAGTCTTTGGCTACATTTCTAAAAGAATCAGATTCTGATTTGCATTAGTAGAGCTAGTTTCTTATTGGGAGTTCCCTACCAGTGAAATCACAGGTCCAGTTCCTGTTCAGTCCCTACTCCTATTTCCTATACAAAAAAGCACAAATATATGTGTGTATGGGGGGGTCAGGGGGTAGCACTAGCAGCTATGGAGACCTGAAAAGGTTTCCTTAAGATGGTGGTTCAGTTGAGAGTTGGAGAAAATTAGTTATTCTAAGAGATACAAGGAGGAAGTGAGTGCACTCCAGGCATGGAGGGCAGCCAATGTGCAAAGGTACAGAGGTGGGAGATGAAGTATTATGTATAAGGAACATTAAGAAGGTCAGTTTGGTTAGCCCGTAAGGTAATGTGTAATAAGTCTGTAAGGACAAGCAGAGACTGGTTTTGAAGGACTTTAAATAGGTGTGTATACTTGAACCTAGATGACTAAAAAGAAATCTCTATTTTCCATTGAATCCTAGAATCATCCTGGTCATTTGTCCTGAGTACTGTCTCTAGAAACAAGTCTAGTACATCATCTCAGAAAGCTATCTGGACCCTTTTCTTCACAGAAATTTCTGTTGATAAATGTTCCAAACATTTTACAACCCTCATAAATGCCCTGTTCTTTCTAAGAGCTAATCTAAACAAAGTTTCATATTATCATGCTTCTATAAAATATATGGTAGATAGCAGGGAAGAGGGAGAGTTCTTCTCCCACTGGACCTCAAACATCTATGCCTTTTCTCCTGTTACGTCAGGCAGGCTCTCCAAGTGCTAGGATTATATCTTGTTTGGTTGTTTTATATTTTATGAGCTTTGTAAGATCAACAATGTTTGGGTATAATTTGCCTGTTTGTTTGTCTCTTGTTCTATGTTGAACTCTTCCCCTACCCTTCTAAGACTCTTCCAGGACATGGGAAAAAGCACTAAGCATTTCAAAATTGAGTTTTGGAAGGAGTGAGCTGGGTCTTGTGATACTCTAATGACTAAGATATTCCCTGAATACCTACTTCTCTGTTAGCCATTTGGTGACCCAAGTGGTTGGCTCAGTCTTGTGGTGAGTTGGAATAGGGAACAATGCCATAAAAGTCACCCAGGGAGAACTGTTCACACTCCAACTCAACATTCAAGGACAAAGTCAATTTCTTTGACTTCTCTTGATGGATACATCCAGCAAAGAGGAAAATTTAAGCCTCTAAAATCTCTTCCTCCTTTTTCTTGACTTAAGTCAACCACCCACTCCTTTCTCTGTTCTCTGTCCTTCTCACACCACTGTCAGATCGCTTGTATGATTAATAGCAAAGTGATTCCACCCTAACTCGGTATGTAATTCTATTCAGCAACCTTTTATTGGGCCCTTGCTATGAGCAAGGAACTGGGTCAGGGACAATGAGAAGATACAAGGGTAAAATAGTCCCTTCTCCTAAGGGGACTAGTGTTTTAGATGTATACGCCAATATTTACTCTAGTACAAAATAAGACATTATATGAAATAAAATGTACAGGCCATGTTGTATGGGGCTTTGAGGGAGAGAAATCATGAGTAAGGGCATCTTGGAAGATTCCATGAAGAAGGCAGTATTTGAGTTTATGCTTTGAAGGATTGGGAAGATTTCAGCAGATAGAAACGTCAAGGAAGACCATTACAGGCAGAGGTAATAAGATAATACTACCTCATCCATTAATCCCTTGCCCCCTAACCTTTTGTTGTTCCCATGCCTCCCCATCCAATTCACTCTATCTTTTTATACACCCAAGCTGCCAAGTACTGTTGAAAGAATCCATACCCCTTTGATGACTGAGTTCAATGAATTTATATTAATCCTATTGAGCCTCAACTGCATCCTCACCAATATTCACCAATCCTTTTATTTCTATTTAACTGACCTCCTATATACTTCCTATAGCGATGGTTCTAAAGCTTTTCCTCTTTAATTAAACCTTCAAATCTATGCTTATTCCTCTCTTTAGCTTTCTGCCTTATACTTTGCTAAGAACTTTGAAGCCATCCACAAGCTCACTCCTTCCCAACTCAGACAGAGTCATTTTGTGCCTTGGCTTAGTGACTAGAGTTCTAGAACTAAATAGAGTCAGGGGAACCTGAGTTCTACTTCAAACTGTTGCTATCTGTATGTAAGGGCAAGTCCCTTAACCTCATTGTGCCTGAGTCTCTTCCTCTGCAAAATTAAAGGGTTGGACTAGATGGCCCTGAAGATTCATTCCCATCTCTAAATTATAATCCTGGGATCCTTCATCCTTTCCCCTGATCTCAGTGAGACAGCCCTTCATTGTAATCTTGGAATCATTTCCAGTGTCCTCTGAAAACTTGCTCCACAGATTATCTTTTCTGTGTGTTTTTATTGCTGTCTCCCTCTGTTTCTCTCCAAACTACATTTCCTATAGACATTTCAACTCTGCATGTTCAAAAGGGAATCATCATCTTTCCTCTAAAACTTACTCCTTTCCTCACTTTCTCTATTACTGTCAAAGACACTTCCATCTTTCCAGTTAACTCAGGCTTTTAACCCCAATGTTATTGTCAATTTCTCCCTCTCTCTCTCTCTCTGTCTCTCTGTCTCTCTGTCTCTGTCTCTGTCTCTCTCTGTCTCTGTCTCTCTGTCTCTGTCTCTCTGTCTCTCTCTCTCTTACTCTCTCTGTCTCTCCTCTCTCTCACACACACACATACACACATCTAATCATTTGTCAAATTTTGCGCTTTATTTTCCCACAACATCTCTTGCATATGTCATTTTTTTCCCCACTTATATAGGCAATGACCCTAGCTCATGACCTAACCACTTTTTGCCTCCACTCTTGTAAAAATCTTCTAATTGGACTGTCTGCTTCAAATATCTTTCCCTTCCAATCCATCCTCCAAACAGCCACCCAAGTGATTTTTCTAAAGCACAGGCCTGGCCATGTCACTCCTATCCTAATGATTCAATAAACGCCAATGGCTTGCTGTTACCTCTACAAGCAAACATAAACTGTGCTGTTTGTCATTTGAAGACCTTCTTTACAACCTGGTCCCTTATTATCTTTCTAGTCTTACTACTTCTGTCCACTTACTTTCTGGTCCAGCCACACTGACTGACGTGTTCCTGTTGTTCCTTATAAACAACACACCATCTCCCACCTTCATGCACTGGCTACCTCCCATGCCTGGCATACTCTTCCTCCTTGCCTTTGCCTCTTAGATTTCACCTTATACAGGAGGACTTTGCTGGTTCTCCCAACTGCTAGCACTTTCCTCTCCAACTTGTCTTTCCACCTATTCTATATGTATCTTGTCTGTATATATGTAAGTCGAAGCGGTTCCTTTTGGACCTTAAGCTCCTTAAACGTAGGAACTGTTTTTACTTTTTCTCCATATCCCAAGCACTTAGCATAGAGTGTGGCACATAGTAAATGCTTAGAGGCAGCCAATGGTTTAGTGAATAGAGGGCTGGGCCTGGAGTCAGGAAGACCTGGGTTTAAAATGGGTCTTATATACTCACTAACTATATGGCCCTGGGCAAGTCATGTACTTTCTATCTGACTGTAAAATGAGGAAAATATAGGACCTACATCACAGGTTTGTTGTGAAGGTCAAATGACATAATATTTCTAAAGTTCTCAGCACTGAGCCAGACATACAGTGGGTGGTATATAAATGCTTATTCCCTTCCCTTCCCCCTTCCTCCCTTCCCTAATAAATACTTGTTAATTGATTTATTGTATCTCAGTCTTCAATATCCTCTTCTGAATACTCCATCTCTATCTACAAATATGCTCAGATATTCATTAACTTAAAAAAACAACCCAACTTTCCCTAGACTTTTCTATCCCCTCAAGCTATCAGACAGTATCTCTTCTCCTCTTACAGCCAAACTTCTATACTCAGCTATCTTCACTTTCTCGCCATCCACCCACTCACTGGACAGCTACTAAGACTTTGCTACCTAACAATGAAACCTTAAATGGAGACCCAGTGGTCTTTTCTTATTCATCCTTTACCCCCATTGGAATGTAAGCTTCTTGAGGACAAGAAGCTTACATTCCAAGTGCTTAGAATATATAGTAGGTACTTAATAAATGCTGAGTGAATGAATGATCAACTATCTATGTTCACTGTGCTAGGATCTAGGGTTGGAAAGTCAAAAATTAAATAGTCCCTGCCTCTATGGAACTTATACTCTCCTTGATCTTTCCTTCGGTAGCTTGACACTGAAGACTCATTCCATCTTGCCTTTGACTTCTCCACTGACTTTTATGACAATGCTTTCTCCCAGTTTCCCTCATGTATTTCTGCTCCATCTCTTTCACAGTTCCATTTTCCTCCCCCCAGTCCCTAAAAAGAGATGTCCCCAAGGTTCTAATTAAAGCTTTTTTTCTTTTCTCTCTCTACACTGTCTTCTTTGGAATATAAAGCAGTCTCTGTGGTTTCAGTTATCTTGGAAGGAGGGTTTACACCAGAGTTATATATAGAATAATAGTTGTATGTATAATAATAGGGAGGGTATCAAACTAGAGTTATATGTGCACATGTATATGTGTGTATTTGTATATATGTATGTGTATATACACATGCATATGTACATACATGTGTGCATGCATATAAAATATATTATCCATTTTGTATTATATGTGTGTGTATGTATATATACTGGAGTGACACCCTCCCTTCAAGATAATTGAAACCATGGATACATACATATACATATACATATGTGTGTGTGTGTGTATATATACACATATATACACACACATACTCATATATACATGAATGCTTTGCAGTACTGATGAAGATTTTCAGATCTTATAGGTTTACTGGAATTTCTTGTGATAATGGTTTTGTATAGCCTTGAATGAAAAAAAAAGCATGTTCTGTTAGTAAAGTTAAGTTTTTCCAAACTTCAATATGCTAGCATTTGTATTACCTTGCCTAAGACAAGAATTTTTTCTTCATAATGGTGTTTTGCAGCTGGATTTTTTTTATTGGCCTTCTCACTGTTCTTCCAACCTCAAGAGGCTTACACTGCCCTACAGAGGAGTCAGTAACAAGCCCTCTAACCATCAAGTCTCTCTCAAGGTCTTTGTTTTCTGAGGATTAATTAGCTGGTTTTTCAGCAATAGTTTTTCAGCTGTAGATGTTTTTCATTTTTCAGCTTCACTTTGCTTTGTGCTTTAGTGAAAGTGATTATGTTTTATTATTGACTTGAATGATTCTTGACTTCCCTTCACCATTCACCACTCTGACAGTCACTGAAGTGTACTCTCTAAGAGCTAGGGGGGTCATATCCAGTCATTCCGATCTATATCTTACCACTGGATCCAGATGGCTCCAGAGGAGTGAGATTGGTGACTTTGCACAACCGTGCCTCACTTAAATTCAATTCACTTGCGTGTCATGGCATCACCTTCCTGATGTCATGGTCTTCTTCAAGAACAAAGAACAACCAACAACAATTCTTTAAGAACTACAAAATTACACATTTCATCAGCCTTACGGTTATTGTTAAAACCCACCTGATTAAAAATGGGACGGAAGTAAATAGTGAAAACACAAATAAGTCACAGAGATCTAAATGAAGATGGCGAAACCAGCTCAATTCAGTTTCATCTAGTCAAAGCCCACTATTCTGAATTAGCTTAATGTCAGAAGAAGTATATACCCATGACAAGATAAAGCCACATTAAAATTTTTACTTGATCCAAGTAATTTTCACACTATGTAACCAGTTACAATTTATAAAATGCTTTCTGGTACATCATATCTCTGTTATTCTTACAACAATCTTGCTGAGGTAAGCAGAAATTACCATTTTTTTCAGATTAGAATAACCAAGGTTTATAAATGTAAAGTAGCTTGGCCAATGCAATTAATATATGGTAGAGATGGAATTCAATCCCAGGTTTTTAATCTA
Organism: Pseudocheirus occidentalis; assembly: GCA_028646575.1. NCBI lineage: Eukaryota > Metazoa > Chordata > Mammalia > Diprotodontia > Pseudocheiridae > Pseudocheirus > Pseudocheirus occidentalis. The sequence goes on along the minus strand of CM053596.1, from coordinate 85,153,011 downwards.
CAAATTCAATGTCTTTCCAGACTAAGAAAAGATGCAGAAAAGCACATGGCATGTCTGGGGATCAGGGAGGAGTTCATATTTTTCTGGACCATTAAAAAATATGTAGAAAAATTGCAGAACATAAAAATTAGAAAGGTAAGAAGGCCTTGAATGCCAACATGAGGCTCACTTACTTTACATCTGTGCTTCATTCAGGGTGGCCCTTGTGGACCTGATAAATGTGCAAAGAGGGTCCTAGGGCCCTGTAAATCCCTTCCAGACCCACCCACAAACTCAGCAGCAGCAAAGCTGGGGGCCTTCTGTGGATTGCCAGTCACAGCTGGCTCATGGGACATGCAGTTCATGGCTGCCTCGGGCTGCAGTTGCTAAGTGGGGAAATCAAAGGTTTGGCACTGACTGTCTTTTATCATTTTGAAACATTTGATCTCCTGCCAAGAAACGTGTACAGCATTTGCATCAGCTTGAGATGGCTATTTTGGAGAGTTTATGGAATTATGGCACCACATGTTTTAAAGCTTGCGTGCACCCAGCCCTTGTGGTCTCCGGATGTATCTATGAAAACTCTTCAAATGTTGTATTTTCTCTTTCTTAACAACTAAAATTTCCAACACTGGGATTTACCATTTTTTGCCTTAGTTCTCCCTATGATTGGATGACTTTGAGCAAGTCACTTCTTCAGCTGAGTTTTTGTTTCCTTGTCTATACAATGAGGTGAGCTTTATCTAGCCAAAAAGCCCATAGGGCACTTCCCAAACTAATAGGGTACACTTGCTCCATAGCGCACCTTCTCAACCTGGACTATCAGTTTTACCTCCTCTCCTTACAGGCCTTAAGCCTGTCAGTGAGTTGGGGGATGTCTGCTTCAAGAATGTGAAGACCTCCCCCAGTGAAATGGGTAGATGAGAACAGTTTGTTCCAAGGGTTATGAAGGCAGCAGAAGCAGGTGCTATGGAGCACTTAGAGCTTGGTCATACATCAAAGATGCCAAGGTCATCCACTGAATCTCAGGCCATCACTAGTCATCTTGACTTTTGTCCTGGACTTCAGGGCTCAGGAAGAGAAAGTGAGGCTGATGACTTTGATCCACTGTGCCTCACTTAAATCCACTTCATGCACAAATCAAGACATCATCCTGGGATGTCACTGGTCCTCTTCAAAAATGAAGGACAAACAAGAAACAACGACAATAACAAAATCAACTTTACCTCCTCTCCATTAGTAACCTGGATTTAGCCCTGGATCCCTCAGCTCTGATACATGAGCTTTTGCCTTCTCTTTTTTCCTCAGCTCTCCATACCATTTGCCAATCAGTGCCAGGCAAGGTCTATTTCAGCTCCCCTTTCTGTATTGTCTCACACCATTAGAATGTAAGTTCCTTAAAGGCAACGACTTTCTTTCCTGCTTATGTTGATATACCCAGTACTTAGAATAGTCCTTGGCACATAGTAATCTGTGCATGTGTGTATACACATATATAAACATCTATGTGCTAGATATATACATATGTAAATATATATATTACATATATACATATGTAAATATATTAGGTTATACCAGATGATATCTGTTCTTGCTTTAAATTCTGTGATTTTATTCAGGTGTGTTGCCTCTTTAGCGTAAACTCAGTTTGTAAAAATCTGAGCTTGTGTAGCAGACAAAAGTGTGAATGAATATTCTTTATAAAAAATTCTTTGGTGGGTCAAAGATTTTCTTTACATAGTGAATTCTAATGCAATGCAATTCAATTCATCAGGTATTTATTAAATACCTGCTATATGCAAGACACTCTTCTAGGTATTAGACATACAAAAACAAAAAGGCGAGCTTCTGCTTTCAAGGAGTTTGCACGATACTGGGGGAAGACCAGGTGCACTGGTAAGTTAATGCAAAATATACACAGAATCCATTTTAAAAAGCAATTTGGCCAGGGTGTGGAGATAGTTTCAATAATTTACAGGATTAGGAAAGGCCTCATGTAGAAAATAACCCAGGAACTGACCTTTGAAGGGAGATAGGAGTTCCAAAAAGTAGAGGTGAAGACGGAGGGAGGGGAGATGTGTCTTTTTTTTTGTAATCAATTTTCTAAAAGAGATGATTGATTAGTCATCAGCAATGGTCATATCAACTTCTATACCTGGTTCAATGCTGATAGAAGTGATCTGTTTAACAGTTTCAGAACAATGCAAATCAATGAGGTGATTGTGGATTCTTGTCGGGAACCAGTCCCGAGTCTTTGCACCTTCACTGCAAGAAGCTTTTCTACTTTTTTGGTTTTTTTGTTTTTTGCTTTTTTTTAAGAGGGGGGAAGGTGGGGCATTTGGGGTTAAGTGACCTGCTCAAGGTCACATGGCTAATTTTTGTCTTAAGTATCTGAGGTTGGCTTTGAACTCAGATCCTCCTGACTCCAGGGCTGGTGCTCTCTCTATTCACTGCACCACCTAGCCACACGGAAAGAAGCTTTTCTAGTTGTGGTTCCAAGGGTCCCAGTGAGCATTCAAGCAAGTCCTTTCACTTCAAATTCTTTTATTTGGCCTCTGTAATTACTTAAGCACACACCTGGAGGGAATTAACCCTGCAAGTTGGTGAGGGTGAACATTAGAGGAGGCAGAGAAAGACACCAAAAGAGGAGATTTAATGTCATTCATAAGAAACAACAACTATGTCAGGTTAGCTGGAAGGCAGAGCATATGAGATAGAGTAATGGGAAATCGATCAGAAAAGACAGATTAGAGCAAGATTGGGCTTCAAATACCAAAGCAGAAGAGTTTCTTTTTTTATCCTAAAAGCAATAGGGTGCCACAGAAACTTCTTGAGGAGGGGGATGCTATGGTAAGAACTACACTTCTCATCTTGCTTAGTTCAAGGCCTCCACAGTACCTCCTGAACATCTCCAGCCCGGACACGGCTATGCCAGTCCCACTTTCCTTCCCCATTAGGATGTAAGAGTCTGGAAGACAGGGACTGTCTGCTTGCTCTTATCTATAAGTTAGGACTTTGGTATAGAGTCTGATACACAGTAAGTGCTTAATAAATGCTTGATCTATCTATCCATTTATTTATAAGATAAATAAATATAATATGTAAATATAATAAATATATGTGATAAAATGTGTAATAAAATATGTAAATATGATATGTAATAAAATATGTAAATACAATAAATATAATGAATATGTAAATATAATAAAGGTATAAGATCTATCTATTTATATATCTTCAGCAATATCAGTTTTATAGCTGTGTGAAGGTCAGATTAGAAAAGGTAGAGATTGGACATGATAATACCAGTGAAGTATCTCCTATATGGTCCAGGACAATGAGGACAAATGGTGGTGATGAAACTGAGGGGGGAGAGACAAAGATCTTAAAGACATAAAACTGGTAAGAATTAACAACTGACTGGATATGGGGGATAAGGGAGAATAAAGAATTGAGGATGACCCCAAGGCTGCAAACTTCAGGAATTAGAAGGATGGTGTTGATCTCAATAGAAAGGTGAGGGGCAATGTTGAAGAGGAAAATATTGATTTAAGACATTACTTGATTCACAAAAATTCGATTTCTATGCAATTTTTTCAGGAACCTATTAATTATTAAGTAACCTTACTTATATTTGGATTAGTCTAACTGTAACCACCTCCTTACCCCATCCCAGGAGATTCTTATTCCCATCACCTTATTTCTGATGCATTCAAACAAAATGCAAAAAGGAGTTCAACATTTGATGTTCTGTCTACAGTAGAGGGTGGCAAACAAATCCTTAACTTCTTTTAAGACCTAGCTTAACATTCATTCTTCGATAGTCTTCATAGGCACAGGCTACTCCTAAAAAGACATATGGAATCAGTTTTTTAAAAAAAGTAATTTGGTTGAGGTGTGGAGATAGCATCAGCAATTTGGTGGATTAGGAAAGGTCTTAGCAAAATGGGAGAGATGGGTTACACATATGGCCTGGCCTTACACTGGTGCCAGGAGGATGGAGGCCTGCGGGAAGAAAACAGAAGGTTAAAAGCTCCCCTATCAGAGCTAAAGGATCAAAGAACAGAGTCTAGGTTACTGGTAGAGAGGAGGTGAAGCGGATAGTCCAGCTTGAGAAGTTGCTTATACTGACTTCTCTTTGCACATTACTATACAATCTGTACTTCTCTGGCTCTCCCTGCTCCCTCTAAAATTTGAAAATAAAAACATAATAGAATTTAAAAATTAAAAGAAAAAAAATTAAAATTCAAAAAGAGGGCTCACAGATCCTTTCTGAAGGGGCCAATAAAGAAAGTAGCAGAGGGAGCAAAAACATTATTTCAGAGAACCCTTAGTCTTTCAGTGCTTACGATAAACATTTTCAAATGTATCACCGTAAATAAAATTGTTGCCTATGTGTTAATATCTGCTGCAGAGGATGAGGAGACAGAGAAGTTTTAATAGCTTAAATCTGCATTAAGTCTTTAGGGACACCTTGTATAAATAACTCAGTAAGATTCTCCAAATTAAATCAGCTTATACTCTAGTATTCAGTGGTCAATGAAAAGTGGTCAGAAGAGAAGATAAGTGGAAAATGTGTTGGAAAATGTGGTCCAGGGGTAAGAAATGAAAAACCAAAGCTTTTTGTCTATATAGCATGAATATTTTCTTTAGGAAGATAAAGTTATAAATTGCTGGACATAATGAACACCAAATAACATCACAAAAAATTGATTATATTTTCCTGTGCAGAAAGCAAATGGTAACTGATTATTGATGGGGGAGTCATTTCCAAATCAGCTGTCTCTGAGTAAGCTACCCATTAGTTAGAGGTAATAGGGAAAGACACTAGATCTGGGATTTCATTAGCACAGAGAACTCTTCCATGAGGCAATTCCTTTGCCAAAGAATTTCAGTACCTCCTTGTATCGCATTCTGTGTCACCTAGAACACTGTAAGTGATTTGCCTAGGTTCATGGAGCAAGGGTGGGTCAGAACTAGGTCTTCTTGGTTAGAAGGCCAGGTCTCGAATGCCTATGTCTCTTTTTATTTGAGTAGAAATAAAGATCAATACCAAACTATAAGAAACAATGAAAATGAGAAGACATGGCACACAACTGAGGCATGCAATCCCAACCTGAGATATTTAAATATGATATTTCCTCAAAACTATGTGAAATGAATGAGGAGAAAATGTTTACCTAGTGCAAATCAATTGTCAGTGAGGTGAACAAAAGAATCTAAAAAGTGTCTTAGCCAGAAAGTGCTTGTCTCCCTACCAAGAGGAGAGGTATGCCAGCCAAGGGAAACACCAATATAGAATGTAAACTTGTTTTTAAAACCTTATGGATGGGCTTGGTGAAAGATTATGAACAGTATCACCTCATAAAACAGTGAGAAGCAATGGAGAAAAAACAAGTTTATGGAAAGCTTGGCAAGTGATCCAACTAAACCAGATTTTTAAAAGAGCATTTAAGGGTGAAATTAGGGGGGAAAGGAACAGATCAAAAAAATGGAAGAAAAAAAATCTCTGTAAAAAATCTCCATAATAAAACTTTTCTTCTTCAGTGACATTTGGACTCTAATAACATCATCACCAACATATCAGTCAGTCAACAAGAACCTATTATTAAATGGCTGCTATATGTCAGGCATTGTGTTAAGCACTGAGGATACAAAGAAAGGTGAAAAACAGTCCCTACTCTCTAGGAGCTTACAGTCTAATATATAGTATATATTATGCAGTCTAATTATAATTAGACTGTATAATTATAATTATAATCTAATTATAAAAATAGTATATATATTATACAGTCTAATGTTACATAGATATTAAGTATTGTACAAACACAAACACGAGGCATACAGGAAAAAATGAATGTAATAGCAAGAGGGAAGGCACTAGGATTCAACCTTTTTGAAAAATATTATTTGTAAAAGGTGGGATTTTATCTGAGACTTGAAGGAAACCAGGGAACAGAAAAGCGGAAGGAGAGAATTCTGGGCATCAGGGACAGCCAGTGAAAATGTTCAGAATTCTGGAAATGAAGTGTCTTGATCAAGGAACATGAAGGAGCCCAGTGTCACTGAACTGCGGAATATATGGGAATGAATAATGAAAAAAATACTGGAAAGGGAGGTAAGGCCAAGTAATAAAAGGCTTTAAAAGACAAACAGAGGATTTTTATATTTGGTCTTAGAGGTAATATGGTACCACTGGAACTTATTAAATAGTAGAGTGACATGGTCTGATCCTCTGCTTTAGGGAGATCAACTTGACTGCTGCAGAGCTGGGGGATGCAATAGAGTGGTAAAGTCCTGAGGCAGAGACCAACCAGGAGGCTCTCTGTCTGTCTGTCTGTCTCTTCCTCTCTCCCTCCCTCTCTCTCTCTCTCTCTCTCCCTCTCTTTCTCTCTCTCTCTCTCTCTCTCTCTCTCTCTCTATATATATATATATATATAATTATATATAATATATTTATATTATAAATAATATAATTGTATAATACATTTTATATATATATATAATTCATTTGAGAGAGAGCACTGGCCCTGGAGTCAGGAGGATCTGAGTTCGAATCCAGCTTCAGACACTTAACACTCAGTGTGACCTTGGATAAGTCACTTAAACCTAATTGCCCTGCCTTCCCCCCTCAAAAAATAAGACTTAAAATAGAAATGGGGAAAGTAGCTTTTCTTTTTACCCCCAGTGCTTAGCACAATGCCTGGAACTTAGTGGGTACTTAATAAATGTTTGTTGCAACACAAAGCACTTCTTCCTTACCATTAAAAGTAAATTTACCATGTGCCAATCATCACTACACTGAATATTAAGAATACATATACAAAAGTAAAAATAGTCCCTCCCTTCAAGAAATTTACATTCTTATAGGGAGAGTTAACACAAGGGGAGAAATGGCAGGCAGCCAGGGAGGGGAAAGGTCCTGAAAATTAGAGCCAGTCCAGTACTCCAAGGGCTGCACCATCAACTGTCTCTGGTGTGTGTACCATACATGCATATAGAAATAAATTGTAAAATTGCAGATTGACATAACTTATTCATGAATAATGGCAGAATTGATTTGCTGATGATTCCAAAACCAGAGGCGCTCATGCATACTTTTGCTGATTAGTGGTTGGCTAGCCTGTTGTTGAGATGGCTGAAGAATAGGATTTGATGTGAAACAAAGCTGAGACTTTCCTGAAATAACAAAGCACCAAGGGTACCAAGAGAAGTACCCACCAGTTAGGATATTAGGACTCCAGGAGTGAATGTTTCAGAGAGAAAAGGGTTAAAAGACACCAGACCAGTGTGCCTGGTGTGGATGGCAAATCTTTTGGAATAACTATCAAGGAGATGGTTAAAGAGTTTTCTGCCCACTCCCATCAATCTTATGAGGTAGGTCATATAGGACAGATGATGTCCGAATCATGATGCCTTATAGATGAGAAAAAGGTGGGGCAGGGGGAGAAGGGGCAGGCTTAGGGATGTCTGTTAGAGCTATGCTACAAAACATTATAGGATTAAAGGAGAATATGCATGTATATACATATACATGAAGGGAATACACATTCATATAGCACTTATTAGGTAGCAGTATACTAAATGCTTTTTACAAATGTCTTGATTCTCACAACAATCATTCTACGGCTATTTCTATTTTAGTTGAGGAAACTGAGGCAAAGAAAAGCTAAGTGACTCACCCGGGGTCATAGAGCTAATAAGTGTGTGAGATTGTATTTGAACTCAGGATTTCCTGACTTCATGACCAGAACTCTTAACCACTACACCACCAATTGTCTCTGGTGTGCATATATACACACACACATTTGCACATACACAAATATATTTCTATTATATGTACACATACATATAATGTACATCCATCATTTTGGAAGGGAGAGACCCATTCTGGGGAACTTAATGGGAAGACAAGGACAAGAGTCACACAGGAGGGGGTGGGCTTGGTTGGGTTAAGATCTGCATCATGGGAGGGAATGTCCACATTGATGAGATCACAGTTCTGTTTGAGAATTTGATTACATAAAGTGCTTTGCAACACCAAATAAATGCCAGCCATTATAGTTATTTCTGTAAAGCCTCTGGTCATAGCCAAAATTTGTACCATTGCTTCTTAGACAGTGTTGAACTGATGCCAAAACAACTAAATGAAAAGTTTTAAAATTGAGTCCAGTTACTTGGCATTATAAAGACCAAAAAAAGAATTTATTGGCTGATTCCACTATTTTGTTATTTTTAAATTTTAATTCAAACTAATTTGAATATCCAAAAATACTACCTTACCTTTATATAATGCTGCAAAAGATGCATACATATATATGGTATTATTCTAAACTCAAAACTGCCCTCTGTGGTAAGCAAAAAAGATAGTTTTCATGTCTATTTTACATATGAAGAAACAGGTTCAATGAGGTAAGGTGCACCTAATCACATGCTCTGGGCCCACGGCTGCATTGATGGGGTGGGGTTGGGGGACAACTAGTACAACCCAGAAACACTGAGGTGCTATCTCTGGCTGATTTCTCGCAGGAGACAAGCCCTCACTTGGTGATACTTCCTGCTTCCCTTCCTCCATACAGTATTTTCCTGACCTTTCTCTGTGTGGGCCTCCCCCTGGCTTTGGTCTTGCTTTTGGATTCTGTCCATGACTTTCTGCCTGGTCTCTAGACTATTGGCCTTTATGAACCCTTGGATTTGAACTCAGCTTGGCTTTCCGTTTGCCCTCTTGGATCTCAGTTTATACTAAACCATTCACTCCACTCCATCCCCACCCCTGACCCCTAAGCATGTTCCCCCCTCCAGGCCTTGTAGAAAGAAAACCAAAACCAGGTCTTTTTCACTCACAATTTAGCCCTCTTTCCACTACACCATGGTGCCTGCCAAACTTAACATAGATGTTATGTATCTATGTATAGATACAGATTTCAATGATGTATAAATAAAAAGAGACAGACTTAAATGAAGATTCTTCTTCCACACCTTTACCCCCAAAGAACCATCCCATTACTCTCTCCTGGGCCAATCAGTTGGCTGATGGATGTGTTTTTCCCACAGTCCTCTGACTTTTGTGCATTCTTTTCTGAAAGAATGTATGTCAACAGCTCTTATAGAGTGATCATTGTGTGTATAGCCCCATATTGGAAGCAATGCTAAGAAATCTACATAGACTTATTCTTTAGAATGCTACTTGCTTTTCAATGAGTTTCACAAAATTTCCCCATGAATATTTATGTGTTCTAGGAAGGCAAATGGAATGAGGGTCTTCATAGGATTCAGAACAAAAAGGGACCTTAGAGGTCATCTGGTCTAACACATCCTTTTATAGATGAGGAAACTGACAGCAAGAAAGGTTAAGTGATTTGATACATACATACATGCATACATTTAAATATATAAATATAAGTATAAACACACATATATACATGTACTCATGCATGTAGATGGAGACTGGAGTCTGAATTCCCCAATTCTGCATATAAGGCCCTTTTCATTGAATCAACTGCTGAGACAAATAGCATTTACATTTTCAACCTGGGACTTCTAGAAGTACAGTGCTTCAACACAAAGAAATGATTCTCTAATGATGGAGTTTGAATTCTGGTTCTGCCACTTTCTACCCGTGTGACCTTGGGCAAAGCACTTAGTCTCTCTAGGCCTCAGTTTTGGCAATTATAAAATGAGGGGATTGGTCTAAATCTTCTATACAGACCCTTCCAGCTCTAAATTTAGAATCTCATGATAGTTGTGAAAAGTTAATAAAAGGTTTTGCTAGGCAAAGAACCATCATTCCTGGGGAACCCTTCAAACCATGTCACATCTATGTCTAAGACTGACCCTTGCTATGCCAAATAACTACAAACAATTTTAAAAAAAATTTATCCTCTCACCCAATCAATTTTGTCAATTTACTCTTCACTCCTCCCAATGTCCTATAGATAAAAAATAAATATGTCTATTTCCCAGTAGGTATAGATCAGCAGTACCCAGACTCTCAGGAAGCCATTATATATTTCTAACTATATATATATAATTATAGTGGGAGTGGGGGTGATGCTGATTGGCGGCAGAATATCAAATGTTGAATGAAGGAATATTATTACCAGCTTTGCTGTCTTCCCTGCTAACAATCCTAGGACAAATTACAGAGAATCTTAGTGTTGAAGCAGGAAGGAATGGCTCTTCCAACAATCAACTTGGAGGTCTACCAGATAAAGCTTATTCATAGGGTCAGCCTTAAGCATAGGCATGATATAATTTGGCTTATAGTGTTCGTCTTTTATTTATTTAATGGAATTGAATTGATCTGGGGCTTCAAGATCTACTCGCATATGTTGATTCACTGATTATGATGGAGTACCACCTCTGGGAACCCCCTTGAACCCTCCTTGAATCTTCCCACTTGATGAAGCATTTGACTAAGGCCATAAGCCTTTCATTATCCTAGACCCAAATCCCTGTTACTCTTAACCTAGCCTAGCCTAGCCCTCCATTGTCCAGCTACATCCCACCCTTGATTCCAGCAAAATCTTTCTCTTGGTTCCTGGAGCCTAACCTCAGTCTCATCAAGATCCTTCTTGGATTTCTCCTCAAGACCTCTCCAAACCCCTGCTCTAGACCACCCCTACATCTCTCCCACAGTCTTTCTGTATATAAGATCCATCTTGCCTCCATGAAGGTGCTGAGATTCAGTCTAACTCAGACTCATTCTGTGTCAGATTGTTCTGGCCTGCTTGTCAATACAAGCATCACAAACACTCAGGTTCCTTAAAAGTCTACCCATTATGGCAAATCTCTAATAAACTTTGTTTTACTTTGAGAGAAGGCTTGAGTCCAATTCATTTGGCAGGACCTGGCATGTTGGTATTTTGGACTCTCAAGCACCCCTAAACTCCAAACCTCAACAATTGGACCAAAAAGTTAGCATTAATAGGTAGACACCAACTTTCAAGGTGGCTAGTAGAATACTAAGGAATCTATGTTTGGCTTTGCGTTATTTAACAGTTTTATCAATGACTTGGATAAAGGCACAGAAGGCAGGCTTATGACATTTGCACATGACAAAACTGAGAGCAATAGCTAACACAATGGATTATGGGATCACTATCCCAAAAGATCTCAACATTGGCTTGAATCTAATAAGTTGAAATTTAATAGAAATTTAAAAATTTAACAGAAATAATAGAAATATCCTTTGGATTCCCAGACAGCTTCACATGCCCAAGATCAAAGAGGTCTGACTAAACAGCAGCTCATCAGAAAAAAAGATGTGTTGGTTTTAGTGGAATACAAACTCAACAATCTGTGTCTTTTTCATTTGATTTTTGTCTTCAAATCCCCAGGGCCTAAAACAGAACCAGGAACACAAAAATGGTTATTATTTGATTAATTTGAGAGTCTTCAGTACTCCATTACATTCCCTTCCTGAGTGGCAGGAGAAGATTGTAGAAGAAAGAGCATAAAAGACTTGAGTTGAATAACAAGGAGATATTTATGTAAGGTAGTTAGGTTCCCCCACTCCCCCGCCCCGGGTCTGGAGTCAGAAAAACCTGAGTTCAAATTTGACCTTAAACACTTAATACCTATCTGTGTGACCCTGGGCAAGTACCTTAACCCTGTTTGCTTCCATTTCCTCATCAGTAAAATGAGGTGGAGAAGGAAATGGGAAGCCACTTCAGTGTCTGCCAAGAAGACCCCAAATGGGGTCATGAAGTATCAGATATGACTGAACAGCAACAACAACAAATGTACATGATACCCAAAGGTTTGGACTAATGAGGAAAGTCAGGGAGTATATTTGGAGAGAAGAAATTTGGTAAAATACAGATAATTTTAGAAATAATCTCCTGGTCCAAACAATTTATATAGATTCTATTTCTGGGTTCCATGAGAAAAAATTAAAAGATGAGTAAGATCAAGGAGGATGAAAAAGGATTAAGGTTTAAGGACGAGAAAATGAAGAATCATGAAAGTGAAAAAGAAGTAACAAGGTTACATATTAAAAAATTAACAAAAGGCAAAGTCAATTAGAAGAGTAGATTAGTAGGTGGAACAAGGTGGTGAAATACCTAAGAAATTGGTCTAAGGGGGAAAGGGAGATAGGTGTGACTGGGGAGTTGTTGAAACTAAGGAAAGGAAATTGAGTTTGATTGTTGAAGACATGAAGAGATGATTTTGTTGTTGTTAAGCCATTTTTCAGTCCTATCTGACTCTCTGTGACCCCATCTGGGATTTTCTAGGCAAAGATTCTAGCATGAATCACTATTTCCTTCTCCAGCTCATTTTACAGATAAGGAAACTGAGGCAGAGTTAAGTGACTTGCCCAGGGTCACACAGTTAGGAAGTGTCTGAAGTCAGATTTGAACTTAAGAGATTAGTCTTTCTGACTCCAAGTCAAGCATTCTCTCCATTACACTACCTAGTAGCCCTTAGAAATTTAAACCAGGCCTGAGAGGTTATGGGGCTGGGGAGGGGGGGTGCGAAATATCAACTAGTATGTAGACTAAGGGAAATTTTGTAGTGACTTGCATATAGTATGCAATGTCTATACCACATCCCTATAACTAAATATCTGTGTTCTAATGAGATTGGAAAACAGATCACAAGTTTGGCATCATACCATAAGTATGTAAGACTTAAATTATCCAGGTAACAGATCTCAGTTAGATCTCTCTTCCTCTCCTTTCCCCTTTCATGTCCTCTTCCCTTCTTACCCCCCAGTAGAAAAGTGTGCGTGGTCAAATTTGAACTCAGGTCCTCCTGACTCCAGAGCCAGTGTTCTATCCACTGCTGCCCCCTTTAGAAGATTTTTAAAAGAGATGTACAGAAGATGAAAGAAAGGCCAGGTAACAGAATGCAACATCTCCTTCTAGGCTACGTCTCACCTGCCACTCAGACTGGCAGATCCGGTTCTCAGAGGGTAGCTGGCTACTTTTCTCCTTAAGGTTCTAGGCATAACACTGAGAAGTTAGGTTTTTTCTCATAGCTACCATCTAGTGTACTCTGTCCAATAAAGATGAGTGACAGGAAGCCAGCCAGAATTAAGTAGTATTTAATAAAGTGGTATATAGTAAGAAGGGTTATTTTTAAAAAGAGTTGGCACTAAACCCTCACAACTCTATGATACATTGTCTCCTAGCAACGACATACTTGTTCCCTGGGGAAAGGGGGCTCAAGCTTAAACAATATATGTGACAAAATAGCCCTTGGTTGCTGGAACTCCTGTTCTCCCTTCTGAGAACCCTCATGAAATTCTTTTTAGCTCTCTCCTGGGCTCCAAGAACTGGTGCCCTTGGAGAGCGTCCTTGAAACTTCTTTTCATGCATCTCCATATGTCTATTTTGCCCTTGGACCACTGTTGCTCCTTGGATTTTGCTACTGTCCATAATGGGAAGTCTACATCTACTGAGATTTCAAAGTTCACAGAATCGTTCTGTGGTCAGTGGGGGTTAAAGAGAGGAGACATATTCTTTCCTTATCCTTCTCACCCTCTCCTACAAGTGATTCCCTCTCAGGGGCTTGGTTGGAGTCATGCCAGCAGCCTGCTACTGGACTGCTGCATTCTGAACCTGCTTGCTATTTGATTCAAAGACACATAAGGTGTTTTTCTTCAACCAACTTCAAGACATTTCTTAAGTGGTATCATCTGTTTTCATTCAATTTATACCTACTTTTCAAATTTGATTATTTTAGTAAAATAATGTAGGAATTGTCCATACCTAATGATTACCTTTGATTGATTGACTGGCTTTATAACTTAATCCAAGAGGTGTTCTCACTTGATAGAAACATTAAGTCTAGAGCATATTGTGTCTAGGGATTTGTGATACCCCTTTTACAAGAGAATAAATGTTAGCATATGGCATAATCCTGAAAAAAAAAGAGTTTCAATAATCCTAAAACCACAGACAGTTGAGAGAAATGAATCACCAAAAAAAAAAGAAAGAAAAAATAGGGTGTATTAGCTATATTTGAGAAAGAGGAGGCTCAAAGAAGGCATAGGACTTCTACTTAGTATGAATCAGAACTGTTCAATTTGAATCTTGTTCATCAAGAAAAATTATCTTTGCACTGGAAATGATGATACAAATGGCTTTTGTTCATCCTTCATTTTTTAAGAGGATCAATGACATCATGAGAGTCATTTCTTAAATTTAAGTGAGGCAAAGTCATCAGTCTCACTCTCTCTTCCAGAGTCATGAAGTCCAGTGGCAAGACAAGAGTCAGGATGATTGGCAAGGGCCTGGGATGAAGTGGATGACCTTGGCATCTTTGATATTTGACCAAGGTCTAAGTGTTCCAGTGACCATTGGAACATTCTCATTTGCCTGTTCCACCAGGGTAAGTCTTCACAAATAACTAATAGGGAGTTGATACTTGATATAAGTAAGGAGAACCTAAATGCTCTTGATAAATTCAAATAACCTGGCATAAATGAACCATATCCCCAGGTAGTGAAAGAACTGACAGATGTGGTGGCAGCACCACTCTCAGTAATATTTTTTAAATTGTGGAAAATGAGAAAAGTATTACATGATTGGAGAAGGACAAATGCTATTTTTTATTTATTTTTTTTAAGGAAAAGCAGAAAACTATAGCAAACTTGACCTTGATTCTTGGGAAAATTACAGAATGGATCATTAAACAGATGGTTAGTGAACATTTAGAAAAGGTAGCAGTGATTAAAAAGAGCAAGTCATGCCAGACTACCCTTATTTCTTTTTTTAATAGAGTTATTAAACTGGTACATGAAAGGCATGCTATATAGTATACCAAGCTTTTAGCAAAGATTTTATAAAGTATTTGATGCCATTGGAAAATATGGAAAGACATAGACTAGACCAGAGTCTTCAAATTCAAGTGAAAAATGAGAGTCACTAATTTGTTCCTAAGGATCCCTTCAGGCCACATATCAACTTAGGTTTATAATGAAATATTATCTATGTTTTATCATATTATGATTTATTTTGTTAAATATTTCCCAATTATATTTTATTCTGATTTGGGGCAGGCAGCCAGTGGGCCACAGTGAAGAGAGATACCCCTGGACTAGATAAATATTGGTTGAATGATGATGACTCAAAAACGAGTTGTTAATGGTTCAGTGTCACCAAGGCAGGAAGTTTCCAGTGGAGTACCCCAGGGATCTACTCTTGGCTATGTACTATTTATCAGTGACTTGAATAAAGACATACTAAATCTGCAGAAGAAATTAAACTGGGAAGTAGAGAAAATGCAGTGGGTGACAACATCAGATCCAAAAAGAGATCTTGACAAGGCTAAATCACTGGCATGGATTTTAAAAGATGAAAATCAATAAGGATAAGTAGAATCTTACACTCAGATTCAAAAAGTCAGTTTCACAATGACAGAATGTGGGAGTATAGTTAGACAACAATTTGTTTTCTGAAAAAGATCGGGGTGGGGGGGGGGTGTTTAATAGACTATGAATTCTAAATAAGCCAGCAGGGCAATATGGTAGCCAAAAAAACCTACTAACATCTTAGACTTCATTAAAAAAGGAATAGCTTCCTACTCTATACATTTGAGGTATTATATGTAGGTCTTGGCATTGCAGTTTAAGAAGGATATTGATGAGTAACCAGCTGGTTCAATGAGTAGAGTGCGAGACTTGCAGTCAGGAAGAACTGAGTTCAAATTCAAAGCTTGAGACAAGTTGTGTACCTTGAGCATGTCAAGCTGTTTCAATTTCTTCAACTGTAAAATTGGGGTAATAGTAGCACCTATACCCCAGAGTTGTTGTGACAATCAAATGATAATATCTATAAAGCACTTGACACCATCCCTGTCATATGGTAGGTGCTGTATAAATGGTAGCTATTAATATTATCTGAAGAGTGTCCAGAGGAGGGATACCAGTATGGTGAAGGGCCTTGAGTCCCTGTTATATTACTATAGGTTGATGAAATGGGGACATATTTAGCCTGGAGAAAAGAAGTTAGAGAGGTTATGATTGGCTCCTTTAATCATTTGAAGGATTTTCATATTGAATAGGGATTAGATTTGTTCTATTTGTCCCCAGAGAACAGAACTAGGGGCAATGGGCGGGGTTTGCAAAGAGACAAATTTAGAATTATAGTTAGAAAAAGCCTCCTAACAATGAGAGCTGTGCAAAGATGGGATGGGCTACGTTGGTGGGTTCTCTCTCTCTTCAGAGTTCTTCAATTAGGGGCTAGTGACCAATTGTCAGGTCTATTATCATGGGTATTTCTTTGGTGTATGGACCGGTTTAGATGGGTGCTCAGGTCTTTTCCAACTAACTACCAAACTCTGTGATACTATATGCAAAGTGTATTTTGGGAAGTAAACTAACATTGAGTTGGGTCCACAAGTGAAGTATTTAGACTGTAAAAATTCAATCAAGAATGGAATTCTGCCCTGGAGATAATATGTGACCCCTCAAAGAATATTCAAAAAAATCAAAGGCTTGTGGTTTAGTTTATTTTTAATTTGAGAAAAACGTCTTACCAATTTCACAGGTGAGCTTTATTGTGCAATTTTTTTAAAGTGCACTGAATTTTCTTGTTCTGAAAGAGATAATAAGTGGGATGACCTCACTTTATCAATATGCTGTTTACACAACTGTGAAGTTGTAGTGGTTTGTGCCTGGGTTGGGCCTCCCTGGATCTGTGCCCAGTGCCTGCTTCATTTCACCATTTTTTTCTTCTTGTCATCTTGAAATGGTGCCACACTTCTACAAAGGGCAACTTTTCATTGGCTGAATAATCCATAAACAAATCTATTATATGTGCCATTCATTTTGTGGGAAGGACTACCAAATATCTAGAGAATCTCCCCTTTTATGTCAGAGAACAAATCTACACAGACCAGGGAGTCTTATCAAATAATTATCAAAAAAATCTAAATTCCTGTTTGTGCCAAGAAAGCATCCTTGGATAATATCAGTCCCACTATGGATCACAGTGTGGCAGAGAGAGAAAGAGAGAGGGAGAGAGAGACAGACAGAGAGACAGACAGAGACAGAGAGAGACAGAGAGAGAGAGACAGACAGAGAGAGAAAGAAATACCTTTAGCTATTCAGGCTTTAGTATATATATTAACAATATATTAACAATTTTGAACTTTTCCTGGATCTCCCAGAGAAAGCGAAGATAATGTAGGGAGGATGATGTGTGATAGTATTTAGTACTCAAACGGGAAATCATAGCCGATCAATGCATGACTTTTTTTGAGAAGGTTAATCTTATACTTCTCATGTCAGGAAAGAAATATATGAAAGATCTATTATTTCATCAGTATGGGGTCTTCCAGGTCATTCCTCCTCACCACTGCCAGCACCCTGGTGATGGCCCTCATTACCTCCTGCCTAGACTGTGACAACAGCCTTTTTGGTTGGTCTCCCTCCTTCAAGTCTTTCCACACAACAATCCATCTTCCACTCAGCTGTCAAAGATCTTTCTAAAGTCCAGGTCTGACAATGTCACTTCAGTATTCAATAAACTCCAGTGGCTCCCCATCGCTGCAGGATCAAATATAAAATTCATTGCCTTTTAAAGTCTTTCACAGCCTGGCCGATTCCTACCTTTACAATCTCCTTAAAATTTTTTTCCCTCCAGGTACTGTCTGATCCAGTGACAATGGCTTCCTTGCTGTTCCTCACACAAAATATTCCATGATTGTCCCTGTGCTTCTCAACTCTTTCTACTGGCTCTCCTGGCTTCCTTCAAGTCCTAACTAAAATTCCACTTTCTACAAAAAGGCTTTCCCAATCTCCCTTAATACTAGTGCTTTCCTTCTCTGATTATCTCCAGTCTATTTTATATATATTTCATTATACACAGTTGTTTGCATATTGTCTCCATCGTTGGACTGTGAGCTCCTTGAGAGGAGGGACTGGTGGGGATTCTTGTTTTGTCTTGGTTTAGTTTTTTACTTTCTTTATATCCCTAACACTTTAGCACAGTTGCCTGGTATATAGTAGGTGCTAAATAAACTCTTCTTGACTTGGCTTGTTACTATTTTCTCTTTCCTTTGAGGAAAATATAAAGAGAAAGTCCCTCCTTATTTCAATACCTAAAGAAACTACTCTGATGGCACAGTGAACAGAGCACTGGCTTTGGAGTCAGGAGGACCTAAATTCAAATCCAGCCTCAGACACTTGACACTTACTAGCTCTGTGACCTTCGGCAAGTCACTTAACCCCAATTGCCTCAGCCCCCACCCAAAAAAAGAAACTACCCTTTGACCCAGTGATTCCATTATTAAGCATATACCCCTGAGGAGGTCAAAGAAGAAAGAAAATATTCATAGCAGAACTTTTTGTGGTGTCAAAAAAACTAGCAATAAAGTGGGTACCCATTGATTGAGGGATGGGTGAACATATATGAATGCAGTATAAAATTTTAATGGTTGTCATATTCAAGTTCCCCATTTTAGGGATAAAAAAGCTCAGAACCAGAAGGGCTATATGACTTTCTCTGGCTCATGTGAATAAGAAGTAGCAGAGTTGTGAGTCATACCCAGGTCCTCTGACTACAAACCCCAGGCTCATTCTACCACTATTGCATTGTAAGAAATGATGAAAATGAATTCAGAGATACCTGGGAAGATTCACATAAATTGATGTAGAGTGAAGTAAGCAGAATTGGAGAACGATATGCAAAATGACTATACAAATGTAAATGAAAACAATGCTAAAAAAAAAAACATTTAAATTCTGCTTTATTGCAATGACTATCCCTGGCCCTAGAGGAAAAAATGGTAAAGTATACCACCCTGCTTTTGGTGAAGAGCTGGAGGACTATGGAAGCAAAATAATACATAAGCTGTCAGACGCAACCATTTGGTCAACCAGTTTTGCTTAACTATTTTTCTTTTTCTAGCAGAGGGGTCAGTGTGGGGGTGGGGAGGGAAGTAATCAGGAAATAACCATAGTATGAAAACAAAAGGCAACAACACAACTTGTTAAAATATTCCAAGGACCCGTGTTTCATTAACAGTGTTACTCCTGCTATGAGTGAAATGTCTGTCCTAGGATGGTCTTCGAAAGCTATCATGTCAGAAAAATGTCAGCCAGTGACCAAACTCATCATGAGGTTATACACACTAGCTAGGCTAGTTCTGGGATAACAGGCCTACAGTCTACCATGTTGAATCCCTTCTACTCTGTTAAGACCTGCTGGAGCATAGACTCCATTGACTTGGATTTCAAGGAGTCTATACCATAGCAGAGTAAGACTTTAGTGTAGAAGGACTTTAATACTGTAGTAGTTGAAAAGACATGATACAGTGAAGGCATTCCCTCAACTGGCAGTGCCCCGCCGCCAGACTTACCTGATGGCCTTCATGGATTTCTGTGGCCCCTCACATTAATTCCAAACTTTGGAATGACCTCTATGAACTTAGCTTAACTGGTCCCCTGACCACAGACATAGAGTCCAGTGTTGGTTCATTAATTGAAGCCTTTCCAGTTAGGAATATCTAAGTACATGCTCACGCAGCATAGCCTTTCACCTCAAGATCACTTTCTGGCAATAATGAACATCCTTCAAGAAAGAATGACTCTTCTTTTCCCCTTTTGTTTTCTTTAAGGCAGAATTGGAAGGTTGTAGCAATACTTCTGAAATACCAAAGTAATCTTAGTGTTCTAGCTTAAGGAAAATCTATAAAGTCAGCTCTACTTAAAGCAAATCCCTAATTGTTATTGTTGGCTTTGGTACCCGTCCCTCGCTCTAGACATGACCTTCTTTCCTACTCATAAAGTTTCTAGATTCCTAGAGCAAGGTGAAGAGACTTCTAGCCCAGCAACTGGACTTTCCAGTCATGATTCTAATACTAATCAGATTGTGTGACTTGGATAAGTCACTTAGCCACTCAGGAAGGTGGTCAAACTAAATCATCTTTCTAAGTTCCCTTCCAGCTCTATGATTCTATAATGTGACCCAGTTCTAAGGTCCCTCCTAAGTTCTGGCATGCTAAGTCATAGCTAGACTATCTTTCCCTTAAGAGAAAAATCATGGCCCAATGGTCAGCCTTTTGTATCTACTGACTCCTCAGTATTACATCAAGTTCTGGCATCAACATTTTTCCCAGTGGGTTTATAAATCCTGCCTCAGTTTGCCCATCCCATTTTAACAGATTTCATGCATGCAATGAAGCCTCAGATTTGTTAACTTCACATAAAATGAGTTTTCTAGCCTTCAAAAAGAGAGCCAGGAGGACCAATGGTCGGCTTTTCTGAAGTACTTTGAAAGTGAGGCAAACATGGGATTATTCCTGTGGTTTTCCTAAGCTATTTGCCTCAGTCAACATGGGCCATGTGACACTGTGCTTGAAATGGAACAAGTAATTGCTTTGAAAGATCAGGAAGCAAATGACTTTGATAGGCACAGGCTCTGCTTTATACCTGGGCTAGTTTTCATTATTGAAATCTTAATAGAGTACATATCCTAGTCATGCCTGGAGACAAATTCACAGTACCCTTTGCAAAATGTCTACAATCCTCTAACTCTGGCCTCTGAGGCAAAAAGAAACACAGATCTTCTACCTAAACTACTGGTGTTAAGTTCAAATATTTTTATTTATTTTGTTAAACATTTCCCAATTACATTATAATCTGGTTCGGGAACAGGCACTATATTTGATACATCTTGTCCACATGACTGCCAACACTGGGGAAGTCCAACAAAAGCTACTTGATTTTCAGAATACAATGCAATTCAGTTCAACAAACAACAATTTATTAATCACCTATTGTGGAACATGAATTTTGCTAAGCACTGCAGATACAGAGACACAAATGAAACAACCCATGCTCTCATGGAGCTTACATTCTATTGAGGGGGAGGGGCAGGATATAACATCTACACAAATAAGTATAGTAAGAAAAAAATTCAAGACAGAAAAACAACTAACAACTGGAGATAGAGGAAAACTTGAGAGAGGAGGTAGCATCTGAGTTGAACCTTGAAGAAAGACAAAGATTTAAATAGACAGGGATGGAAAGGATAGGAATTACCAGCATGGAGAGTCGCTTGTGGTAAGGGTTCTTAAAGTGGGGTCCATGAATTTGGATGGGAAAAATTTGCATCTTTATTTTCACTAACTAAAATTTAATATTTCCTTCAGTTATTTAAATTAGTCTGAGAAGGGATCAAAAGGGTCAGTGACATAAAAAAGTTTTAGACCCATGATCTTTGGGAATGCAAAGAGATGGAGTAGTGAGTTTAAGGAGTGGTTAATAACCCACTTTAGCTGGAATGTTAATATGTGCATAGATAACACATTATTTTAGATGCTGGGAATACAAAAATAAAGCATCATACATCATACCTGCATTCAAGAAATTTGCAATCTACTGGACTAGGGTATACGATATGTATACAGACAAGTATAGTAAAAGGTGGGGTGTTCTAGGGACAAACAAGGTGCCTCTCCTTTAACTAAACTAAAAACTGATTACGAACTGACTTGACTGGCATGGCTTATGAACCTCCTAGCTCCCTTCTCTGCTCATTCTCTCCTTTGATTCTACCCTATCCTGGGGGGCCCATCCCAGAGCCTCTTTTTTTTTCAAATCTTATTTCCCCCCTTCAATTCCCTTCAAATTAAAACAACTCTGAGGTACCACCTCACTCCTATCAGATTAACTAATATGACAAAAAAGGAAAATGATAAATGGAAGAGAGGATGTAGGAAAATTGGGGCACTAATACACTATTGGTAGAGTTATGAATTGATCCAACAATTCTGGAGAATAATTTGGAACTATGCCCAAAGGGCAACCAAACTGTGCATATTCTTTGATCCAGCAATACCACTACTAGGTCTGTATCCAAAAGAGATCATAAAAAGAGAAAAAAACCTGCATGCACAAAAATATTCATAGTAGTCCTATTCATGGTAGCAAAATATTGGAAACTGAGGGGATGCCCATTAACTGGGAAACAACTGAACAAGTTGTGTTATATGAATGTATTGGAATAATATTGTGTAATATGAAATGATGAGCAGATTTCAGAAAAACCTGGAAAGACTTGTATAAACTGATGCAAAGTGAAATGAGCAGAACCAAGAAAACACAATACACACTGTCAGCACCATTGTGTGATGATAAACTACGAATGACTTAGCTCTTCTCAACAACACAATGATCCAAGATAAGTACAAAGGACACATGATGGAAAATAGTATCCACATCCAGATAAAGAACTGATGGGCTCTGGATCCAGATCAAAGTATACTTTTTCACTTTATTTTTTTCTTGTCTTTTTCCCCTTTTGATCTGCTTCTTCTTTCACAACTGTGACTAATATGGAAATATGTTTTACATAATTGCACATATACAGCCTATAATTGCCTACAAATTGCCTACCATTTTAAGAAGAGGGAAGGGAAGGGAGGAAGGGAGAAAAATCTGAAACTCAAAATCTTGTAAAAATGAATGCTAAAAATTGTTTTGACATACAGTTGGAGAAAAATTAAATACTATTTTTAAAAAACCACAGACAACAAACAGTACCCCCAGACTATTCTTTAAGACTATAAATTGCAGAAAATGTACTGACTAACCTACTTTGGTAAAGGGCATTTCTTTATCTTGGATTTCTTTATACCAGGGAAATCACAGGTCCAATCCATAAGCCTAATTCCTTAGAAAATCTCATGTGGGGAAAAAAAGTGCAACCAGCCCTAAGAGGAAATGAGATATATCCATACCTATCTGAAAAGAAAAGTTGGTACATGCTTAAGGAAAGAACTGAGGTGATAGTATAAGCAGTGAACGGGGCAACTGACTTCTAGAGCTTGGCAGAGTCAACAGAACTAGAGACAGAAGTTGGGGTCAGCTAGGAGCAGTCCTTCATTCCCATCTGCACTATCCTAGCACACAGGACACTAAAGCCAAACTTTAGAGCATAGGATTCAAAAGTGGAAAATACCAAAAACATGATCTGGTCCAGAGGTGTCAAACATGCAGCAGGCTTGGAATATTCCCAAGTGGTCCCAAATCAGACTAAAATGTAATGGTGAAATATTTAACAAATAAGTAAAAAAAACCCAATAAAACACAGATAATATAAGTGAAGACACAGTTCACCAGGATTCATTTCTATTTGAGTGGGATACCGCTGATCTAACCCAACAGCCTCTGCACCTAGGCAGCCCAGAGGCTAGAGCACTAGGTCTGAAGTCAGGAAGTACTGAAATTCAGCCTCAGATACTTATTAACTGCATAACCCTGGGTAAGTCATTTAGCCTGTCTCCCTTAGTCTCTCCACTTATAAAATGAGGATTATAAAAGCACCTCCTTCCCAGGGTTTTGTGAGTGTTAAATGAGATAGTATTTTTAAAGTGCTTGGTACAATGCCTGGTATATTTAAATAAATGTTTTCTTCTTTCCTTCCTTCTTTCTTTCCTTCCTTTCTTTACCTTTTCCCTCTACCCTTCTTCCTTTCTCTTCTTCTTTCCTTGCTTCCTTTCTATGGATGAAAGAGTAGAGGCTTAGAGAAGGAAAATTATTAGATTCTTAGATACCTTAGATGTAGAATTTGAACCCAGCACTCATTATTCCCACCATACCATTTCACTAGAGCCTCCAAAATATCTACATTTCTTCTATCTTCACAATGGTCTCAAGTAAGAGTCAGCTCTTCATAGTTTTGTGATGGTATCAAGCAAAAATAATTTCTCTAGGATCCTACAGACCCATTTAAATGGGGGGGGGGGGTGAAGGGGTGTCATAGAGAGACAGCAATTTAGGATCTCACTGTCTGGCAGAACAGGTCAGAATGTAATGAAACTATGCAGCTTGGTAAATAACTACTCAGATGAAATAATGAAAAAAAGTAAAAATAAAATGTATTCACAGTTTGACTACTGATAAGTCTTTTAGGGATGTAAAGGATAAGTTATACCTTTGTGTGATAAGGATCAGCGGAGACAATGAAGCCTACCTGGGATTGAATCTACGACCTTGAGATATAAGAGGAGAATGGCAAATAGCCTGAAAAATGAGGATCAAAGTTCAGTTTCAGTTTGGAAAATATTAAGCCGCCAGTGAACAGATTTGATGAGATTAGTGACCATTGTAGGTCACAGTGGAATGTAAGTTCCTTGAGGGAAGGGACTGTGCTGATTTTTTTATGTGTCCCCCTATTGCCCATCACAGTCCCAATAACATAGTGATGCTTTAAAAGATGTTTGTTGGTTGATTAATTTTTAACAGTTAGCAAATTATATTAAATGTTTCAATATTTAATTAATATAAATTATGTAATAGCTTCTTAATGAAACATAAATTTAAAATATTCCCGAGCTTATTTAAATAACATTTAATTGATGTTAAATATTAAGTGTTTATTCATTCAATAAGTACTTATTAACCACATGTGCAGTGTTTGAGCATAGATTGCCTAGGTCAGCATTTTGTAGAGGGATGAGAACATAGAACCATTGCAATATTGATCATAGCTCTAGTGTCTAGGGCTAGAAGGGACCTTAGAGGCCTCCTAGGACAACACTC
>CM053596.1:85105865-85128033 GCA_028646575.1 Pseudocheirus occidentalis | reverse complement strand
CAACCTTGGGTCCGCCGCTCAGCGGTCGACTTCAGCCTTTCATCAAGGGACTGAGAAGGAGCAGAGTTGGAGAGAGAAGGAGAGGGGAGGGGGAAGAAGGAAGGGAGGGGGGGAATGGAGATGAAGAGAACGGGGAAAGGACGGGAGAAGGAAGAGAGGAAGGGGGGAGGAAAATTGGGGAAACGGGGAAAACAAGAAAGGAGGAGGGAGAAAGTAGAAGGAGGGTAGAAAGGGGAAGAGAAGGCGGAAAGAGGAGGAAAGAAGAGAGAGGGTGGGGAGGAGTAAAGAAGGGGAGGAGAAAAGAAGGGGGGAGGTGAAGGAGGAGGAGCCGGTGGAGGGAAGCCGGCCGACGTTGAGCTACCCCCTGCCCAGCACACACGAGCACACACATACACATACACACTCACACACATACACACAGGAGCGCGCGCGCGTCCTCACTGCCACTACCCGCCGGGAGGTGCAGAGATGGGAGCAACCCACTCACTTCCAGTGCCCACACCTGTCTGAGCGCGCCCGGGCGCACGGAGCTGGGACGGGGCGCAGGGATGAGAGGCTCGGGGTGAGTATGCTTCTGGCCTTAGGGAGAGGGGAGGTAAGCTGCGGGCTGGTAAGGGGGCAGGCAGGCAGATCTGAGCAGCTTCTAGACTCTACTCCGCTCTGCTCCCCCCCGCTCTACTCCCCCTCCCGCCCCCGCACCGGTTCCTCACAGCCCAACCCCGTGCTCTGCCCTCTCTCGTTCCCTGTCCAAGTGAAGCGGGACCTGAAGCAGAAATTGCGCTCCGCTTGGGAAAGGTCGTTTCCCCAGACCTGCTGCGGGGCCAGGCGGGGCGGGGCAGCTCCGGAACTAGGGGGCCCACCAGCTGTGAACTGCGGCTGGAAACTGGACAAAGGAAGGGGGTGAGTGCCGCTTGACTGACTGACTGACAGGCAGGCAGGCCGACAGACAGACTGACGGACACAGACAGACAAACAAATGTCTGGCTGTAAACTGGGAACGCTTCCCTATAGCTGCCTCTGTGCCCTCACCAGTCGGCCCATGCCTGGAGGGGGCAGTAGGACTGACGATGAAGTTGTTACAGCTCCGGAAAGCTTTAAAATGGAATATACATTATCCCATTTCTCACCAGTTAGACAAAGAGAGGGAATAATTCTGTGTGCTTACTTTTTTATGCGGGTGAAGTGGAAACTTGTCCTGAACAGAGACAGAGTGGTCCAGAATGTAAATAGCTCTGGAATGGGCGACATGAAGGATATCTGAGATCTAGGCTTCTCTGCCGCTGACTTGTGTAACCTTGGACAAGGCACGGCACACATTTATACACACATATACACACACACCGCCTCAGTTTCCTCTTCTGTCAAATGAAGAGGGAGTTTTGGAGTAGATCTTCTCTGAGGCCCCTTCCAATTCAAACAGTAGAGGATTCGATGAAATATGCAGCAGGATTTGAAAAATAATCCCGAGGATGATCGTTCTGCTTGCTAGCCGGAAAAGACAGCTGACATCAGGGGCACTCTATTGAGGTCAAGGTGTAAGTGGGTGAATGCTTTCAAAAATACACTTTTCTCTCTTTGATTCTGCTCCCTCTCCCGGCTTTGTGTGTGTTTATATGTGTGTGTGTGCGCCCCTGTGTACCTGTGTGCAAGTGCTTATTTTTACAAAGTGCTGTGGGTCTCAGAGTGGAAATTAATGTTTAACTCCCAGGCACAAGATTGTGAAAACACCCCAGTAGAAGAAGAAAAGTTGAGGCTTTAGTTTCCTTCCATCAAGAACTCCTGTCAACATATTATCAACAGTTGCTGGAAGTCAAGATTTTTTTTTTCTTTCAGCCCTAACCATTTCTTATGGGTTGTTAACTTTTAAATAGAAAGCAGGAGAGCAAAGGGGAAGCAGTGTGGAGAGACTCCAAAAGAGCTGGACATCCTCCTGAAGTTCACTGTTTAGAAATACAAATAGGCTCTGGTCTATTGTCTCCTGAGAAAGCAACTGATAAAAATGATGCTTGTTTTATTTCCCATTGGATGACATCCATGAGACTTTAGAAGCAACCACCGGAGCCCGGTGAAAAGTCTGCCTGCTCATAAAGGAGCAATGTTGATGTATGGGATTGTTGTACCCTGAGGTCCTAGAGCTCTAAAGTGCCTCTGAACCTTTAAATTCTTGAGAAGGAGATATGCCAGTCTCAGAGTAACCTTCTTTCTAACTTGTAGGGAATAACTATGAGGAAAGAAGAGAACTTGCATTTCTTTTTTTCCTGTCAGACTCAGCAGCAGCCCCAAAGCTCACACTGTTCACATAGCTCTTATTAATAGTGTATTTTTTTTTTAGGGTAGCACTTGTGTACGTTTGTCTGTAACAGTACTGACCTTCCCTTCACCTAGTAAGTTCAAAGTGAGTTTAAAATAGAGTGTATTTGTCAGGTGAGGGGAGGCAGGCCACCTTACCAAAACATCTAACAGAGTAAACATATTTGTAAAAACTTTAGCTTCCTGACTATAGATATACACTGTAGTTTTGAAATTTGAAATTTCATAAAGCCAAGTAATAATTTGGTGCAGTCTTTCATGGATTATGAAAACTTTTTTTTTTCCTTTGCCAAACTCAGAAGCGACAGGACAACTATATATCTCATTTTGGGAACATTCCACTGCTTATCCGGTTCAATTCAGAATATGAATGCATTTTGTCCTCTCTAGTGTATGTGCCAAAATGCCCATTAGTGTGTGTCCCAGCAAGCTACTGCTGCTGCTGTAACCGGTCAACCACTAATAGGTGTCAGGTTTTCTAGCTCATTGATTTTTGTATGCCCCAAGGATGAAAGGCTTCAGGCTGAGTTCATGCAAAACTCCCTTTGACTCCTGGGAGACATTTTCTTGAGGTCTTACCTGTGAATAAGTTTTATAGTCTCTAGTTTTTTCCTACCATCTGGATCCTCAAACTTGTGTCATGCATTAGGCCTCCTCTTTGGCACAGAGGAAGTAAGATCTTGTTTAACCATTCACTATCATTCATTAAAATTCTGTATTTCCCTGTGCAAGACTTTATGCTATTCTTAAACCATTACATGATTGGTTCAGCTTTTCTTTAACAGGTTCTCTGACTCAGGAAAATGAGAGTAAGCATCTCTCTCTGCTCTTGTTCATTTCAGGTATTTGCTTTTGGAGCTAACCTGCTTTTTAACTAACTGGTCTATGCCCCTGGCCTCAGACCCCATGGAAAAACTTTCTTCATCTTTCCAAACTATAATCACAACATTTGTCTTTACAAAATTTTACACTGTTTCTTTCAGTAACTACTGTTTTTACAGTGGTTACAGCACATTATAAGGTGCACAATTAGAAAACTCTTACTAAGCAGTAAATTTTCTCTCCACTACTTGTTTGCCATTGTAAGGAGTCTAATTCATTTCCCCAAGTACTTGGCACAGAAGAGGTCTGTATTGTGGCAGCTAGGTTTGCTCTCAAATGTTGCCATCAGGCTTGGACTTTTATGAATCTGTATTGTATAAGTGGTTATTTTTACTGGTTATCTATATTATATAACTGGTTATTGTATAATTTGGAGAAGATGTTATTCCCAAAGAAACATTCCTTCTTTGCTCTGATTTCAAGCAACTAAACCGACTGGACTTTTAAAAAAGTTCCCTTCAGAATACTGAGAAGGTAAGATTACAGAGACAGGAGGGAATAGTTCCAGCTGATATTCCCCAAACATTCTTATGGTTACTATCCCAATTAATCCCCACCATAAACTAATACTCTGTAAGGGCAGTGTGGCCAAGGCAAGTCCCTTAACCTCTGTGTGCCTAAGGCGAGTCCCTAAGAGTTATTTATGAAGTCATAGAAAACTGCAATAAGTGGGGGGAGTTTCCCATTCTGCAGAATTCCTTGATACTCCTTGAATGCAAATCTAAGAGGGGCAGAATTGTTTCATACAGTAGAATAATTGCTGGCTCTAAAATTCAAGGCTATAGTTTCAAATCCTGAACCTGTGTAACCTTGGCCATTTACTCTCTCTACACCTCAGTTTTGTCATCTGTAGAATGAGAGGATTGGACCATACCTGTAAGGTCCCTTCCACTTCTAAGTTTATCATTCTAGGATGCTGTCACGGTTACACATGTTAAATGAGTCAAATTTGTAGAACTAGGAGGGTAAAGTTTTCTGTAGTACAGGATGTTGCATTGAGAAAATATTTGCTTAGCTAAATTTTCCATTTTGCTTCTCCTTTGTCATCATAGATAAAGTGTTGTATGAAAGTACTTAGTGAGAAACATTGGAGTGTGTATGTATGTATATCAACTAACTACTTCTGGCAAAGCCTTGGACTTGGAAATGAAACCACACAGACCGCAGTTTTCTTCACGAAAACTTGGATAGATTGGTCATAAGATTTGGAAATCGTCGTTCTTTCTATAAAACATGCTTTCCTTTGCTATAAGATGATTCATTCAAAAGCATCTCTTTAGTCTCTCTCTTATTGTCTTTAACTCATGAGTGGCCGCTTTGATGCTGGAATTGGAAATATGGTTATTCCAATCCTGTTTAAAACTTATTTTATATTAGTATAAACTTTTATAAGTGGAAAAGTAGGTCTACCTAGGGTTAATTAAAATGAAAACAATGATCATTTGTACCCTGGTGACTTATCTAGGAACAGAGGGATTAGAATCATTTTGTTGTTGTTGTTACAATTCTGGCATTACTGACTGTGTTGACTGTGGACAAGTCACTTAACCTCCATGCTAGGCAGTTAAGATTCAGAATTGCCAAGAAGATAGAAAGAATTTCCTCACCTGGTGATCTCACTTATATCTGTGAGGCCACAGGTTCAGTCCCTGTTCTTGTCCCTTTTGGCTTTCTGATAAATCAACAAATTTTAAAAGTACCTGCTCTATGCCAAGCCCAGGGATGCAAATTCAAAAGTGAGACAATTCTTGCCTTCCAAAAATTTAGATTTGGCTGAGAAGATACAGCAGATCCTCCTAAATCCAGAAAGTAGAATATAGATACAAAATGAATAAAAAGTTATGGGAGGGGATAGCTAGGTGGCACAGTGAATAGAGCACTATCCCTGGAGTCAGGAGGACCTGAGTTCAAATCCGACATCAGATACTTAACACAAAAACTAGCTGTGTGACCTTGGGCAAGTCACTTAACCCCAATTGCCCATCCAAAAAGCAAAAAAAAAAGTTATGGGAAGTTGGGGGGGGGAGGCACTAATAACTGGGGATGATCTGAGCCTCAGTTTCCTTATCTATAAAATACTGGCAATACTTATTTGATAGGGTGCTCTGAGAGGAGAACTTCGTAAACTGTAAGGCAGCTGTTATGTGTGAGCTATTACTATTATAACAATAATTGTGTATGAGTACCTGAAGGAAAGCAGATATATAGAGCTAGAAGGGACTTTAGGAGTCACCTAGAACAACTTTCTTATTTTTCTCATAGGAGGAAACTAAAGGCCCAACCATGTTTCTGGTCATTCAAAGGTTATGCAAGATAGTAAGTGGCAAAGCTCATCTTACTCTAAATTCAGCCCTTTGGGGTGTGTGTGTGTGTGTGTGTGTGTGTGTGTTAGTCACAATGAGTATCAATGTGTTACAAGGGGCTTTGAGGGTAGGAATGAATCAATTTGGGGAAATCCTAGAGTAGCCAGAGACAGATAAATTATTTTCCCTAAAATAAATTTTCCTAAGCATATCTAAGCATAACCTCCTTTCACATTCCTAAAAGCTGCCCTCTTCTGGATGAAATCTGCAGGTTTCCTAGACAAATTGGGGAAGCCAGATCACCCGCAGTGTAGGATCAGTTAACAATGTAAACTTTCCTTTTTCCTGCTGCCTCCACCCTCCATAACCCTGCTGAGTTAGTGCTGAGTAAACCGTTCAAGGCAGCAAAGGGCAAGACAGGTTATGTTTGTAAACAAAGTGACTATGTAACCAACCAGGAGCATAGAGATCAAAGACAAAGCCGACCCTTGGCATATTGTAGGGTACTTGTGAATGGTTTGTTGGGAGATGAACTTAAAAATCCAGGAAGAAGTTGAATGGCTATTAATACCTATTTTAATAAATCCTCTAGAACTAGAATAAATCCCCATAGAAATAAATCCAGATATTTGTAGGGGTAAATATTGAACATAGAAAATATCAAACTTGTTGGCCTTTGATGGATCAATTAAAAACCCATGTTTGGGAGTAATAACCTTCTGCCTTAGCTGTGAGGGACTGATTGGGTCATTTAAGAAGCAGTATGAATAGATGATAGACTTTGGAATTAGAAAGACTTTAATTTCAGTCCTGATTCCTACAGATAATAGTTGTATGACTATGGACAAATGGCTTCATCTCTCTGTTGCCCCAGGCAACTCTCCAAAACTATAAATTATGGAGGGAAGTCTGTCTGTATCAGGGGAGGGAGTTTCCATAGTAAGAGGTTCGAGGAGAGGCAAAGTAACCAAAGAGAGAGAGAGAGAGAGAGAAGCCGCTCATCTGAATTGAAATTTTTAAGCAGTAAAGATGGTCAGAGTATCTACCAAGGTGGGGAACTTGCAGCTTCGTGACCACATGCAGCCCTCTAGATCCTCGAGTACCATTTGTCTGAATCCAAAATTAACAAAACACTGCACTTGAGGATCTAAAGGGTTGCATTGCAGGATACCCACCCTTGGGACCAACCCCCTCATTTTACAATTGAGAAAATTGAATCCTAAAGGTAATTCAGCTTATCCATAATCTCACAGATAACTAATGGCAAAAACAGAACAAGAAAGCAGATGATTGGATAGAAGGGCAGCCTGAAATGAGGGAGAGTCTGAATTAAAGTCTATTCGTAAAGAAATTCAGTTTAATCAGATGCAAATTCATATGGTGACTGGAACCAGGAAAAAAAAATATGCTACCATAGTATTTCTTTTTTTTTTTTTTTTTGCTTTTTGGAGGGCAATTGGGGTTAAGCGACTTGCCCAAGGTCACACAGCTAGTTTGTGTGTGTGTGTGTGTGTGTGTGTGTGTTTGAGGCCGGATTTGAACTCAGGTACTCCTGACTCCAGGGCCGGTGCTCTATTCACTGTGCCACCTAGCCGCCCAGCTACCGTAGTATTTCCATAAATCAGTCCAGCGTGCTAGAGCAGACATAGAAAAATGTGGTATAATAAATTTGTAGCTTTCTAGTTGCAAAATTGCAAATTCCTAGTTAATTGTGTGTGTATGTGTGTATAAACTATATATGACCTTGGCCTTCAAAAAAAATTGATGTTCCCTTTGTTTAATATCTATTAATTTGCTTAGTAGCCTGTTTTTCATTAGCTGTACAAAGGTGAACATCAGCCAAGCTTCTGGTTAATTTAATAATTATACATTTCAAATGAATTTCTTCTGTATTCGCAAGGCTTACCTTGAGAAGCACCTACTGAATTACAGTCAACCAAAAGGCAAGTTGTCTTGTAGGTGTTAGGTATGCTACAGCATGTTATCAGTGATGGCTTACACACAGGAAGACATTAAAGACATCTTCAGGGACTTGGGCAAATTGAAGGGGAGGTAAATTGGTCAGGTAGCAAGAGTCAGGATGAAGCCTGCATACAAGACAGCATCCATAGGAGAAGGTCCCCAGAATATCAGAGAGATCCTTATTTAAAGAATTCCACATAGATAAAACTGCTAGTTTTCTCCCCCTCCCCAAGACTATCTTATATTTAACTGCTTTTTATCTATTTGAATTTATTCTGTATGTACATGTAACATGTATAAAAGTTACATCATCAGAACAAGCTTATAGGGTCTGCACATTCATTAGGTGCCAGTTACATAGGCACATATATATATATATATATATATATATATATATATATATATCTTAACTGTTGGAATGTAAGGTCATTGAAAGTAGGAGTTATTTCATTCTTCCTATTTGTATCCCTATTGACTAGAACAAGGTGGATGTTTTTGATTGATTGGGTATTTTTTGATTGATTGAATAATTGAATAACACAGGATGAGATCTTCTCAATCAACAGGCATTTATTGAGATTTAAAGATACTGGAGAAGTAGTTTGGTCCAGTGAGAGGAGTGTTGGATTCTGTGTCAGGGGTCTGGATCCTGCATCTGCCACTTAGAAATTATGTGATCCTCAGCACATCGCTTCAGTTTGTTCATCTGTGAAATGAGGAATTGTCACAGCACTTCTTAAACATGGGGTCATGAAAAATTTGGCGACAGTAAAAGGTTTCTGAACTCACAAGGACCAAAAAATCAATTCAAAATCAAACACATGATGAATCCAAGGTGTTTCTGGCAACACTTGCCAGTGCTGAATCAGGCAACTTCACTTCAGACCTGGTTCTGAACACAAATCTGATTCACTTTGCACTGCAGATGCCCTCAGGCCACACAATGCCAACTAACACTGCCATCATAACTTGAAAACTGGTCTCATGTGGCAAAGAAGCTCTGGACTAGATGACCAAAAGGGCCCTTCCAGCTCTAAAACTATGATTCTAGGATCCTTTATGTTAGAAACCGGTGCTGCAAAAACAAAGGTGGGAAAGTCTTTGTCCTCAAGGAGTATATCTGTTGTACTGGGGCACTATACTATATTCCCAGAGAATTACAAGATATATATCAACCAAATACAAGGTGAGAATAATCAACAGGAATTTTTATCTCACACATAAAAAGATCATAGATCCATTGAAGTGCAATTAATCAGATTATAATTAATATAATTATAATTAGTGTAAGATTATATCCTAAAAGTGTTAAAACACCTGATAATGGAGTATTAGTTAACTAAATAACTTTAGTTAAAGGTGGAACAATAGGAAGAACTCTGGATTTCTTAGAAGCCCTGAGGTGGCTCTTATCTCTTCCACTTACTAATTGTATGTTATTGTGTACATCACTTGACCTCTCTTTTTCCTCAGTTTCTTCATCTGTAAAATGAGGAAAATTATGTTTATACTACCTGCATGACCTTGCTATAAGAGAAAGTGTGACTCTATCTAAACAAAAGAATTTTTTATTATAAACTCATTTTTGGCAGCTGGATCAGCTAGGTGGTATGGTGGATAGAGCACCAGACCTGGAATCAGGAAGACCTGAGTTCAAATCTGGCCTCAGACACTTATTGGCTATGTGATCCTGGGCAAGTCACTTAACCCTGTTTGCCTTGGTTTCCTCATTTGTAAAATGAACTGGAGCAAGAAATGGTAAACCACTCTAGTATTTTAGCCAAGAAAACACCAAGTGGGGTCATGAAGATTTAGATATGACTGAACAACAAAAAATTTTAGCATGGTTTTTTTTCTAGCATCTTCCCAGTTCGACCTTCTTTAGCACTTTTATTGGTGGATTTTTTTGGACCTTTCAAAAAGTTCCAAGGTAAAACTGGATATGGTGGGGGAATTTCCATACAATGTAGACCTAACTCATCCTTTTCAGCCTTTGTTGGATTTTGGATTTATTTGCTAGCGGTTATGCTTCTGCCTCATTTAGATCCACTTTATTTGGAAGTCCAGATACCACCCTTATGATGTCATTGATCCCCTTAGAGAATGAAAGATGAACAACAACAATCCCTTCTTAAATATTGGATCATTTATACAGTACCTACTATGTGCTAGGCTCTATGCTAGATACTGGGAACACAAAGACAAAAATGAAACCCTTCTACCCTTAAGGAGTTTAAAATTTAAATTTAAAAATTTAATTTAAAATTTTAAAAGCCAGGAAAGACAACATGTGTGTATGTTTGTGTGTCTACATGTATATATGTGTGTACTTCTGTATATATAGATACAAGGTAATGGAAGAGGGAGAGAAAAACACCAGTTGGGAGCATCAATAAAGACTTTCCTAGAAAGTGTCATTTAAGATGACTCTTAGAGGAAACCTGGGATTCTAAAAGGCAAAAATGAGGAAGCAGGAAATTCTAAGAAATTCCACATGTAATAAGGCTGGAAAGTTAATTTGGGGCAAGGTTATGAAGAACTTTAAGTGTTACATGTATTTGATCGTGTAATAGGGAGTAACTGGAGTTTCATGAATAGGGGCGTGACATAGACAGACTTGTACTTTAGGAAAATCACTTGGATAATTTTGCAGAGCATATATTAGATTAAGGAGAGACATGAGTCAGGGAGATAAATTATGAGGATATTTCAATAGTCCTGAGAAGTCATGAGGACAATTAACTTGGGATAGTGGCTATATAAAAAAATGGACATATATGAGAGATGGTGTAATAATAATATATAATGATTACTATGTGCCAAGTACTTTGCTAAGTGTAGGTATTGTTATTATCCCCATCTGACAGATGAGAACAGTAAGGCAAACAGAGGTTAAGTGACTTGCCCAGGGTCACACAGCTAAAATGTATCCAAGGTCAAATTTGACCTCAAGACTTCTTGCCTTTAGACCTGGAACTCAATCCACTATGTCGCCTATCTGCCCTAAGTATAAGCAGAAATGACACAATTTGGCAAATGATTGAATATGTGTTATGAGTGAGTCTAAGGGGTCAAAGATAACAGTGGGTAACTGAAAGAATGGTGGTTTCACCAAGGTAATAAAGTGGTTGATAAACAGGTAGGTCTAAAGGGGATGGTGGTGAGTTCTACCTTGGACCTGTTGAATTTGAGACAGCCATTGTATGTCTAGCTTCAGATGTCCAGGAGGCAGTTGAAGTTGCCAACCCCAGGTCTCAGAAAAGACTTATTTAGGAGATGCAGATCTGGGACTCATCAGTACAGACATATTCATTCAACCCATGGAAGCTTATAAGATTACCAAGAGAGAAAACCTAGAGAGAGAAGATCAGAACCCAGGAGAGAAACTTGGTGTATATCCACAATTAAAGGGTGATTATGGGTGATGATCCAGAAAAGGGGATAAAAAAAGGAGCAGTTACAAAGGTAGGAGAACCAAGAGAGCAGGGTCACAAAAAACCTAGAGAGGAGAGAGTACCCCAGAGGAGGTGATCATCCATGTCAAGATAGAGATATTGAGGAGGAGGATGAGAAAAAGTCGTCATCCTTGGCATTCATGAGATCCTTGGTCATTGCAGCTGGCCAAGAATGAAGTTCTTGGAGAAATGCTTGCTCCCACAATGCCCTGCTGATAGAATCTGAACAAATGGACCGTTTACAATTCTCTTTTCCTATAACCTACCCTTAATCATTGAGGCATGTATCCTATGATAATTCTCCTTCCCTTTAATTCTCCTTCCCCAAGAGATATCACCATCAAAATTGTTCCAAAACCCTAAGGCAAGGGTCCTTTACCAATGAGCAGCAAAGCTTAACCTGGTAGAATTATAGACCTGTTAATGCCATCACAGGCTACTCTGCTGCCATCTGTCTCAGCCACTTTTCTTCATAGTGTTCCAGGGGTCTCTATAGAAAGGAACTTCGCAGGTAAATGTTTGCAGAATGCTTCCACAGGCAAGTGTCTGTCTGAAGGGGGTTTTATTGTCTTTGTTGCCCCATCTCACCTCCCACCCATCCTAACCACTTGTAATTGAGGTGCCTAAACTTCATTCTTCTTATCCTAATCTCAGGACTTTAGGGAAACGAGAAATGCTTGCTTAATCATTCAATTCAACAAGTATTCATGTAACACCTAGTACATGCTAGGGATTCTTGGGTATCAGAAATACCCTTAAATAGCATATAATCTAATGGGAGGGGAAGAGAGAGAACAGGTAGGATATGCACCTAAATAAGAATAAGATGGAAAGAAATTGAGGCAAAGAAGAAATCTAGACATTGGGTACTGGGAAAGTTGGACTGGAAAAGAGAGAATACTTTCAGCATGAAGGAGGAGGCCCCCAAGTAGGGTCTGTAAAAGGAAACTTCCCAACTTCTTTAACTCACATATCTGGATTTACCTCAAAGCTCAGCTTAAAAGTATTCCCAGCCTGTTGCTGCTGTCTGCAATAGCCCCATTCAATCAACCAGCATTTAATGATAATAATACCTTACATTTCTATGACCTACTATGTGCTAGGCACTGTGCTAAGTGCTTTATAAATATTATTTCATCCTCACAATAACCCTAGAAGGCAGGAACTATATTATTATCCCCCATTTTACAGATGGGGAAACCAAAACAAACAGAGATTACTTGATGAAGATGGATTTGAACTCAGGTCTTCCTGACTCAAGGCCCAGAGCTCTATCCATTGCGCCACCTAAGTGCCCTTATTAAACATCTTCTCTGTGCCAAGTACTGTACTAGACATTGGAGATATGAAGACAAAAGTGAAGCAGTTCCTGCCCCAAGGCAGGAAATAATATAGCCAGGGAAACTATATGCATGTATGTATATTTATATATACTCATGCTTATATATACACACACAGTATGTATACATAGTACATATTATTTACATGTGTATACTTACACCTAGTGAGGGGAGGGGAGTTGGGGTCAGGGAGAAGGAAGAGCTTCATGTAGGAAATACTACTTGTCCTGAATCTTGAAGGAAGTAAAGGATTCCTGGAATAGAAAGTAAGGAGAGAGAATATTCCAGTAACAGGGAAATGGCCAGTTTAAAGGCATGGAGATGGAATTTCACTGGATTCCCAAGAGGTTTTCAACAGATTGAGATGAGGAGGAAATGCATTTCAGGTACAGGCTCATTACAGTATGGTTGGGAATCCGTCCTCTAAGCTAAGGCAATACACATTTACTTCATGGAGGGAGGAGGATGAACAGTAAAGAGAACTGCGATCTTAGGGTTTAGAGCTGATGGGGACATGAGAAGTAATCTAGTACAACGACCTAATTTTACAGATGAGAAAACTGAGGCCCATAGATGTGGTTCCTAGTCTAAGTTCACATAGCAGCGGAGCCTGGAGTCAGACCCAGGTCCTCTGGTTACCAAGTCAATGATCTTTCCGCTGTTCCCAACCTCAATCTTTTCTTGTTCCTTATCAGGTACTCTATCTTCCATGATGCTTTATCTGAATAGCATGCTTCTCACCCACCACAGAAGAAGTGGTCTTCTTGGGGTGGCTAGGTGGCTCAGTGAATAGAGCACTGGCCCTGGAATCAGGAGGACCTGAGTTCAAATCCAGCCTCATACACAACACAAAACTAGCTGTGTGACCTTGGCAAGTCACTTAACCCCAATTGCCCTACCTTTCCCCCTCCAAAAAAAAAAAGCCAAAAAAGAGGGAAAAAAAGAAATGATCTTGTTCTCAAATTTCTCATAGTACAATTTTTTGGGGGGATTTTTCCTGAAACTATCATCCTCTTCTTCTCAACCCAGTTACTTATGTGCTTTTCCTTTGCCCAAATGCATTAAATTATAAGATCTCTGAAGACAATCATTTTGTATTGATTTTGATTTCCCTATTGCCTGGTCCAGCACTGGAACATGGTAGATAACTTTATTGCTTGTTGAACAAATGAATTGCATTGCCTTGGAAAATGGAAAGATCTCAAATCTCACATCACAGTACACAGAAGCCTCTTAGAATTAATGGTGTGAGAGTTGAGACAAGCTCCATAGTTCAGTAAGAGTCTAAGGAATGTTTTCAAGGAGCCCTGCTACAGCAAGTCATTAGCAGCATCTGAATCATAAAAAGGAAGAAGCTTACATTTCAGCTGGGACAATCAGCCCTGTGAATATTTCTGAGGTCAAGAACTTGCATTGTATTATCTAAAACCTGTACCCTGATTCCAGATTAGGGATTTTTAAAGGCTTTATAAATAATGTAAAGCATGTTACCTGGTCCTTTAAGCAATGAATGAACTTGGAACCACTTGCCCTACTAACTTTGCTTTTTGTCTGTCTCCACAGAGCAGTGCTCAGTATGACCATCATGCCAACACTCCTCCTCTTCCTCCTTTGTGCCATCAAGGAGGTAATCCCTTACAGTACTCACTGGAAACCTACGTGGCCAGCTTACCGAGTCCCCATCATCTTGCCCCAATCCACCCACAATTTAGACAAGCCAGAGTTTGTCGCTGAAGCCAAATTGGAAGTGTCGTCTTCCTGTGGACCCCAATGTCACAAGGGTTCACCTCTGCCAACATATGAAGAAGTCAAGCAATACTTGTCTTATGAAACACTGTATGCCAATGGCAGCCGCACAGAGACGGAGGTTGGCATTTATGTCCAGCGAAGTGAGACAGAGTCCAGGGGCCGGTCTCGAATGAAACGGCAGATTTATGGTTATGACAGCAGATTCAGCATCTTTGGCAAGGATTTCTTGCTGAACTATCCATTCTCAACATCTGTGAAGCTGTCAACTGGTTGCACTGGCACCCTGGTAGCTGAGAAACATGTTCTCACTGCTGCCCACTGTGTCCATGATGGCAAAACCTATGTGAAGGGGGCCCAGAAACTTCGAGTGGGCTTCTTGAGGCCCAAAGTGAAAGACAGCAGTCGGACCACCAACGTTTCCAACTCAGCCATCCCTGACAAAATGAAATTTCAGTGGATTCGAGTAAAACGTACCCATGTCCCCAAGGGTTGGATCAAAGGGAATGCCAATGACATTGGGATGGATTATGACTATGCTCTTTTAGAGCTCAAAAAACCCCATAAGAGAAAATTCATGAAGATTGGGGTGAGCCCTCCTGCTAAGCACCTGCCTGGGGGCAGAATCCATTTCTCTGGCTATGACAATGACCGGCCAGGAAATCTGGTGTACCGCTTCTGTGATGTCAAAGATGAGACATATGACCTTCTCTACCAGCAGTGCGATGCCCAGCCTGGAGCTAGTGGGTCAGGAGTGTATGTGAGGATGTGGAAGAGACAGCAGCAGAAATGGGAGCGCAAAATTATTGGGATCTTTTCAGGACACCAGTGGGTAGACATGAATGGCTCGCCACAGGATTTCAATGTGGCCGTTCGCATCACCCCACTTAAATACGCACAGATTTGCTATTGGATTAAAGGAAACTATGTGGATTGTAGGGAGGGGTGAGAAGAATGTTTCTCCCCAACAGCACTTAATGGTCTTCATTGTACTTATTTTTAGGAAAGGCCAAACTTTGTCACTAGAGTGTGTGCATGTGTGTGTGTACGTGAGTGTGTGCATGTGTGAGTGTGTGTACGTGAGTGTTTGTATGTGTGCATGTGTGAGTATGTGTGTGAGTGTTTGTGTGTGTGTGTCTAAGTGTGGCTATGTGGTGTCTGTGTGGATATCTATGTATATGTCTGCATGTGTATATGTGTTTGCCTAGAGTGTGCCTTGTAGTGTTTCTCTTAAATCCCTAAAATTACAAGATGGCTGGCTTTACTGTTGGAAAGCCAATTCATGTATCACATCATGTGAGCAATTCAAAGACATATCTTTTGATAGAAATAAAGGCATAGGGTTGGGGTTTTTTTTCAGTTCATGTGCTAAATTAATTTTAAAGTTTTCCGAGGACTTTGGGTTTGATCCATCTAGACTTTCATTAGTTTGTATTAATTGCATAGCGTAAGGAGACATAAATTCATGCAAGTGTGCATCCCACCTGCATTATGTCATTCAAGCACGTTAGGCCCAGTTCCCTAATGGTACCAGCTCATTCTCAGCCTCCCTAATGAGTGAAAGGACTAGAGGGGATGTGGTGATGGTATGTTGAACTTGAGGCATTCTGTTTGTTAGTCCTTAGAGAAATGAAAAGGCAAAAGTTGTTTATACACAGTATTTATACAGACATTCAAATATAATTTAATAGAAACTAGAATCATAGACTCAGAGCTGGGAGGGGCTTCAAACGCCACCTGATTTTTTTCCTCACCCCTCATTTACAAGTGAGGAAACTGAGGCCCAAGAAGATTAAACAGTTTGTCCAAAGTCATGACGGGAATGTTTGTCTTAGGCAAGATTTGAACCTAGGTCCTCATGCGTCTCTTTAAATTAGAACTGGTTCCTCCCCACGTATCGTACCAGCCTCGCATTTCTCATCTTCCAGTGGCCCCAGAGCAGGCAAAGGTATATTTGTACCATTTCATTCAGTTCTTGCCACTTAACTGAATTTTAACTAGAATAAGACCTCCGTGCCAATGGGCCTACCATGTTTAGCCTAAGCTACCATTGGTTCCCAACTGATAGTCACTAAGCACCAGAGGGAATTACTGACTTTCCCTTCACAATCCCCTTCCCCTACAAAATTTTCATCCAGAATTTATCATCTCTTTTCATTAGAATCATTTGAAGTTAATTAAATTCCAAGAAACAATGGGAGTGGTACTAGACAAACATCGTAGACAAAATAATGCCTTGTTTGGGGGTGGACAAAATGACTTACTGAATGGAAGTCGTCCTTCTTAGATAAATTTCTGTGCTTCACAGGGACTGTATTTGCTTAACTTGTCCACACATTGTTGTTTCATTTCCTGACCCTTATGGTGAAAACCTTTGGATGGTGCATTAAGAAAGTACATGCAGTAGGAATTTTAATCTAGTTATAAAACAGTCTCTTTTACCAATGTGCCCTGGGACATGGACTATATCAGATACTTTTTTTAAATGAAGGAATCCAAGGTGGATCAGGTTAATGCAATGATTAATCCTTTAAAAGATGAATAATCACTATTTGTAACTGAGAGACTGATTTCTTATTTTCCATTTACATCTTTTTACTCTTAGCTGCCACTGCTACCACTTCAGCACTTCCTGAATATATGGCAGTAAAGAAAGGAAAATCTAAGAAGTTACATACTAATAGTCCTTCTACTTGCCCCTAAGGGTGTCATTCCAATGTGTTTTATTGTTACTTTTTTTTGTGAGCACGTTCAAATACAGCACTGTTGTTATAGACATTCTCTGTATTCATTTTTCTTTCTTTTCCCTTCCACCTACTTCCTTCCTTCCTTCCTTCCTTCCTTTCTTCCTTTCTTTCTTTCTTTCAAACCAAATCTGTTGTCAATAACTAAGCCAACAGGTACACACGTGGTGCCTCCAAAGGCCCTGAAAATTGTAGAAAAGTGCTGCCCTCTCCAGGGAGGTTGCCAGAGATATAGTTCGTGCAACAAAGAGTAGCATGGCCTCCAAGCCTGCTGGGGCTCCCACACAGTTCTAAGCTCAAGTCCCTGTCTGTGTTACTGAGGATGCCTTTGCACTGTCTCAGGAAGATCATTCCACACCCAGCCTGGCACTCATGTTATAAAGAGTAACTCCTTTTATGAAGTGCCATATACATTAATTTCTCCTTCTTGCAAAGTGGAAACCTCTCAACCAATGCAATAAGTCAAAAATGAGCAAATTTTAGAGTGCAATGAATTTACTATGAAATGGGGGCACTCAGGAGGTAGGGTGATATAGGGGTGAAAATGTTGGACTTGAAGCCAGGGGGTCCGGGTTTGAATCTCAGCTGCTTGTGTGACCTTAAACATATCACTTAACCTGTCTAGCCTTTAGTTTCTTCCTCTGTAAGAGAAGGGTGTAAAGAAGACTTTTAAGATCCTTTCCAGCTCTAAATCTATGAGCCTACAAAACCTAGTGCAGTGGTGAATATGACTAGGTCATAGGCTTTTAAGATGAACTTGAAAAGTAAGATTAGTTGTAAATGTTTTCAACAACAATAAAGGCATATAGCTGTACCTGTCCTTTAAGGGTAGAGGGGTGGTGCCTTCCACTCAATGATAAACATACCCTTCACATCCCAGTGACTCTGAACTCCAGCAGATCATCATCCAAACCCCATTCCATACCCCCCTGCTACCCAGTTCCTCATCCCCATCCCCCTCAACCCTTCTATCACAAAGTTTCATTCTAACTCCACCTAGTCTCTCCACTGTACCCTCTGGAATAC
Organism: Pseudocheirus occidentalis; assembly: GCA_028646575.1. NCBI lineage: Eukaryota > Metazoa > Chordata > Mammalia > Diprotodontia > Pseudocheiridae > Pseudocheirus > Pseudocheirus occidentalis. Next base: position 85,110,265 of record CM053596.1, on the reverse strand, counting down.
CCATTTCATTAGCAACAAACTGCCCTTCATCTTAAATATGTTCCTTTCCCACTTCTTCCATCCACTAACTCTTACTGAAACTTGCCTTCCCCAATGACATATCCTCCCTGGTCATTCTTTCCAGTATTGGTTGCATTTTCACTCATTCTCTTTAACCTGCTCATTGAGGCAGGAGTTGGAACACTCCTTGCTCCTCATTGCCACATCCAGGTTCTCCCCCATCCTCCATTACTCAGTAGCTTCTCTCCTTTGAGGTTCATACTATTCACATCTACCACTCAAGAAAAATCCTGGTTATTGTCTACAGATCCTTCACCCCCAACCAGGTTAGTCCCTTCCCTTCCTCAATACATGGCTTACAATTGTTCTTTCCACTCTAACTCCTGCTGTCATACTGAGGGACTTGAGCACATATATTGCTTCTCCCTTAAATACACTAACCACTCAGTTCCTCCATCTACTTACCTCCCAAGAGCTATTCCTCCATTCCAGCCACACACAAAGATGGTCATACTCTTGATCTTGCCTTCACCCACAAATGTACCACCTACATGCTCAAGAATTCTGAAATTCTGTTACTCAACCATAATCTATTGGCTTTTCACCTCTCCCTCTGCCTTCCCTTACATAACCCTACTCTTTCTTTGCACCATGAACTCCAGTCCCTTGACTTCCCAGTGCTCTCCTAGGCCATCTCTCCTGCACCAGCCACTCTCTCCTCTTCTCCTCATCTTGACTCCTTGGGGAACCAATTCCTCCCTATACTGTCTCCTCCTGAATCCCTACTCCCCTTATCACCAGTTACAGACAGCTGAGCCTCGGTCTTGGATCACTCCCACCATTTGTTGCCTTCACTGCTACCCACAATCTGCTGAAGGAAGACGGAGAAAATCACACAAATGTTCTGATTGGGTCCACTACAAATTTGTTGCATGACCTCAATTGGGTCCTTACTGCTGCTAGGAAATGCTACTATATATCTCTTATCAGCTCACTATCCCACTCTCCACAGTGGCTTTTTCAAACCTTTTCATCCCTCCTCAAACCTTACCATTGCTCTCCCTCCCAAACTCACTCAGCTGAGAACCTTGTTTCCTATTTTACAGGGGGAAAAATGAGACCACCATGAACTTGTTTTTCTCCTCACTTATCACTCAGGTGCCTTCTGTCACATTCTCCTCCTTCGCCCCAGTTTCACTAATGAAGTGACCTAATTCCTTACCAAGACTAATCCCTCTATTTGTCTAAGTGACCCCATTCCATCCCATCTTCTCCAAAAGATTGCCCCTTCTGCCATCCCCACTCTTTCACTGATTTTCAAACTCTCCCTCTCTACCGGCTCATTGCCTACAGCCTACAAACATGCCTATATCTCCTGCATCCTGAAAAACCCTGACTTGATCCTTCCATCCTTGCTAATTATCATTCTATATCTCTCTTACCGTTTATGGCTAAACTCCTATAAAAGGCCATCTATAGTAGGTACCTCTACTTTCTCTCCTCTCACTCTCTTCTTGACCCCTCACAACTTAACTTCTCACCATATCACTCTATTGACCCTGCTCTCTGGAAAGTTGGCAGTGACCCCTTAGGTGTCAACCACAATGGCCTTTTCTCAGTCCTGATTCTTCTTGACCTCTCTGCAGTCTGTGACACTGTTGATCGTGTTCTCTTCCTGGATACTCTCTTCTCTCTGAGTTTTTGGGACCCAGCTCTCTCTCGGTTTTCCTGCTACCTGATTGCTCCTTTTCTCTCTCCTTGCTTGGTTCTTCCTCCAAATCATACCCCCTAACCATAGGTGTCCACTAGGGCTCTGTGCTGGGCCTTCTTCTCATACTACTTCACTTGGTGATTCCATCAGTTGCCATGAATTTAATTACCATTTCTCTGCTAATGATTCTCAAATCTATCCTTCCTGCCCCAACCTCTCTGCTGAAATCCAATATTGCATCTCCAACTGTCTTTTAGACATCTTGAATTGGAGGTCCAGTAGGCATCTTAAATTCAATATGTCCAAATCAAAATTTATTATCTTTCTCCTACCTTCCCATTACTGAAGAGGGAAACACTAATCCCTCCTAGTCCCTCAACTTCATGACTTACAAGTCATCCTGGATCATTCACTATCTCTCATGTCCCCCTACCCGTACCCAAGCTGTTGTCAACACCTGCCAATTTTACCTTTGCAACATCTCTCAAACACATCAGCTTCTATCCTCTGACACTGCCACCACTGTGCTGCAAACCCTGATCACCTCATACTTGGATTATTGCAATAACCTGCTGGTGGGTTTCTCCCCATTTCAATTCATCCTTTGTTCATCCACTAAAGTGATTGTCCTAAAATGCAGATCTAATCATGCCACACACACACATATGCACACACATGTGCGTGCACACACGTGCATGCACACATGCCCATATATGTCACATGTGTGTGTGTGCACGCACACACACACACACACACATGCTCCATAAACTCCAGCGGCTTCCAGGAGCAAATACAAAATGTTCTGTTTGGCATTTAAAGGCCTAGTCCTAGAATAGGGAGATCTGAGCCCAAATGCACCCTTAGACATTTCTTAGAGTGGAACTCTGGGCAAATCACTTAACCTTTGTTTGCTTCAGTTGCCTTCTCTGAAAAAGGGGCTGATAATAGTAGCACCTACCTCCTAGGACTGTTCTGAAGGTCAAATGAGATCGCATTTGTAAAACATTTTGCAAATCTCAAGTTGCTACCTCTTTATTTTTTTATAAATGGCAAGAACAAAGAGGTTTCAGAAGAAAAATTGCAAACTTAATAACCATATGAAAGATTACTTCAAATCAAAACAACCTTGAGGTTTTACCTTATGCCCAGAAAATTGGCACCAATATAATTTGGAAGATATTTAAATTAGAAATAGTAATGCCTTATTATTGTGTGCTGGTAAATATTTAACATTGGCTCCAGGGACAGGGTGGGGAACATATACCAGATACACTTTTCAGTTTAACATACCCTCTTACCATCCTCCCCAGCATTTCCTTAAGTCTAGACAATGAACAAAGCAATAAATTGAGCCCTAATTTGCAGCATTTGCTGATTTCCCAAGTCCAAACGCTCACACTAATAATTTGGAGGAGTCAGCTCAAACTTGGTCCCCCCTAACCCCCTGCCCCACCACACCCAATTAAGAGGTGGTGATGAATCATAAGTAAGTCACTTAATTTCTGTTCATCATCTATGAACTGGTAATTTGCATTGATTCTAAGGATTACTCTTTCTTCCTAAAACCAATAAGCTTAGGAGAAAGTGGAATCCTAGGCTAAGGCCTGGCTACCTGTTTGGGGTATGATTTGAAAGGCTTTTGAAGGGCCCCCTCGGGTGAGTGACAAGAAAGGAAATCATGGGGGGTGGTCTGCCACACCACCCAAAAGCCCGTTGGTCATTGACCATCACAGGCCCTAAAATCCTACTGTTTGAAATTCATTCTTTCCTTTCGGTCTTAAAAACTTTTTTAATCTTTGGGAGTTTGTAACGGAATGCAAATATCCCTTAGGGTTGGGGTGGGGTGGATAACCCCCATTGATCAGTTTTCAGGAGGGACTGGTTTGTGGGTCAGAGTGGGACAAAAATAGGTTTGGGGGAGTGGAGAGAAGGGAGGAGGCAAGGAGAGGGGCCCTAAAAGTTGGCATCAAAACAAAGACAGCCAGCTGCCTAATTTTTATGTCAAACCAGTCCCATAATGCTTTGTGGCCCAGAGATTTGATGAGGCCTGATTTACCAATTAGTGAAAACACTTTGGGCTTGGAGTCAGAAGGCCTGTGTTCCAATCCTGCCCTTTGCTAGCTTTGTGATCCTGGACGAGTCTCTGAACCTTCCTTACCTGAAAAACAGGAAAAATAATATTTGCATTGACTACCTCACAGAATTGTTGTGAGGGTCCAATGAAGTCATATATATATAAAGCACTATATAAATAATAATTATTAGTATTATTAATCATTATTATCCCATTGGGCATCAGTTTCCTCATGCAAAATATGGGGACAATAATAAGCACAGGTCTGACCATGTCGCATACCCCCACCCCAGCTCAATAAATTTCAGAGGTTCCCTATTACTTCCAGGATCAAATACAAAATCCTCTTTGACATTTAAAGGCCATCACAACTTGTAATATCTCCCATAGAGCCAAACAAGTAGGAACCCTATCCTTGGGCCCTACCTTTGGAGAACCTCGCTTATCCTAAACACACAAAAAAAATTAAGATAACAGTGAAAGGGGCGGCTAGGTGGCTCAGTGAATAGAGCACCGGCCCTGGAGTCAGGAGTACCTGAGTTCAAATCTGGCCTCAGACACTTAACACAAAAAACTAGCCGTGTGACCTTGGGCAAGTCACTTAACCCCAACTGC
>CM053596.1:85093998-85105365 GCA_028646575.1 Pseudocheirus occidentalis | reverse complement strand
CCCCCCCCCCCGCCCCAGTCCCCCCTTCCTTTCTGTTCTTCTTTTTAAGATCATAAGAACATAACAATCACTCCCAGGCTCTCTACCTAATTAGACTTCCATCTGTGACCCCTGATGATGATAGAGTTCTGAAGGAATATGTGTATTATCTCCCCATATTAGAAGATAAACAGATTATCTTTGCCTAGTCATTTATGAGAGTTCACTCATATTTGCATTTTTATGCTACTTTTGACTATTGTTTGTTCTTTAATGTTTCTATGCACTTCTGGTATTTTTGTCAGGAATTCTTGGAAGTCATGTTTTTCATTACAGTTTAGTTGTTTTTCAATTGTATTGGGCTCTTTGTGACCCCATTTGGGGTTTTCTTGGCAGAGATACTGGAGTGGTTTCCCATTTCCTTCTCCAGCTCATTTTACAGATGAGAAAATTGAGGCAAATGGGTTAAATGACTTGTCCAGGATCACTCAGCTAGTAAGTGTCTGAGGTGGGATTTGAACTTATGAAGAGGAGTCTTTTTGTCTCCAAGCCCAGTGTTCTATCCACTGTAACACCCAGCTATCTTTTCTAATAATTAGTGTTATTCAAGGAGAGAATGAATTACCTCAAGGGACCCAGGATTTCTTCTCACTGGGGATCTTCAGTCAAAGGCTGGATAACTACTTGGTGTGTAGGATATAAAAGGGAACCTTTTCATGTGTAGGATGGACCCAATGACCCCTCAGAATTGCCTTCAACTCTGAAATTGGTTGATTCTATAATTCTTTGATTCTGGCATTATGTCTCTAATATCTTTTTTAGCTCCCAATCTTGGCGTTTCATGATTCATTGCTTCTTGATGTCTTTTTTTCTGAACTACTTTCTACTGTACATATAATTTAGTGCTTACTTGTTTTTTGGTTGTTTCATGTTTGCATGTGTTGTTTCCCCCTATAATAGGGACATCTGGAGATTGGGGGACCACTTCTGTCATTCCATGGTAGCCAGTAGTGAATTGAACACTCAGTGAATGCTCATTTGATTGATTGAAGACTTTTGAATCTCCATCTCTAATTGTTTGTGCTCTTAGCATAAAGGAACCACTTCTCCTTCATTCCAGAAATCCTATATTTTTGACAAGCGACCACTTAGTCCTGAGATTAATTCTGTGAAGCAAGAGGAGTATTCCCAAGGTCTTCTGAAACAAATGGAGAGCAGACGAGAAAAGGAATTAAAGCAGAAACAGAATACTGAGCTAATGGACCGTCTAGAACAAGTACAGCTCACGGAAGAGTAAGTCCAGTTTGCCTTTCTCTGAATACTGGAAAGTGAATTTTCCTGTTAATGGTTCCTAGTGGGACTTGACCCTGTACTAAGGTTCTCATTACCACTCAGCTGTAATAACTGGTTCCAATAGAAACTATTTCACAGAATAAAAATCTCAATGTAGAAATTATTTTCATTATTCTTACTGTTTTCATTAGCATGACCATTATTTAGTCTTTCAGTAACATCTGCCATTTTTAAGTGCTTTGGGATCACTAGATGGAGGCAAGGTCATAAAGTCATGTAGTGAGCTGGCATTTTTGCCATTTAGGCACAAACGGTTAGAGGAGATGTGAACAGATGGGGTGCTATATGCTTTGCATCAGCGCTGTCAATATCAAATAGAAACGATCCCTTCAGGGAACATATTGACTTAGAAAATCACAATTTAACATTATCTATATCATTTTATTTTTATTTTATTAAGCATTTCAATTCTATTTTAATCTGGTTCCTACATAGAAGTTTTGGTGAATGAGTTTGGCATTTCTGTTATATCATCAAAAAAGTATGCCTGTACCTTACTTAAAACTATCCTTCCCATAGTAAGGGATGAACACAACCAGAGTTCAGTGCTCAGGAGACATCCATTGAACGAAAACAAGTCGATTCTAGGAAATAAACACATAGCATATATTCTAATATAAGGCTTCCAGGTGTACCTCACTTTACATAAAGGCTGCATGTAAATGGAATCATCTTTTAAGAGTGAAATTCTCTACTTAAAGGAATCTTGGCAACCACTTTTGTTTAGTGAATAATCAATCACATCTTCATTTATCTGTTTGTCAGTATAGATGTTTTATGCCAAGTTTTATTTAAAGTAGGACATACCTTGATTATAAACATTCACTGTATTATATTTTTTAGCTGCATATTGCCTTTTTGTTACATTTTTGTCTGTTTAAAAATATCAGCTCTGTGATGGCATCTATTTTTTTTCTTTGCTTTGTATAGTGCCCAGCACTGGGTCTCAATTCCTTTTATAAAAAAATTAATTTAATTTTTTATTTCCAATTCTAAGTTCTCTCATTCCTTCCATTCCCTTGCCATGTCATTGAAAAAATAAGAAATGCCTTAACTAGGTGTCATTCTGAAAGGTGCTGAATTAATTTTTCTTCTCAGCACACAGTTCCTTGTATATCCTAGGTGCCTAATAAATGCTTATTGATTGAGTGATCAATGATGATGAACTGTATTTCTTGGGAATCTGGATAAACCTTTGCCCCCTTTCTACCTCTCCTCCTTGTCCTTAGTCTGGCTGCCCAAAGATCAAAGTACTTAAAGGATAGGTTGGAAGAAGCACAATATTACAAGAGGGCCTTGGATGTCCAGGTAGGAGCCCTTAAAGCATAACGTGTGCTCTGCACAAGCTTGTCTTGTCCAATTTGAGCATTGGATCCCTGGGAAATCTCTCCCTCTCTTTTCATCTCTCTCATTGATTTAGATAAAGAATAGGCCACCTCCACTGCCTGTGTTTGAGCCAGATTCATCAGAGCCCATCTTTGGGAAGATGGACATGACCAATGAGCGTTTGGCGGAAAGGAAGCAGCGAGAGCAAAAGTACATGAAGCACCAGCTGCAGACGGTGGCAGACCACAAGAGGACGGCCATCCTGCGCCAGCTGGTGGACCAGAGGCGGGACATAGAGATGCTGCAGAAGACCCAGAGAGAGTAAGAACTCTAGGGACTTAGCTGAGCCAATTCCCATAAACATTTGCATATATACATGCCTACAATGCATGCACACATAATACATGTGGAAAAGGTTCAGAACGCTATGGGCCCAGGGACACACATGCACATGGAAGTGCCTCTTTCTGCACAGAATAGAATGTACGGTGCAGACACACATTGATCCATCCCTTCATACAACCTACATGTGAATATACAGAACCCAACTCTGCATCCAAATACACATACACTAACAAAAACATACAGAAATAAGCGGGTTGTGGCTGATTTGGCCAGGGAGAGGATGAGGATATAGGAGCCCTGGATCCTGCCCCAGGATCAGACATGGGTTTGCACTGTAGCAGTGGCCATTCTGGAATGCTGACCATGTGGTCTCTCCACCCTCCCTGTACCTAATTACCCTCATTTCATGGACCTGTTGTTAGATAACCCAGTGAGAATGAAAAACACCTCTCAAGTGCCAACATCCACCTCCCATTCCAAGCCCACGTTGACCAAAAGTAGACATTGTTACTAAAGGCTGAGTTATATTCACGTGCTTTATTTTAAGTTCAAGCCACCAACACTGCTAAAACATTCTGTGATCACCTGTAGATGTAAGGATGTAATAAATGTCACACTTGAGGGTCGTGAGCCCTGCTCAGCCTGCCTCCCATGCCCCCACAGCTCAACATTCTTCCTTTGATAGTTATTACTGAGGGAGAGTGGAGGTCACTACTATTATGCTAGCTTCAGGAAGCTCAGGCATGTTCTTAGTTCCCCATATTGTCCTGTCTAATGCAGCCACAGAAAATCTCTCACTACCTGTACTACCCTCAAGAAGAATGGCTATATTCTAACTGTGAATTGCTATCTAAAAGGATAATGTGTTTTCTTGGGAAGTAGTGAACGCTCCATCATTGGAAAATGTCAACCATAGGCTAGGGTAGGGGTAGGGGACCTGAATTCAGTCAAAGGGCCACACTTGAGGACTTAGAGAGTCCCATATGACCTTAAGGTCACAGGTTCCCCACACCTGGACTACAGGGTTACTTGTTGGGGGTATTGTAGAGGGAACTTTCAGTCTTCAAGTGTAAGTTGCATTAGAAAGCCTCTAGTCTAAGGGCCCTTTCCACTCTGGCAATTCTGAAATTCTCTAAGAGTTTAGCAAACACAAAGAATGTTTACTGAGTGCTAAAGATTGTTTATTTTTTTTTTCAGGAGAATAAAAAGAATAAAGAATAAAAGGCTTTGGCTAAGCCAGCAGTGGTTCCCTGAAGTGCTTATATTTGCCTAATCCTCTTGGGGGATTTCCCTCCTGCTGGGCTGCCCCCAACAAGAGCCTCTTAGGATTATTGTATTATTATAATATTTTAATCCACAGTCTCTCAACATTTGTCTTTCATAGGGTTCTTGGATTTCAGTAATAACTATCCTGGGTCTCTCTGCTTTTGTGCTATGGAATCTGCCCATGACATGAACTCCCAGGGGCAGCTGGATTTCAGAAATTCATTGTTATATGACCTTGAGACTACTGTAAAGTTGGTGGTAAAAGAGTCTCCCAGGGTTGGCAAGACCTCATTAACTAGGGCAATAGGGAAGTGATTTTTCATGAATGGGCCGAGCTGACTTAGAGGATGGTTGGGGTAGAGCAGCTTGAATCTTGGGCTAAGTTGCCAAGATTCAGTAGAAGAAGAACTCATGGCACCAGAGGGTTTCTGGGAAGAGGAACTAACACTGAATTTGCAGTCAGTCAGTAGACTTGCTCTGGGTTCAAGTCCAAGCTTATTGCTTATAAGCTATAGATTTTGGTGACTCAATTTCCTCTTCTGAGAAAAGAGAAGATTCTATTAATTTCAGTCCCAGTGGCAATTCTAACACATTGGTTCAAGGACTATTGGGCACAGAAGCTTGAATCTGGCCTCAGACACTCAGACACTGTGACCCTGGGCAAGTCACTTAACCCTAGTTGCCTCACTTTCCTCATATGTAAAATGTACTTGGCAACTGGAGAGAGTTTAGGAAAGAGAGTCTCTGTCTTCAAGGTGCTAATCATTTAAGGTAAATGTAAAGACTATAGAACTGTTTCTCCACACCTTCTCCTTTCTCATATTATTACATACATATAATAGGAGGCTGGAAAAGGGACCCAGATCAGTCAGGCCCACCCATTCATTTCAGAGGTATAGGTAGATTAAAAACCAATCCACTCAGGCACTGTGCTAAGCCCTGGGGATACAAGTGATAAAAAGAATCCCTCCAGGGGCTCACACTCTAAGGAGGGGAGACCATACACAAAAGGAGACAAGAAAGCTAGGGAAGGGGTATGGAGAAAAAAGGGAGACTTGAATCTTCCTCTATGATAGTTTGTGCTGTTTGGGTTTTTAGCATAAATGAACGGCTTCTCCCTTATTCCAGAAATCCTTCACTTTTGACAAATGACCACTCAGTCCTGAAATTAATTTTGCTAAGCAAGAGGGTACCTGAGGACATCTTGTTTCATGGAGTTGAAACCAGGCAGAGCAGCAGATGCAAAGTGGAGTGAACTAAAAGTCCAATTCCTGCCCTCTATAAAGGAAGGCATTTAGAGGACTTTGATGGTGACCCTCTGGCCCTCCAAACAAAGGGCAGGGGAGGTGGAGGGAGGTGGTGTCAAGGCTTGAATTAACCGGGTGGTGAGGAGATTAGAGTGAACTGAGATGATAATACTTTGCCCAAGGTCATATAGCTAGTAAGTAGTAGAAACTTGATCTAAATTCTCTTTATGCAGGAATTAATGAATCAACAAACATTATTAAGAGTCTACTGCGTACCAGATACTATGCTAGGCATTGGAAATACAACCACAAAAAATGAAATAGTCCCTGCCCTCATATAGCTTACAGTCTATTGGGAAGATAAAATGTACATATAGAATACACAAAACAGCAATGACCTATATTTTCTCAGCAAAGTTACGAGGCCATGCTGATTGTGAGTTGTCTTCTAGTAGAGTGTAAGCACCTTGAGGGCAGGGATTATTTTTCTTTTAGCTTCTATTTGTATCTCCAGCACTTAGTAGAAAGCCTGACACATAGTAAAGTTAATAAATGCTGCTTATTGCCTCAACTGAGGAGGAGGGGAAGGCTTTGGAGGTTTGAGAGAAGAGAAGGTTTGGAACAACTTTGTGGGGAGAAAAAGGATTATTTTGCTACAGTGAAAGCCCCGTTGAAATTAGCTAATATCAGTTTGTCAATTGGCCCACTCAGCTTAGTTTCTCCTCCTCTTTTCATGAGCATGTGAGAAGGAATTGTGTGGAATGAGTGAAAACTTCTCAACCTGAGGTTGTTAACCTTCCCTCCCCGCCCCCTTCCATGGCTGCTGTCAATCACTTTTACCTTCTTTTGTCTGTGTTCCCACCTTGGTGGGACACTCCCCCCCTCCCTTCTCTTGCTGTCCCAGTTGGGAAGAATTTGGTGAGGTGTGCCTCTCCACCAATGAGAGACAAAACAGTTGGGAAAGGGAGCTTGACTAAGTTCTAAATTCTAAATTCAGACTAAATTCTGGTTCTACCCTTTGAAACAAGCCCTCTCCTCCATGTACAGGCATGGGGCAGACAGCCCTCTTCTCTGGGGGAAGAGAATAAACTCCTGTTCTTATCCTAAGACATCTCTGTGTTTACTTTTTTACTAAATAAAGGATGAAGGGTATTTTTCAACCCAAACAGAATGAAGGAGGTGGACTATGGCGGTCATCCAAGACTGGGCTAGGGATGGGATGAATGGTGGGCTAGGAGATTCTAGGTTAAGGCATAGGATAGTGTGGAATTGAATTTGTTACCTATAGGATTAAAAGATTATGTAAAATTGGAAAAGGAAGAAGGAGACTTGAAGCCAGAGTAGACTCCTGAGAAAGTATTAGAGGGATAGAGGGAATGAAGGTCATGTGAAAATATAGGGAAAGATGAAATGACGGGGGGCCATGAACTGATGAAGGGATTTGGAAGTTTTTGATGGTTAAATGGAACCCTTGTGGGTGATGGAGAGATTCAGGGTGTGACCATCTTTGTATGTGGCTGAAGTGTAGTGGAAGAAACAGGTCCTAGGCTGAGAGGAGACCCAGGGACCAGAAGGTCAAGGTGTTTCAGGAACATCAACATGTATGTTGAAATCTTCCTCTAACATAAAGGCATCATTTTCTGATATAAATATCTCTGAGAAATGATTCTCCAGGCTCTACTTGAAGATTTTCTCTCATGAAAAATTCGCTACCCTCTGAGATCATCTGTTCCACTTTTGATCACCTCTAGTTGTTAGGAAGTTTTCCCTTATATTAAACCTCAGTTTGCCTCTTTACCCCTCACTGCTCCCAGTTGAACCTCTGGGCTCCACAAAAACCAATCTAATCTTTCCATAAATCTTCAACATTGCCTTTTCTGCCCATTTTTTTTTTCAATGAGTCCACCACTGTGCTTTGGCACCATAATAAGAGCTCATATATCCCCTTTTACAAAAGGCCAGTGAGGCTGGTAGTACAAATATTATGTATTTGTTTTCATAGCTAAAGGAAGTGAGATTCAGAGAAAAGTGACAATTTTAGTATCTTCTGACTCTGAATATAGTACTTTTCTCACTATACCAAGTTGCCTGGTACAAAGGGGCCCACTTTAATATTACAAAGGAACTCTGGATGGCCTCGGTCATGGTAACTGTTCTTACCATTAGCTACTGGGGTGACATGGTGTATGGTATTGTAAAAAAAAAAAAGGAAAAAAAAACACTGCTTCTGGAATCCAGAGGATCTGGGTTCAAATTCTCCCTCTGATACTTACCCATATGTGTGATCTTGGGGAAGTCAGCCTCCCTGGGAAACTCAGCAGCTTCCTCAACTGCAAAATGAGGGGTGCTTGGGTTAGACCGTCTCCGAGGTTGTTTCTCCATGATCCTGTGTGACCTTGAGCATATGACTCAGTCTTTCTAGGCTTCTGTTTCCTCCTCTGCCCAGAGGGTTGGATAAGAGGCTCTTTCTAAAAAAAAGACTCCACTAGTTCTTGCTTACTATGATTCTAGGGAGGAAAGAGCAATGACATTCAGAATGTGGATGAATGAAACCATTACTAACATTTTTATTAGAGAATACTGACCCCTAGTGGCCATTTCAAAGTGAGGCACAGTCTTGAGTCTATCCTCCGCTCAGTGTGTAGTTGGGGGCTCACTTTGGAAACCCCAGATCAAAATAAACAGACACGGAAATGAAAACTTATTTGATATTTTTATGAGGACCGGAAGAAGTGAAAATAAGACAATTGAGTGGAGTTAGTGGCTTGGTATGTTAGAGCTCTGGTCTAGGAGGAGATGTGGGGTCTAGTCCAAGCTGTGCTTACCTAACTTACTGTTACTTTGGGCGATTAGTTCACTTTACCTGTCTGGGCTTCCCTGTTATCTCTTTAATGAGATTAGGACATTCTGCGTTCTGCCGACTGCGTGTCTGATCTGTTAAGTATCCCGGATCGCTCTGCTTGCACACTTAAAGACCATTCATTGGCATAGAAAACACTACTTTTCCCTTTCACCCCAGGTCACAGAACATGTTATGGTGTTATATTGAATATGAAGGCGAGAAGCCTTTCCTCAAGCCACGAAAGTTGCTTACCAAGCCCTTTCACCTCCCTTTGCCCCAGTTGCCACATTCAGAAAACAGGGATCATAATCCTGTCCTCCCTGCTTCATAGGGTGCTTTGAGAGTCAGCACTCTGTAAGCTAAAATGTAGACTGCTGGAGAAATGTGAGCTATAATTATTAGAGACTAAGAAAACACACCATCATTGTATCTGGAGGTCACACAAATAATACTCTATTCATTTCTCTGCCAGTATGACGCTACCGCATACATTACCGGGTACACAGCCTCATAGGCAATGGAAGGTTTGTTTTGCTTAACAAAGAAGTTGCCTGTTTCACTTGCTGATGCCTGTTTGCTACCCCTCCCCCCTTCAGTTTATTTTTGTGCCAAAATCTGTGCTCCTCCCAAATGACTTCAACAGGGTGAGATTCAAATATGGACCAATGGAATGGCCGTGATGACAGAGGGGAAAGCTTGTAACTATTGGTCCCCAAGGGGGTGAATTTCATTAAATTCAGTATATATTGGAGTCAGAGGAAATAATGGATCCAAAAACCAAATTGTGTAAACTCTAGAACACAGCATAAGATGATGGAAAGCTCACTCATTAGCCTGGGAGTCAGAAGATCTGGGTGCTAGTGCTGGCTCTGCAGTTCAGCTTTGGGTTACCTTGGGTAAGTCCCTTTCCTCACTGGCCCTTACTCTTCTCTGTTTATCAACTGAGTAGGTAAATGTATATGCACTAAGATCTTTTCCAGTCCTAATCTCCTGTGATTAGTGAAATGGTAAATCTTGATGATGTGAAATGTAGAAAGGCTGAATTTCATAAGAACAGCTTGCATTTATACAGTGCATTAATGTTTTCAAAGTGCTTTTATTGCAATTTTTGACATCCTTTTACAGATGAGAAAATTAAAGGAGATACAAGTTAAGTGACTTGCCTAGGGTCACACAGCTAGGAAGTATCTGATGGTGCATTTGAACTCAAGTCTTCCTGGCTCCAGCTCTACCATTCTATCTGCTGCGCTACCCAGAGGCCCCATGGTGATATCCAAAAAGGACAGAGAGCTGGCCCTGGAGCCAGAAAGACCTAGGTTCAAGACCTGCCTCAGACCTAAACTCTCTGGATGACTATCAGCAGGTCACTTAACCATTCAGGCATACAGGTAGCTCTTAAGGCTATAAGTTGTTGAGAAGGTACTGACCCACATCAACAGAAGAGGTTCACTGCCAGGAGCTCTGAGACCACAGGCCTATTCCTTGGCCCATATTGATTTTAATAATGTTAATATTGAACATTTATAGGGACTATACATATCTCCTCTTAGTTTCACAATCCTGGGACATAGATTTATTGTTCCAATTTTACTGATGAGAAACCTGAGTCAGACAGAGGTCAAATGACTTGCCAGCGTGGATATCCTCTGAGAGTTATGAATTGTATGGTGTTGGGATGGGACAGTAGAAATCTCATAGTTATCCCTACTCATTTTATAGAGCAAGAAAAGGATGTTTCTCCGAGATGATTGGACTCAACCAAATCATTCCATTTGCAACACAATCTCCCATTAAAGGGAAGGCAGGAGAAGGCCTAAGAATCTGGCCGGGTTTTTGTTTGTGGAGATTTGTAGCAGTATCTTGTTCTTTCTAGGCACTTGGCAGAAAGAATGGCGGAGCTTGAGAGGACAATGAAGGTGAACCAAGGTCTGCAGGACAACTGGGAAAAGAGTGCTGAGCTGAAAAGGCATCGGGATATGGAGGAGAAAATCTTTAAACGGTCAGGCTCGGGGAGGGCTTGAACTATAACTGCTGAAACCAAATAACTAGCTCCCTCCTTGCCCCATTTCCCTGACTTTTCCATCTTTACTTCTCCTCAGAGGGGCCTTATTCTCCTTTAATGTAGCAGTGTCCTTGGCCAGACAAAGAATGGGGACGCTCTCAGAGGGTTCCCCTCAATGCTAATAGTAGGGGAGAGAGAAGTAGAAATTTCATTTCTGGAAATGGTCTTGATTGGAAGAGTAGTAATCCAAGTGCCTAGTCAGAGTACTGGGGTATAAGGATGAAGACTAGAAAGTGTACATATTTATTTATTCATTTAGTCAGTCCTGTGTTAATCACCTATGATTGTTAAGTACCTTTGACCCTGTGGCTCTCTAGGTTCTCAAATGCATCAGTCAAAGGGCCACATTCAGGACCTAGAGAGCCATATGTGGCCTTCAGGGTACAGGTTCCCCAAACCTGGTCTGGATCTTTCCTTTGCCCATATCCCACCCTTCTTTGTGGTTTTTTTTTTATGGCTATTGATAAATGAATATCTCCAGAATAGACAGTAAGCACTGATCATACTTCTATGTATATGTCACATACACTGTGTTATGCATACACACATAAAAACATATATAGCTTATATATAGAAATGTATATGTAGCTATACAGTAGTATATATGTATTGCACTTACGATATGTGCCAGTCACCTCCTGTGACTTCACTGAAATGGTGTCAAGCCAAGCACCAGCAGATTCCCAAAAGAATGCTACTGTGAACAGCTTTTAAGATATGGATTACACAGTAATAGTGACCACTCTGTTTATTCCATTACAAATCAAGATTCAGTACAATATTAACAACATAATATTCTCTATATTGCATCTTATTACAGAAAGTCACAGTATAGTGTTCATAACAGCTTAACATTAGAATGGCCACACAGTTTTCACTACAGTGGACACAATATTTAGAACAAGGAACAAAAGAATCACCTGGTTTCCCTAAGGGGGAAACCCTTC